>CM019911.1:19287333-19610631 GCA_009764595.1 Geothlypis trichas
CAGGGCTTGCTCTTGCCATTCATGCTGTGGGACAGCGGCACCGGGATGTCCTTGGGGAGGGGACCCCTGACGTAGCTGAGGATGCTCAGAGCCTTCTTCCCCGGGTGCCCATCGCTCAGCCGGGGCTTCTCCGGCGCCGTGCCCGACTCCTTGGGCCTGCCTGGCTCCTGGGGTCTCAGCTGCTCCAACCTGGAGGCTTCTGCCACCTTGGGCACCTCTGGCACGGACACAGCGATGCCCACGGGTTTATCCAGGTCCAGCAGGAGCGGAGGCACTGGAGGCTCTTTGGGAAGAGGAGGAGCAGTTGGCTGCAGCCGGGACTGTGTGTACCCCTCAAGGCAAAGCTCTGCCCCCCAACTCAAGACCAGGGGAAGGACTTGAGGCACTTACCAGTGCTGGGGGCACCGGGGCTGTCCCGTGGGGAGCTCTTCACCACCACGGCGGCCGGTGTGGTCTTCTGCTTCATGGCCTGGAGCATCTCCACCAGCTTCTCCTTGTCTGCAGCATGGGAAGCTGAGCTTTAGTGTAGCCTCAGCTCAGCAGAGCAAGCTCAGGGCCCCAGGTAGATCCCCCAGAGCACCCCCCAGCCCCAGCGTGCGCGGGCCATGGCTGTTACCTTTCCTCTTCTCGGCGCTGATGTGCGTGAGGTTGAAGATGGTGAGGAAGCGCTTCTTCTCCTCGAAGTTGGGGCTGTTGTTCATCTCGTCGGGGCTGTAGCGGGTGGAGAGGGGCAGGCGGGGCGAGGGCGTGCGGCGCTTGTTCTGCACCGTGGGCGGAGAGGGGCTCCGCTCCCGCAGCATCCGCCGCCGCTTGCGCCGCTTCTGGCTCAGCAGCTCCTCCTTCTGCTGCTGCGTGGTGAGCCCGAAGAGCTGCAGGAACTCCAGCTTCTGGGGCAAGCAGGGGTACAGCAGAGCAGGGTGAGCCCCCATCCTCAACTTCATCCCATTCTCATTGCCATGGCCACTGCCATCCTCATCTTCAGTCCTATTCCCATCCTCATGCCCACCCTCATCCCTGTTGCAATCTCCATCTCCATTCCCATTCCCATCCCCATCCCCATTCTCATCTCCATTCCCCATTTCCATTCTCATGCCCATTCCCCTCATCCTTGTTTTCAATCCCATTCCCATCCCCATCCTCATCCTCATTCCACGCCCATTCCCGTTCCAATGCCCATCCTTACTGCCATCCCCATTCCCATCCCCATCCTCCTGCCCACCCTCATCCCTGTTCCAATCCCCATCTCCATTCCCATTCCCATCCCCATTCTCATCCCCATTCCCCTCATCCTCATTTTCATTCCTGTTCCTATCCCCATCCTCATCCCACCCCCATTCCCATTCCAATGGGAATTACTGCCATCCCCATTCCCATCCCCATCCTCATCATCCCCGTCTCTAACCCCCTGATGCCTCTGCACACATGTGGGGATGGTGGCTGCATTGGGTGCTGGGAACTGGTGTATAGGAGGGGCTGCTCCCCCAGGGGACAGGGAGGGAACAGGGAGAGGACAGGGGTGCCACCAGTACCTCAGAGGACGTGTCCAGCTTCAGCGGGGGCTGCTCAGCCACGCAGCGGAGATGGGCCCGCACCTCCTCCTCGTCGCTGTCGTCACAGGAGTCATCCAGGTCGTAGTAGTACCCTGGGGATGGGGAGAGGCTGGTGTGAGGCTGGGAACACCTTGGGGACCTGCTGGGATCACGGGAAACCCCACTGGGAATGGGGGTGCAGCAGGGTAGGATGTCAGAGAGGAGTGATGTGGGGAGTGCACCCCAATGGAGCCCTGTCCCCTCTCCACCAGCTGTGGGACCTTGGAGGGCATCACCCATCCCTCTGTATCCTCTTGGCATTGCTCTGGGATGGGTGGCAGGGAGTCAATGGGGCACAGGCTGGGGCCACTGTGGCAGAGCCCCCATCCCACTGGCGTGGGGACAACAATTCCAGCCCCTCCCAGCTCTCTGTCTCCTCCTCACCGCTGTTCTCATCCCCACTCCATCAGCCCCATCAATATTTAAAACCCTGTTATTAGCTCCAGTTCATCATTTATTCATGAGGCATGTCTGCAGCACAGCAGGGTTTACCGAAGCGCTCGGATGCGGGAACGTCGGCATCCCGGGGAGACCCCGGGGAGACCCCCGGTGCCAAGGGGGACACCCCTGCTCCCTCACCTTTCTCACGGGCCTCCCGCCGCCGCCGCTCCTCCAGGTCCAGTTTGCTGACCAGCCTGCGGTGCTGCTGCACGAACTCGTCGTAGATGTACATGGGGTCCTGGGCGCGGGGCTGGGGGGGCCTGTACGGCGAGCTGGGCTTGGTGGCCTCGGGGAACGGGGTGGCCGGGGCTCTCTGCTGGCTCAGGATGCTCTGAGTGGACTTTTCCAGCTCAGCTAGGAAGGGGGTGTGGGTGAAGGCCCCGTGCTCCGGGGCGCCGGGCTCCCGTCCCGGGGGGTATTTCTCCAGAGCATCCCTCTTCCTCGGGCCCTCCTCCAGCTTCTCCGGGCAGAAAACCCTCTCCACCTTCACCAGAGGGATGCCCTGGCGGCCGGGCTCGAAGGGCGCTGGGTGGCTGTGGAGGGCGTGGGGCTCGGGGAGGCGCCGGGGAGGGTCGGGAGGGCTCTCCATCAGCGAGACGGGGTTCCAGAGGGACGTGGTGACGGGGTGGTGCTGGGGTTTGGGGGAGATGAGGGGTGGGAGGCCCGCCAAAGTGCTGCCCTGGCTCCCGGCTGCTCGGCTCGTGGCGGCTCGATCCCAACCTGCGGGGAGAGGAGAGCACCGGAGCAGGTGAGGAGCTGGCACTGCCAGCACAGAGCTGGCAGCACTCCAGCCCCGGGGGATTTTGGGGAGGAACACAGATGTTAGGAACACCCAGAGGGGTTTGTGCACGTGGGGCTGCTACGCTTGTCCCCAACCTGAGGATGGGTGCAGAGTTAAGGCTCTGCATGGGTGGGTTGAGCATGGATGTGGCCGCATCCCAGGAGCACAGGGCTGGAGACCCCAGCCTTGACCCCAGCGTGGGGACAAGTGAGCCACCAGCCCTGCCACAGCCCCGTGGCGAGGGCAGCACCCCGGCGCAGCCCTCCTCTGACAGCAGGAGCCGGAGCCAGCCCGTTTGCAGGATAAATATTTCATGTGCCCAAGCTGTGCATTTAACACTTTTCCGCTCCAGCGCCCCGGAGCTCCGCGCGCGGAGCAGCGAGTTCAGCCCAGCGCCGCCATGGAGTCACCGCCTGCCCCCCGGGATCCATCCCTCTGCCGTCCTGCTGGATGCAGGAAAAGGATGGGGATGGAATATCCCCAGCTGCAGGTGTCTGGGGGTGACCTTGCTGCCTCCTCTCCGCTCTGGGGTGGGAGGAGCGGATGGGGAAGGGAGCCTGCGGCGGGCGCTCGCCTTTGTGCCGCCCCGTGATCCGCTCCTTATTATCCTCGATGAGCCGCGCTAATCCCCTGGATACCCAAAAATAACAAAGGGAGCAGGCGGCAGAGCTGGCTGGATGAGCCTGCACCGCTTAAGTGCTCAGCCACGGGGGCGAGCAAGGCCCTGTCAATCAATCCGGGGCTGTGGGCACGCTCTGCTGCCCCCCAAACTGCCCAGGCTTGGCACAGGTGCCCCCCAAATGAGGCATCCACTGCCTGGGAGGGGGGAGCTGCAATTAGCGGGGCTGGTGGCTGGGCAGCACCTGGCCACTCGCCGCTGGCCCCCGGCCACCTCCCGGGCTCGGTGCCTGCCGCCGCGCAGATGTCGGGCACCAGCAACGCCTGGCGCTGCCAGCACAGCCGGCCTGGCTGGCACCGTGTGGCAGGAACCCGCTGGCACTGGCCAGGAACTGTGGCTTCAGCTCATGGGATGTGTGAGGGGCACGGCCGAGGGGTGGTGGATGCCTGATGGGGGGCAGAGTGGGTAACGGGGTGGGCACAGCCACAGGTTGGGGGGAAAATCTATAAATCATCATATCATGGCATCATGGAATGGTGTGGGGCAAAGGGACCTTAAAGATGATCCTATTCCAGCCCCTGCCATGGACAGGGACACCTTCCACAAGAGCAGATTGCTCAAAGCCCCGTGCAACCTGGCTTTGGACACTTTCAGGGATGAGGCAGCCACAGCTTTTCTGGGTACCTTGTGCCAGGGCCTCCTCACCCTCACAGGGAAGAACATCTTCCCAATATCCCACATGACCCTACTCTCTTTCTATATAAAGTCATTCCCCCTGCCCTATCACCCCTTCCCCTTGTCCAAAGTTCCTCTCCAGGTTAAGATACAGATATTCCAGCAAGGACAACAGTGACACAGGAAAACACAGCTCAGTTTTGGGGGAAATCTCCATCCCTGGAGCGGGGCTGGCAGCATCCCATCCCTACCTGGGGTGCTCGGGCCGGTGCTCGGGCTCAGCCTGGCTGGGGGCACGCCCTATGTCCAGGTGCTGCTCCAGCACTTGCTGCCGGAACTCCGAGACCTGGGACTGCCGATCCTCCTTCTCCTGGCGCAGCCGGCGCTGCCGGGCCAGCCACTTCTCCTCCTCGTTGGTGCGCTGGATGAGCAGCGCCGTGGCCGCGCTGCTCCCGGGCAGGGGGAACACGCTGTGGTTGGGGATGAGGCTGGGCACGGGGTGGTGGGAGCCCGGTGGAGGGTGCAGAGGGTGCTGGATGGGCTTTGGCGTGGGCAGCACCGAGTCCTTGAGTTTGTCTGCGGTGGAAAAGAGGTGATGGAGAGTCAGGGTGTGGAACAGAGGGGGGGATTTT
The DNA here is from genome assembly GCA_009764595.1 of Geothlypis trichas. NCBI lineage: Eukaryota > Metazoa > Chordata > Aves > Passeriformes > Parulidae > Geothlypis > Geothlypis trichas. Next base: position 19,292,071 of record CM019911.1, read on the forward strand.
GGGGTGAGCAGGGACCTGGAGCTGTGGGGCAGCCTCTGCTCAGAACTCAGCTCAGGGGGCTGCCCACTCGCTGCCAGCCCAGCTGCTGGGCATGCACTGGGCACGGTGCCAGGCCAGCCCGAGTCAGATGGCACAGGCACTACTGCCGCAGCTGGGCTCCTGGCAAAGCAATCTGGCAGCCAGGACAGCCCATCCCCGTCCCCAGCCACCTCCCGGGGCCACCAACCCCCTCAGCTTTGCCATCTGGAGGGGAGAAGGAACCAAGGCAAGCTCTGGAAGGCGGGCACTACCTGCTCTGCTGGGCGCCAGCGGCTCCACCGGCTTGCCCCGTTCCTCGGCCGGGTGTCCCCGCAGCCCGTGCAGCTCTGCCACGGGGAGGAAGGGCCCCTCCATGGCTTTCACCATGCTCAGCTCCTTCTCCCGGGCACGCTCCCGCTGCCTCTCCAGCTCCCGCTCCCGCTCCTTTTCCCGTTCCCGCTCCAGCTCCTTCTCGCGCTCCCGCTCCCGTTCCCGCTCCTTCTCCCGCTCCCGGTCGGCTTCTCGCTCCCGCTCCTTCTCCCGCTCCCGCTCCCTCTGCCGCAGCTCCTCGTCCATCTGCAGCCTGCAGAGAGAAACCAAAAACAAAAGCACCAACCCCAGACATGCCCCTTGGAGCACCCCCCTAAAATCAACCCTGGATGCCTGCCAGCATCCCCTGGAACACCCTTGAACTTCAAACAACTCCTGGGCACCTGCCAGCACCCTCTGCAGCGCTCCCAAACCCCTAAGTCACCTGCCAGTATTCCTAGAGCACCCCAGAACCACCCCCGGTCCTCTGTCAGCATCCTCTGGAGCTCCCCATCATCCCTCCAGCATCAGCATCCTTTAGAGCTCCCCATCCATCTCCCCAGCATCAGCATCCTTTGGAACTCCCCATCATCCACCCAGCATCAGCATCCTTTGGAGCTCCCCATCCATCTCCCCAGCATCAGCATCCTCTGGAGCTCCCCATCCATCCCCTCACCATCAGCATCCTTTGGAGCTCCCCATCATCCCTCCAGGATCAGCATCCTTTGGAGCTCCCCATCATCCCTCCAGGATGAGCATCCTTTGGAGCTCCCCATCATCCCCGCAGCATCCTCATCCTCTGGAGCTCCCCATCCATCCCCATCCTTTGGAGCTCCCCATCATCCCCCCACCATCCCATACCTCTCGGCGGCGAGGCTGGAGATGCGCTCGGACTGCAGGGCGGACAGGGAGGAGTGGGAGAGCTCGGGGGGGTACCGGACCCCCGAGAGGTGCAGGTGCATGGCCGAGGGGTGCAGGGGGGGCAGCGAGCCCGGCGCTGGCAGTGGGTAGAAGGGGGATCTCAGTGCTGACAGGCAGTACGACTCATCCATCCTGGGGAGACAGGGATGTTCAGACAGGCAAAGAACCCCCCAGTTCCCCTCCCAGATGGGCCAATAAGGCCTCCCCCATCAAAGAAGATCTTAGAACAACGATTAATTGAACTCCACGAAAGCCAGGGCCCAAACTGGGATTAGATACCCCACTATGCCTGGCCCTAAATCTTGATGCTTACCCCTACTAAAGCATCCGCCCGAGAACTACGAGCACTAACGCTTAAAACTCTAAGGACTTGGCGGTGCCCCAAACCCACCTAGAAACCGCTGCCTTCTACTGGGAGAAAGGGATGGAGAGCCCCAAAATGCCCTCAGTGCTCCCACCTCCCAATACCCCAAAGCTCAGCTCAGGCAGAGGACATCCCAAGGCCGGGAGGTGCCCACCTGAAGGCAGGATGAGGGAAGGGGTGGTGTGTCAGGTAGCTGGGGTGGTAGTAGGCGGCGGCAGTGGCGGGGTCGAGGCCGAGGGGCGGCAGGGAGGACATGCGGAGGTCCTCGGCCGTGTGGTAGGGACGGAAGCTCCGCAGGTAATCCTCGGTCACGGCGCTGGGAGGCACCACGTGGTGCACGGGCCGCTGCAGGCTGGGGGGCAAGGAGATGGTCACCATCCCTCCCTGTGCCCCCGGGGAGATGTCCACCTGTCACCTCCCCCAGGCGGGAGCAGAGCTCGCAGGGGACACCCTCGCCCTGCGACCATTCCCATCCGTCCCGAGCAGACTCACTTGAGAGGAGGGAAGCGGGAGTCCTGCACCACGGAGCTGGGGGGCAGCCCGAAGGAGTAGGGCGTCCCCAGGAGGTGGGAGGGGACAGTGGGACCCCCTGCCTTCTCCTGGGCCAGGGGGGGCTCCGAGATGAGGCGCTCGCGGCCGGCGCTGCTGCTGCTGCCTCGTGACCCTGCTTCCTGCTGCAAGGCCAAGGTGGGCATTAGGGAGAGCAGGGGATGGGGAATCGCTGCTGTGTCCCCAACCCAACACCCTCAGCAGGTCCCCAGCGTGCCCTGGCTGGCACCAGCACCCAGGGAAGGATTCATCCACCAGGGCATCTCCTGCATCCAGGCTTTGGAAGGGCAGCTGGAGGGATGGGAGGGTCTGGAGGCTGCACCGGGGGGCCCCAGTGGGAAAGGAGGTGCTGAAGCTGGGGCAGAGCTGAGGGCAAGACACCCATTACCTGCCTGGAGATTTATGGCTGCTTTGTTCTCCGGGGCTATTAATCACCCGGGGAGGAGTGACACGGCCAGGGGAAATCCAGCCGGCCTTTGATAAGGGCCATAACCCGGGGGTCAGCCCACAGTCCCCCGGCACAGCACCCTCCCACAGGGCTCAGCTGCTTTCCATCAGCCTCCAGCCCTGGTGTCAGCATGAAGGTCACTCCCTCCAGCTGGGGAGGGACCCCAAGCAAGGGGGAACAACTTGGGGTGACAAGAGACCCCACGGGATCTGACAATTAGTGGGGCGACCCCACCAGCAATACAAGTTTTGGTTTAAAAATTATGATTTTTCACTCCCTCCAGCTGGGGAGAGACCCCGAGCAAGGGGGAACAACTTGGGGTGACAAGAGACCCCACAGGATCTGACAATTAGTGGAGTAACCCCACCAGCAAGACAAGTTTTGGTTTAAAAATTATGATTTTTCATCGCACCTTCTCCATTCAGCAGCAGAGGAGGAGGAGGATGGTGGCACCCACAGCATCCCCCACCCTGTACATCCCTCCCCACCCCATCCCTCCAGGCAGGCCCAGCCCCAAGGTCACCACAAAGGGTGAGGTGCCCCCATGGTGCGTGCCAGGCTCTGCTCTAATTCCCTCCCAGCTGGGGTGGTGCCACACTCTGCCAGACACCCCCACGCTGGGTTAACCCCCCACACCGGGGGGCACACAGGGCTGGGGAGCACCCTGACACCCCACACACCCCTCTGAGCTCCCGGGGATCCCAGTTCCATTTATCTCCCCCCTCTCGCCCCCGGCGCTTCTCATCCCCTACCCTCGCCTCTCTTTGTGGTTTAATTAGTCTTTCCAAGTGGCATAATCCCCCCGGGAATCTGCTTGTAGCATGCAGAGGAGAGGAGAACCACTAACGATGCTTCTTAATTAGCTGCTCTCCCCCCTCCCTCCCTCCCTCCTCCTCCTCCTCCTTCCTTGCCCTCCCCTCCGGATGGCAGCCCCGGTGACAGCAACGGGGGACACGCTGTCAGCACGGCGCCAGCTCGGGGACGCAGCAGGGAGGGGAAGGGACCAAATGTGGGCAGCACATACACGATATCCCACACCCTCCATCCTTCAGGGGGGCAGGGCAGCCCCCAAACCCAGCCATACCTGTCTGCCCTCGCTCCTCCAGACGCCGTTGACCGTCTTGGTGGGGGCGATGGTGACGACGGGCGGCGTGCTGGGCACGCTGTGTCCCCCCGGGGGGACAATGATGGGGCCCATAGGGCCACGTTTGGGGGTGCTGGCAGGGGAGCTGTGGTTGGTGGCTGGAGAGGACACCGGGGACGACTCGCTGCTCAGTGAGGAGCCTGGAATTCAAGCAGAGATTGAAATAAGTTAGGAGAAAGGGAGGTAACTGGATGGAGACAGCCTCTGAAGGAGGCTGGAGGATCTGTGGACACTTGGAACCCTTCAGGGTTGGGATGTTCAACTGGGAATGTTTCAGCTTTCAGGATGTTCAAATGAGACACTGGGCTTGGATGTGGACCCCAAAACCCCATCTCTGAGAGAGAGAGAAAGAGGCACAATGACCACAAGGGCAAGTCCTAGCAAAAAGAAGTGAGAACCAATGACACCAAGACCCTTGGGGACACCAAGACAGAACCCAGAGGCTGAGTGGATGGAGCTGCACTGCAACCCTACTGTCACTGCAGGGAGTAGGGCTGGGGCACTGGGATGCACTCAGGGTGTTTGTTCAGTGTCCTGCCAGACTCCCAAACTGGAGGAGATCTCCAATCCTCCCATCCCAGAAGTTCCCAGTGGTGCCAAAGGTGGGATGGGGCAGCCTCTTGCTCCCACCTAACAGGGACTCCCAAACCCCCCAGTCCTACAGAGCCCCTTGGCACAAGTGACACCGATGTGATGCCAGCCCCAGACAGCCCCATCTTCCCAAGGCAAACCCAGAGACTCCTTAATCCAGCTGCAGGAGCTGTCAGGGACAGGCCAGGGCCTCTGGAGACACAGGGATGAAGGAGTGACTCCCTGAAACCCCTGGGCAAGGCTTTGGTTTCATTTGCATAATACATCTGTACTTTAAGTTATCCCCACCCCAGGGATGCTGGCCATATTTCCAAAGGGAAAACAGAAATGGAATGGAAGTGGAGGACAGGAAAAGCAGAGAAATACAAATTCCACACTAACAGAGGCACAGGGAGCCTGGTGTCTGCTCCACAGAACACTTCCCTTTCCTCAAACCCATCTGGGCAGCCTGGGGGGCTCTGAACCCCCAAACTCTGCTCCCTCCATCCCACAGGCTGGGTCAGGGGGAGATTCCAACGTGCCAGGGGGGATCAGCTGCTGGAGAGTGAGGAGTGGGCTGTGGTCACAGGATGAGGTGACAGCGATGCTCCCAGGCAGTGAGCAGGGCACAGAGAGAGCCCTGAGTGTGCAGGGCATCTCCTGAGTGTGCAGAGTGTTTCCTGAGTGTGCAGGGCATCTCCTGAGTGTGCAGGGCATCACCTGAGCATGCAGGGAGTCTCCTGAGTGTGCAGGGTGTGTCCTGAGTGTGCAGGGCATCTCCTGAGCATGCAGGGAGTCTCCTGAGTGTGCAGGGCATCTCCTGAGCATGCAGGAAGTCTCCTGAGTGTGCAGGGCGTGTCCTGAGTGTGCAGGGTGTCCCCTGAGTGTGCAGGGCATATCCTGAGTGTGCAGGGCGTCTCTTGAGTGTGCAGGGTGTCCCCTGAGTGTGCAGGGCATCTCCTGAGTGTGCAGGGTGTCCCCTGAGTGTGCAGGGTGTGTCCTGAGTGTGCAGAGAGTCTCCTGAGTGTGCAGGGTGTATCCTGAGTGTGCAGGGCATCTCCTGAGTGTGCAGGGTGTATCCTGAGTGTGCAGGCCCCTCCTGAGTGTGCAGGGCATCTCTTGAGTGTGCAGGCCCCTCCTGAGTGTGCAGGGCATCTCTTGAGTGTGCAGGACGTCTCCTGAGTGTGCAGGGCATCACCTGAGTGTGCAGGGTGTGTCCTGAGCGTGCAGGGTGTGTTCTGAGTGTGCAGGGTGTGTCCTGAGCGTGCAGGGCATCACCTGAGTGTGCAGAGAGTCTCCTGAGTGTGCAGGGTGTCCCCTAAGTGTGCAGGGTGTATCCTGAGTATGCAGGGTGTCTCCTAAGCATGCAGGATGTCTGCTGAGTGTGCAGGGTGTCTCCTCACCTTCCCAGTGTGCATGGCCACTCCCCTGAGTGTGTCCTGTGGGCACAGCAGCCACTCCCAGAGCGTGCCAGCAGCTCCTCACATTACACCCCGCACCCTCATCCCCTTGCCCTCTCCTCAGGCCACACAACCCCAGCAGGGAGCCAGGGTTTGGGAATGCCGGGGGAAGCAGGAGCACCCCCGGGCAGCAGGAGGGCTGCAGGGTGGGAGGGATGCTCCAGAAGGATGCCCTGTGGGAAGGATGCTGAGCAGAGCAGAGGCCAGGAGGAGCATCCCACTGCCCTCCCTGATTAGCGATTCCCGAGTCGCTCCGAATCGCTTTCATTTGAAGAGCAGCGAGGCTGGGGGAAGGAGAAAGGCTGTCCCCGACAAAGGAGGCCGATTTGACACCCACTGAAGTCTATCTTGTCAGCGCAAGGCCAACAACAATTAGCAGCCTAATCCCCTCTGAGCTGGGAAGCCATTACTCACCACGCGATAGCGTTAACAATCAATACCATCACAATGAGCCCGGCAATTAATGAAGCTAAAGTCTTACTTCAGAACCTTAATTCTCGCTGTGTGGCTTTAAACGGGAGGGTTTGTGATCGTTATAATTAACTGGTGGTATTCAGCCAGGAGTTAGTCAATGAAACTAATCTGGATTGGAGATGACAAGAGGCACAGTGTGATGGTGTCACCTTTGTTTTCTGACCTCCCGCTTCCCCGCTCGGCGATAGCAGATTAGCAGCCCGGGCTGACAGGCAAATGTAATTAACAGCTGAGACCCTGACGGAGAACTGGGAACAGAGAAGGGAGGGAGGGGTGGAATTAAACCCACCCTAAGGACAGCCCCGGGCAGGACAAGAGGCAGCAGCCCCTGGGCAGGCGGTGGCTTTGTGGGGCTCTGCTGGGTCAGGATGAGCCTTGATGGTTTGGGATGCTGTGGAGCAGCAGGGGATCTCCCTAGGGATGAGCCTGCACACCTGTGAGCCCATAAAGCTGGAATAAAACCAGTGATCCTGCATGGATCCAGCATCTGCCACAGCAGAGCATCTCCCGAGCTGGGAAGGGAGGTGGAGGGAGCATCTCCCGTTGTGGGAAGTGGGTGAGGATTTCAGGGAAAAGCAATTCGATTACTGGTGCTAAAAACCACAGCAAGGAGAAAAACCCCCTTCCCAACACACACCCAAACCCACACGGATCAAAAACCTCTGGGATGAGGCACCCAAATGGGCAAGGGAGGGGTTTTTGCAAATAAACCATGCAGGTGTTAAGGGGAAATCCAAAGGGAATGTGGCTGCTTCTCTCCAGTGCCACAAAATCCATGCCCAAACCTGCTGATGTCCCTTGGGATGGGCTGAACAGCACAGGGAGGGCACAAGTGTGGGGTTTGAGGGGGGAAAAAAAGCAAAGTAATTCCTCAAACTCAATCAATCGCTCCGAAGGAAGCAGATGGGTTCCAGAGGAAGCAGCTGGGAAAAACCAGGAGCTTTCGGTGAGGATGAAGCACCACCAAGCGCTGGTTCCCTCAGAGTTACAAGGACCTGGAATCCCCACATTTCCTTGGGAGCAGCTGATGCTTCAGGTCGTGGCTGTGCCAGAGATTTTTGGGCTTCAAGGAGAGTCTTGTAGATGGTGCTTCCAAAAGGGATTTTCCAAAAAGAGCCCTGCAAAAGGGGTCCTGGGAAAAGGATTGTGCCAAAGGGGCCTTTTAAACAGGGTCTTCCAAAAAGACTTTGTAAAAAACATCTTGCAAAGGGGTTGGGTGCAAAAAACATCTTGCAAAGGGGTTGGGTGTCTTTCCCAGGGATCAAAGTGCCCAGGCAGTGGGTAATGATCCAAGGGGAGCACCCACCAATGCAAATAGCAGGGATAAAGACTATTTCATCCCAAAATGATGACACCAGCAGTCTCCTGAAACACTTCTCAGTCTGGGCACTGGCTGCAGGAGCCCTGGCAATTCCCATGGGAGCCCTGGCAATTCCCATGGGACAAGCTCCCTGTGGCAGGGAACCTCGGGGTGCTCCTGAAGCAGCTCACACCCCACATCCAAACAGAGAGAGGGGGATGTGATGGAGGATGTGGGTGACAAAGGCTGAGCACCCCTGGGGCAGTTCAACTGGGAAATTTGGCCTGAGAATTAGCAGATTTGGGGAAAAAGCAGCGTGGTGGGAGGGCACAGGGCTGGTCCCTGCCATGCTGTGCTCTCCCAGGGCACAGTGAGTGATACAGCACTCGGATCACTCTGGATGAACTGAAGAATGTGGGTGACAACGGCTGGGCACCACTGGGGCTGTTCAGTCGGGAAATCTGGCCTGGGAATGAGCAAATTTGGGGAACTTCTGGAAAGAGCAGTGTGGTGGGAGGGCACAGGGCTGGTCCCTGCTATGCTGTGCTCCCCCAGGGCACAGTGAGCGATACAACACTCCGATTACTCTGGATGAACTGAAGAATGTGGGTGACAAAGGCTGGGCATCCCTGGGACTGTTCAGCTGGGAAATTTAGCCTAAGAATTAGCAGATTTGGGGAAAAAGCAGCGTGGTGGGAGGGCACAGGGCTGGTCCATGCCATGCTGTGCTCTCCTAGGGCACAGTGAGTGATACAGCACTCGGATCACTCTGGATGAACTGAAGAATGTGGGTGACAAGGGCTGGGCTGTTCAGTTGGGAAATCTGGCCTGGGAATTAGCAAATTTGGGGAACCTCTGCAAAGAGCAGTGTGGTGGGAGGGCACAGGGCTGGTCCCTGCCATGCTGTGCTCTCCCAGGGCGATACAACACTCAGATCACTCCACATGAACTAAACTCCCAAACTGCGCCCTCAAGACACCACACCAGCAAAAGGCATTTTTGGGAAATGGCAGGAAAACACCAACTCCAGCTCCTGGGGGAGGCACTGGGGTTTGTCACCGCCCTGTCCCTGTCCCTGTCCCCACCTCTGGGCTCCTCGGCCTGCTTGGCGAGCTTGCGGAGGGCGGCGGCGAAGCTGGAGGAAGGTGCTGCCTGGACGGACAAAGTGCTGCTGGCGGCGGGGCTGCCATTGGGGACGATGGAGCCGTTCAGGGGTGACGGGGTCAGGGGGCTCACGGTGGCCGTGGTGCGCGTGGCCGTGGAGAGCATTCCTAGCGACGGCGACTTCGGCTCATGGCTCATGCCTGTGAATCACAGAGAACGGGTTAGACACGTGGAGATGGGAGCCTCAGCTTCCCCCAGCAGCTCCTTTCCTCTAGTTCATTATCCCACCCCCAAAATGCACCCCGAGTTCAGGCAGTGGGGGGAAGTGGGTCCCAGCATTCCACAGTCCCCAGGATATTGGAGCAGGAGGGCTCAGCAGAGCTCTGCAGGGTGTTTTGGGGGACTTCAGCATCCTGATGCAGGTGGTGGGGAGAGGCGCAGTCCCCTGACTTGCATGGGGCTGCCAAAACCCAAAGCATCACTGCTGCACCCCTTGTTGCCACTATTGCACCCCTAAATCCAGGCACTGCACATGCAAATCCCCACCACTGCCCCCCTAAATCCCCAATATTGCACCCTAAATCCCAGCCACTGCACACTCAAATCCCCACCACTGCACCCCTAAATCCCCAATATTGAACCCCAAATCCCAGGCACTGCACACTCAAATCCCCACCACTGTACCCCTAAATCCTCAATATTGCACTCCAAATCCCAGGCACTGCACACTTAAATCCCCACCACTGCACCCCTAAATCCCCAATATTGCATCCCTGGATTCCCAGCGCTGCACCCCCAAATTCCCACTGCTGCATCCCTGGATTAACAATATTTCATCCCTGGGTCCTCAGCGCTGTACCCTCAAATCCCCAATAACACATCCTTGGATCCCCAGAATTGCAGCATTAAATCCCCAGGCACTGCACCCCCCAATACCCCCAATATTGCATCCCTAAATCCCCAGCACTGCACTCTCCAGAACCCCAATGTTGCCATCCCTGGATCCCGTGCACTGTACTGCTCAAATCCCCAACATTACATCCCTGGATCCCCAGCACTGCATGCCCAAATCTCCAGCACTGCACCCCCAAATCCCCAGCACTGCACCCCCCAAAACCCCAATACTGCATCCCTGCATCCCCAGAACAGCACCCTTAAATCCCCAGTATTGCACCCCCCAGTACTCCAATATTGCATCCCTAAATCCCCACCACTGTACCCCATAAAACCCCAATATTGCATCCCTGGAACCCCAGAACTGCACCCCCAGCTCCCCACATTGCCCCTTCAAATCCTCACACCCCAAATCCCCACCACTGCCCCCCAAAGCACCGAGGTCCCAAAGGGCACAGTGACCCCACAAGTGAGGCTCAGGTGCTGAGCAGGAGGGTGCAGCCCCTCCCCGAGCCCCCCCAGCTGTCACACCAATTGCTCCAGGGCTCTCCACCTCCCAAAACAGCAACTGCTGATGTCAGGGCCCTTAAAATAGACTTCACCCAGCAGCTTCATTAACACCAGCCTAAAATTAGCCCGGCTCCCAGGTGGGCAGGAGGATTGGGGGGGTCGTGGGGCAGCCCCCAACTCCCAGCGGGCTTGGAGGCATTGAGCACCTGGAGCATACATCCATCCATCCATCCACGGCAGAGGGTGGGTGGATGGAGCATCCCCGGAGCATCCCGCGGCAGCTCCAGGATGGCCAGGGAGGGCGGGGGGCGCCTCGGGAGCCGGGGGGGCACGGGGGGCACTCAGCGTTGATTAATCTTTGCCCCCCGGCCCCAGGAGAGGCGGCCGGCGCGGCGGCGCGCTCCCCTCTGCCCTCATTATACAAGCATTTATTAACTCCGCTGCTCTCAGCCATTGACTGCCGCCTTGTCGACACGCTCAGGCTCATGTAAATTCATTACCAGAACAGCTGGGAAGCCAACCCGCCACGCCAGCCTGGCCCCGGCACCCCCGGGCTCTGCGCTGGCACCCCGGGCTCTGCTCCAGCCCCGGCCTGGGGGCTCGGTGGCCCCTCCCCAGAGCGGGCACCCGGATCTGCCTGCAGCACCAGGCACCCACGCACCATCCAAAGGGAACACGGCACTCCCGGCACAGCCTGCAGCTCCCATGCACCTCCTGAGCATTGCCCCACATCCACCAGGCACTGCCCCACATCCACTGGGCACTGCCCCACATTCCTCAGGCACTGCCTGGCATCCCCTTGGCACAGCCCCACATCTCCCAGGCACAATCCTGCATCCCCAGGCACTGCCTGGCATTCCCTTGGCACAGCCCTGTGTCCCCCAGGCACTGCCCCACATCCACCAGGCACAATCCTGCATCCCCTTGGCACAATGCTGCATCCCCCAGGCATTGCCCCATATCCACAAGGCACAATCCTGCGTCCCCAGGCACTGCCTGGCATCCTGTTGGCACAGCCCTGCACCCCCAGGCAGTGCCCCACAGCCTCCAGGCACAGCCCCAAACACTTCCCAGTGCCCCCCAGTTCCTCCCCACCTATTAACCCCACCATAACCCCCAATTCCAGCCCCAATCCAGGCCTGGAGACGCTTTTCCAGCCATCAGCAGGGATCAGCAGGCTGGCACACGGGCACGGGGCTGAAGCAGGGCATCACCCGTGTGATGCTCAGCTGATCCCCAAACGCCTCCCGGCCAACTCCTGATCCCAGTGGGATTTGCCAGGCGAGCTCAGGGCAGCGAGCGGCCGGGGCAGCGTGCGGGGAGCTCTCCTGCCCCGGGGCTGAGCCGAGCCGCTGCCCCAGCCGCGCTCCAAACCAGTTCTGCCGCTCCCTGCCCGTGATAAAATCGGCGCCTCCGCCCCGGCTGGGGCCCGAGCAGCGCCGCTCACCCGCCGTGCCCCGCCGGCGCTGGCGTCCGTCTGTCCGGGCGTCCCCGGGCTGCTCTGCGGGACAGCTGCCAGCTGGGGAAACTGAGGCACGGGGGAAGCATCCACACGGGGATGGGAGATGGGACGGGATGGGATGGGATGGAGATGGATGCAGATGGATGGAGATGGGATGGTTATGGAGCTGCCACGCTGCAGTCCCCCATCCCTCCGGCATCCCACTGCCAGCACAGGCGTGGGTGTGCCACTCACCCCTGCGGGTGGCTGGGGACGCCGTGACGCCCCACGGTGAGGTGGGGCCCCCCCGGCTCTGCCCCTCCCCGGCTGCTTCTCTCAGCAGGGCAGATCCGTGCAGGAAAAACAGGTCAAGTTTGGTGCCTGGAGCAGCCCGGGGTCATGGCAGCGGTTGCCTCAGCAGGGCGGGGAGAGGAACCCCAAAACGGGACAGGCTGTCCCTGCACTGTCCCCAGCCCTGTGTGGGTACAGGGCTGGCACTCCCATCCACCCCTCCCTGGCAAAGGGACGCCTCAAACCCCCCCACGCACCAAGGCAGGGGGGCTTGGGGACACCTGGGTCCCCCGCTGAGGCCATAGGGGGAGGCTGAGGAGCTGGCGATGTGTCACCCTGTCCCCGTCCCTCCCACAGCATGTGCCCGGGCACAGCAGTACAGGGAGTGTCTGGCATTCCCGGTGCCCGCTGGCTGCGTGCCCGCGGAGCAGCCACAGGAGGAGGAGGAGGAGGAGGAGGAGGAGGAAGGATGGCGGGGTCACTGCCACGCTCCCCGCAGCGCCACACACGGCACCACCACGGGGCTGGCATCTCGGAGGGCACAGGACCCCCTAGCCCCGACTCCTGGAGCCCCCCCGAGCCCCCGCATCCCCGGCGCAGGGCTGGGAGCCGGGAGCTGGGAGCGTGCCATGTTCTCTCCATCTGCTCCTGATGATGCTGGCGGGTTTTTTGGCAGCGGGAGCCTCCTCCGGCAGCGAGAGCAGAACCAGTCTGGCTGCCTGGTGGGGCTGGAGACAAATAAAAGCCCTTGGCAGCCGCTGCGGGCAGGCAGGAGCGGGCAGCGAGGGGCAGGGATGGGCTCCCAGCACCCTGAAATCCCTGGGCACGGGGTAGGGCTGTCGGGAAAGGGGAAGCGGGCAGGTTTAGCACCTCGGCTCCCATTGCCCCCTTCCCAGCACCTTGAAAGGCCTCTAATGAGCGTGGAGTGCCCTTGGGAGCAGATTGCCATTGAACTCGACCTGCACCAGCCGCCCGCTCTTACAGCAGCTATTTTGAGCTGCCGGGCTCCCAAGTGCTGGAACTAATAATTTATTACCAAATACGATCAGGCAGCAGCTCCAGCCCCTGGCAAATGGAGCGGAAAAAAACCCAGTGCGGCGGGAAGCCGAGGGAGTGGGGAGAGACGAGCATCCTGCATCCTCCTCCTCCTCCTCCCCGGGGATGGATCCGCACCCACCCCGCAGCGCCGCAGCTGGGACGGAGCCCGCTCGGCCAAACCCTCTGGAAGGCTCCACCACGCCGATTGCCGCTGGTTCCCCGAGGGATTTGGGGCGCTGAGGTCCCCCCCGAGCCTTTCCCCCCTCTCTCAGCGCCTGTGCTCCCGCTCCGGAGCCGCATCCAGCTGCACGCTCCAAGCAGGAACAGCTGCTCCGCATGGATTGCCGATGCTAATGGCCTCGGCATTGTCAGCCCCCCTTCCCTCTCTGCCTGAAGGCAGCGGGCAGAGCCCCAGCACGGAGGGCAGGGGGCCAGGGCCAGCGCGTGCTGTGGTGGCCCTGTCACACGCCCTGTCACCCCCTGGGGCAGAGGGGACAGGCAGGGGACAGGCAGAGGTGACCAGCTCCCCTCCTGGCGATGCCCTGCACGTTTTCCACCCCTCATTAGAGCAGCTCTGCCGCCGCACCTCCAACATGCTCCATTAATTAATTAATTGATCGATCCCAGCCCGTGCTCCTGCCCTTCCTCCCTCCTTCCCAGCACGGGAGGAGGCCGGGCTTGGTGTCCCCAATTGTCCCCAGGAACAGAGATACAAGCACAGCCTCTGCCCAATTTTAGGCAGAACCCAGGGCCCATCCTGGGAACATCCCCATCCCCTTGGAGGGGCCTGGATGGGTTCCCCGTGGTGAGGAGCCCCTCGGGTGGGATCTGGGGCTCCCTGTGGAGCCTGGCATCCCGCACTGTTACCCTGGAGGCTGGGCCTCCATCGATCACTCCTCCATGGACCATTGATCTGGCAAACGACAACAAGCAAACTAATAAGAGCTCGTTTGGAGGGCGCAGTGCTGGGGATGGAGCGAGGCCGGGTGCTTTCCCTCCCTTCCCAACCCTCCCGTGCCCAGCCAAGCAGCCCTGCGAGCCTCTTCAGCCTTCAGGAGATTGAGCCAGGAAAAAATTGACTTTAAAGCAACTTTCTGCCCTGTTTTAAAGCTGGGAGCTTGGAAAATCAAGCCCCTGTGCCCCAAGGGTGCTGCTGGGTCCTGAGCTCCCCTCTGCAGCTTCAGGGTTGGGCTGGCAGCTCCTCTTGGCTCCTGATGCCCAGATACAAGTTCCAGCTGCCTGCTGAGGGTCCCTCTGCTTTGGGGGGAGCAGGGTACAGCCCTCACCCCCTCACCATGGTGTCTTCAGGGGCTCTTCAGGGGCTTTGTGGGCACTGGGCACTCCATGGGGCTGCCAGGCATTGCCTGGGGACACTGGGCACTGCACTGGGAAGCTGGGAATTGCCTGGGAGAGACTGGGCTCGGCACTGGGATGCTGGAATTGCCTGGGAGAGACTGGGCACTGCACTGGGATGCTGGAATTGGCTGGGAGAGACTGGGCACTGCACTGGGATGCTGGAATTGCCTGGGAGAGATTTGGGAATTGCACTGGGATGCTGGGCATGATCTGACAGAGCACTGGGCACTGAATGGTGCCACTGGGCACTCCTCCTGCCACTGAGCATTGCTGGGCATTCCACAGAGCCACTGGGCATCCCCTGGAGGTGGCACTGGGCATTCTCAGATGCCACAGGGCACTGCACAGCAGCGCTGGGCACTCCACAGAGCTGCTAGACATCCCCTGGAGGTGGCACTGGGCACTCCACAGAGCCCTCGGGCAACACCTGGGTCAGAGCCAGGCACCACACAGCGCTGCCAAAACTTACACAGAGCTACCAGCCACGAGAGCAGGCAATGCCTGGCAGCCCCAGGCTGCCCTCCCGTGCCCACATGCCCGTGCCCCATGTGCCCAGGTCCCCAGGCTGGCGCAGGCGTGCAGCAGCAGCAGCAGCAGCAGCAGCAGTGCATTGTTTTGGGCGCAGGATCCCTTGCCCAGCAGATGGCAGGTATAACAAAGCAGCTTGCTGCGGCCAAGCCAATTATTTATCTAATTATGATTTACCACTTAACCACATGATCTTTCTGCAGAGTTGTAGGCAATTAAAACCAGGGTGATTATGTGGATTATGCAAATCGGCTGGAGCCGGGCGAATAAAATTGGAGATTAGAGTTTCACGCAGGCTGGATCTTGCATGGGGCAGGTCCTGGAGGGGCAGGGGCAGGGCAGGGAGGCTGCAGAGAGGGGCAGGGGACTGCAGGCAGGGCCAAGGGGCTGCAGGCAGGGTGGGAAGCCAGGACTCAGCCAAGGGAAGGGGCTGCAGGACACAGTTGGGAAGTGCCAGGACAAGGTGAGCAGATGCCTCGTGCCACCCCCCTGCAGCACAGCCAAAAACTGCCCCCATCATGGGGTGGGTGCCCACAGGAGACCCCTGCTGCTGGTGGGTGACTCTGTTGGCACCAGGGACTCCCCAGCACCCACCCCAGCTGCACCCCAAAAAGCTGAGAGGGGTTCCACAGTGCAGCCCCCACCCATGGGGCAGCTCATGCCAGGCATCAGGGGCAATTAATAACAGCTACTAATAACAGGTATTAATAATGAGTACTAATAAGGGGCATTAATAAGGAGCATTAATAACACTGCCTGGCAGATTACGCCGCCCGCCCGGCTTGATATGAGATTTATGGATGGCGCAAAGGCCGGAAATACAGGAGCATTAATGGTAATTCCTCGTGTCCTAGCAAAGGTCACAGGCAATCTCCATCAATCCCGCTGCAGAGCAGGGGGTCTGGGCAGCATGGGGGGGTCCGGGCAGGATGGGGGTCCCCCCTTCACCCCCAGCAGTTTCTGGTGGTGCAGCACAGGCCAGAGCGAAGGTTTTACCTTGGGATCAGAAATTATCGCTGGCAAACAGAGAATTTGCTGTGTGGATTTTCATTTTCCCAATACCATCTGCTCCTGATTGGTGCCCAGTGTCTGAGCTATGAGATGTTGTGGAGGTCTTGGGAAGACCTTGGGTTTTTCCAAGCCTGGGAGCATCTGCAGGGTCACACCAAACACCTTGATAGGTGTTTCCCTTTTTGTGGAGCCCCTCAAAAAAAGGAGGAAGGTTTGAAGGAGCAGAGATGTCCCTGGAGCCACTCTGCTGGAGATGGGGATGCTGCCAGCACTGGTGGGACAGATCCAGCACGTTCCTCATGGCAAGGAAGATCAACCAAAAGCCCAGCAAGGGGAGCAGATCCCTCCTCTCTTCCCACGCCAGGATTTAGGGTGATTAATACCAGTGATCCCATGTGCTGGTGCTGGGAAGGCCGGCCCGTGCCCCCATGAGCAGCATCTTTCCTTTTCGCCTACAGTAATCCTCAGCCTTTCGAGCAAATTATTAAAATTCACTTATATTTAATCTGCCTGCTGGAATTAATTGAATTTTTACGCTTGGCAAATGTCAGTGGGTGCACGCTGCCTCCCAACGGGGACCCAGCTGCAGGTGCAGCGGGCACAGCCCCTGGCTCTCAGCACCCTCCAGGGATAAATGCCACCCTGGAGCAGGGCACAGGGTGCCCACAGGCCCCACTGGCCAGGGCAGTGGGATGCCAGGATGCCAGCAGCCTCCCAGCTCTGCAGGAATGCTCGGTGACACCAGGCAAACCTCCCCAAATCCCATGGGATTCCCAGCCTGGTGGCTTTGCAGGGGACACCGGGAGCCCCTCTCTCCCTTTCCCACACCAGTGCTGGAGATGCCAGCACCCTGCCTGGCATTGTAGTCACCCTGGGGGTGATGAGAGCCTTCCTCCCCTCCCCATCCTCCTCCCTCCCTCCTCGCAAATTGCCAAAGCATCTAATTTGCCCGCTGGGAAGGCCGAGGGAAAAGAGCCTCTATTTTGCTGTAATAAGCCCTCCAGACAAAGGCAGGATGAGCCATTCAGAGCCGGCAAGGGGGAAGGGTCCGGCCCCACGCCAGAGCCGTGCCAGGGGCTGGGGGAAGCCAGAGATTCCCTCCCTGTTGGGGCAGCCAGCGCTGGGGACACGCACACAGGACGGGACACTCACCCCGGGATGACCCCGGTGTGATGCCGAGCTCCTGGATGACCGCTGGGATGGGACACAGGGCTCTGACCCTACAAACTGACACCAAATCCCAAATCCAGGCGGCCTCACTCGCTGTTGGCCCTGGGAACAGCCCTGTTCTCTGCTTGGGGATGCTCCTCTCCCCACCCACCGGGATGGAGAAGTTCACGGGCAGCCGGAGCCACGGGGGACCCCAAACTTCCAAACTTGACTGGCGCTTGCCCCCCTCCACCACCGCCCGCCCGGGATTATCATAAATTAAGACGTAATTACTCCATGGAAATTTACAGCACAAAGCTGCGGCGCTAACAAGTGTGTTTGGCGGCACCGGGGGGAGATACAAAGCGCTATTGTCTGGCAGGCGCCAAAAAAGCTGCTGTGCCCCCAAACCCGCACATCCCGGGCACAGGGATGAGGGTGGGGATGGCCACGGAGCCACAGCAGGGCAGAAGAGCAGGGAACCGTGTCTGTGTGACACAGAGCTCCAAAAGGAGGGTCCCAGCAGGGAGGGCAGGGTGAGGGTGGGTGCAGGATGCCCAGGGTGATGGGTGCCCTCCACAGCTCTGCTGCCCAACAAAGATATCTCTTTTATTCCCTCAAATAACTCTCAGCTCCCAAGCATGGGTGATGCACCCAGCAAAATGTCACCTCTAACCCCTTTTACCCAACCCCAGCACACACGGGGTTAAAACTAAACCCCCTGGGGACCTGGAAGGGAGGGGACACATGGGGACAAGTGCCAGAGCTGTCGTGTGTGTCCCCCTCCCTCAGTGCTGCCACATTCCCCCAGCTGTCACACGCATTAAAAAATAATAATCATCAACGTGGCAAAAAAAAAAAATAAACCAACAAAAAACCAACAAAACCAACCAACAACCGAACCCAACAAAACAGTGAGAAAATATTCAGGCGGCTAAAACAAATCCAGCAATAAAGGAGCTGGGATCCTCGGAAAGCTGGCTGTGCAATTAAGCAGTTTTCTGCTGTACGCCGATAATCACCTAATTATACTATTAATGACAGTTCAACCTGCTCGGAAATAAAAGGACATTCTTCCATAACAGGATGCCAGCTGTTTGTTACAGATGTCAAACATCTTTAAAGCATTATTATTAAAAGAAGGGGGGAAGGAGGAAGCTTGGGGATGCTGAAGCACAGCCGTCTTTTCCCCCTCAGAGCATCTTGCAAGGGATGAGGGGAGGGGGTTTGGAGCGTCACCCCCACTTTGCATCCAGGAGAAGAATCTAGGAGAAGAATCTGTCAGAAGGGTTTATTTCAGCGGGGGTCGATGTTTGGAGTCATAAATCCCCCACGTCGGGCTCGCGGCGAGAGGCGCCTGGGTTTAATTAAGCGCAGCGTTTGGGAAATAAAAGTTAAAAATCAGTCATAAAATGAAGAGGGAGGGGATGCTCCTGCTGCCAGGCTCGGGGCAGGGCTGGCCCCGCTCTCCCCCCAGCGCCGGTGCCTCGAGCGCGGCTGCCGCCGGCGGTGCCCGCGCACGTGCCGCGGTGCCGTGCCAAGGAGCATCCCGGCAGGTGCCGACAGCCGGTGCCAAGGCGAGGGAGAAGGGGGGGACACGCCGGGGAGAAAGGCAGCACCTGCTCCCCCTCGAACCCCCGCGGTGCCTTGTTTGGAGGTTTGGAGGTTTGGAGGTGAGCGGTGCCCGCTGCACACGCAGGGATTGGGGTGCGGCAGGTGCCAGGAGGGAAGGGGCTGTGGCAGGGTGGCAGGGGTGCCCCAAATCGCCAGCCAAATTCGCCCTGGGGTGATTCCAACTCTCCCCCAGCAGCTCTGTGCTGGCACAGCCGGTCCTGGGGGGCAGACGGGTGCCCACCCACCGTGGGGTGATGCCAATGCTGGCGTTACCCACCCACCCACCCAGACACAGCTTTGCACCCTGTCCTATATAGCTACTGAGAAATCTGCCTGTAAAACCACCAGAAACCGGGTTTAGCCTGGGAATAAAGAGATTACGCAGGGGAGGGGGGTGAGAAAGGAAGAAGGAAGGAAAAAGGGGGTGTCTGGGAATAATTCACCCCCCTCCCGGCTGTGTGGCTACTGATATCCCGGGTGCCTGCAGGGCCATGGCATGAGCAGGATGGCTGCAGAATGACACCAGATTTTCAGGGTGCCCACCCACCCACTCAGAGCTGATGGAGCCCCCTCCCCAGGCCAGGACCCCCTGACCCCTTGGCACAGGCTGGGCTGGCACTGGCCTCACTTGCCAGACAAGATCCAGCAGGAAAAAGCCATCTGGGAAGCGTCCCCCCCCCGAGCTCCGAGCAATGCCCCCAGTCCCCCCCTTCCCCTGGCCTCCCTCTTCCCCCCCTCCCCTCCTCAAACCATCACGGGGAAGCTGGAAAGTGGTTGACATGGTTGCCATGGCGACCGAATTTAGGACTGGCGAGAGGAGGAGGAGGAGGAGGAAGATGGTGGGGTGGGCAAGGGAGGAAGACAGGAGGACTTCCCGGCACCCCAACACAGCTTGGGCATCACCCAGCCCCTCTCAGCACCCCACCAACACCTCGTCGTGCACCCCTCCACCCCACACCCGGCGAGGATGAGGAAGGGCATCCCCAAACCCCAGACCCCGCTGGGGGGACGCCAGGAGTGGGGCTGAGCCCCGAGCACCCCAAACCCAGCCTGGGGGCGACTGTGCCCGCCCAGCGCTGCCGAGAGCCGCCGGTGACTCACAGCTCGCGGCAGCGGCACCCGCCGAGCGGGTGTTTACGCGGCATCACCCAGCTCCTTCCATCTGCTTTGATCCAGGGGCTAAATATTCCCGGCCCCGGCATAAAAATAGGATCCATTTGGGAAGGTCCTGAGTCAGCAGCATCCGCTGCCGGCACCCACCGCCATCCTCCCCGGCACGCCAGGCACCCGCCGGGGAGCCCCAGGGCCACCTGGGGGATTGCCGGGTTTGGGGACACTCGCAGTGAGGGGGAGCCCCCAGAAAGCTGTGTGTATCCAGGTGCCACCCTTGTGCCTGCTGGAGCAAACAGCCAGGCCCTCCGGGGATGCTCTGTGTCCCCGAGGGGTGATGCTGTCCCCAAAGGAGGGTGGTGTCCCCGAGGGACACTGACACGGCCACAGGGTGACAACTGCACCCATGTTATCCCAGGAAGATGAGGCTGAGCATGGCTCCCATATGGTCCAGCAGGGAATGGGTCTCTTCCCTGTGCCCTGGCTCTCAGGGATGCCTGGTGGCAGGTCCCCACAGTGCCTGGTGTCCCCTGGCAGCCGGCTGAGCCCCGTGGCACAAATCCAGCCCCATGACCAGAGGTGTACAGGGGACAGAGGCATCGGTGACCACGGGGATGAAAGGGCACAGAAGCATCAGTGACCAGAGAGACAGAGATGACAGGAGGGCTGGGGAGGTGACCAGAGGGATAAAAGGGGACAGCAGCAGTGATGACAAGAGGGACAGAAGCATCAGTGACCAGAGGGATACAGGGAACAGGAGGATTGGTGACCAGAGGGATACAGGGAACAGGAGCATCAGTGACCAGAAGGATACAGGGAACAGGAGCATCAGTGACAAGAGGGGACAGCAGCACTTGGTGACCAGAGGGGACACAGAGGATCCGGCTGGATCCCGGGCCAAGAACAAGCCACCGAGGAGGAGCGTGTGACACGGGCCACGGCCAGGCAGTCCCTGAGGCGGTGACAGTCCCCAGCAGGACTCGCGCCGCTGAGTCACCGCCACCAGCCCGGCGCTGCTGAAAGCCCCGCGAGCCCGGGGCGGGGGGAAGGTTCCCGTCTCCATCTGCTCCCGCCCGACCTGGCCCACCGGCATCTCCCAACGCCCGGCAGCTGCCGCCAGCGATCCCGCTGCGTGCCAGCGCCTCCAGCACCGCTCCCCCTAATTGCTTTAAACCTCGCAGCCTGACACTTCCATGTTCCTCTCCAGTCTTGCTTTTCTCCTCCGGTTTTATTATTCCCCCTCCTCCCAGGCGGCTGGGGAGCCGGCCGGAGCAGGGTTTTCCAGGGCGCAGGAATTAGTGCATCAGCCACAACGGCAAAACCAGAAGTTTCACGCAACAGGAGCTGCCGCCGGGAACCCCGGCTCGACCGGCGTGTGCTAAATATGGAATTTAAGGGGGAAAAAAGCCAACCCCAAACACGTCTCCCTGCACCTGCAGCCCTCGGAGGGTCCCCACCGCAAAGGACGGCTCCGAGGCCGGGCAGGAATCGCTCAGAGCTGTTGCAGGCAGTGGAGAAGAGCGAGGAGCAGGCGAGGCGATGGTGTTTGGGGGGAACACGGGGAGCAGGACCCCCACAGCCGGCACGGAGGAGGGCACAGGGACGGAACAGGGTGGGATTGCTCAGGGTGCCACAGGAAAGCAGGTCACCCATGTCCCCACGGTGGCACAGCGCTGGCAGAGGATGTCACAGCACAACCCCTCCCAGAGCGAGGGGACCCCCAGTTGAACCCCGGCGCCCCTCGGCCGCCCTTCCCGGCTCGGCTTCGTGCGCTCCGGCGCAGGCGCGCCGGGAGAGCCGCTGGCTCCGGTAAGAACGGCCACATGCCAAAGCCATTTCCTGAAACAAACAGGCATCCGCGGGGGAACGGCCACGCGTGGGCACCGAGCCCCGGCCAGGGCCCTGCCACTGCTCCCCGGCTCGGAGCCCGCGCCCCGAAAGCGCCTCGAGTTCACGGCCGGGGCTCCCAGCCCCAGGCTGCATCCGGAGGCTGCACCCCAGAGCACCCCGAGATCACAGCCTGAGCTCGCAGCCCGAGCGTGCCAAACCCCCACAGCACACCCCAAACACGCACCCTGAGCCTGCACCCCCAGAGCAGAGCCAGCTCCCAGCCTCGAGCACCCCAAAGCCCCCCAAAAACACTCACCCTGAGCACACCCCCTGAGCCCGCACCCCAACCCCACTGGCGCTCCCCAAACCTCCCCAGGGGGATCCCCCTCCCTTATTAGCAGCCAAGGAGCCGGAACTGCCAGCTGGGGTGGCACAGCAAACTTTGGTGCCCCAAATCCCCGTGCCCTCACAGCGACGAGGCTGGCACCCCAAAACACAGCACATCCCGCATTTCTCCCCAATCCCACCCCGACCAGACTGCCCCCGGCTCCTCGGGGAGAGGCAGAAACCCCCAGGGTGAGGGAGTGGCAGCAGGAGAGGAGCCGGGGATCCGAGCACCCCAAAACACTGCGGTGCCGTGCCAGGGCTCTCTGCTCCCCCCTCTGCCCGCTTCCCCCGACCCCAAAACCTCTTACAAGGTGCTGTAAGAAAGTAAGTTCACCCCCAAATCGCCCTTGGCTGCCGCTGGCTGGGGCGGACAAAGGGGAGTCCTCGGGTTGGGGGGGACCCCGGGGGAGACCCCGGAGTGGGGGGAGAGGGAATGCAGAGGGCTGGCGGCAGCATCGCTCAGTGCCTTACCTGGTAAGTAATAGAGAGGTGGTTTCAACCCAAACATGATTTATGTTACAGTTCCATTGCAGCCAGGAAGAAAAAAAAAATTTAAAAATAAAAATAAAAGAGCCAACGTGAGGAGGATGTGTCAGGAAGCAATTAAAAAAAAAAAAAAAGAAGAAGAAAAAAAAAAAGAAAAAACCCCAAAAATTAGCACCAAGCCACACGGAGGGGGTTGGAAAAATAAACCAGAGGCGAAAAAATACGGTGGAGCGGGGAGGAGGAGAAGGAGGTGGAGGAGGAGGAGGAGGAGGAGGAGCGGGGGGAATCAAGTGCGTGGGGGGAGGAGGAAAAATAAAAATTGAAATAGCAGCGAGCCCAGGGCGCCGGCGGAGGGTGGCGGTGGCGGCTGTCACCGGCGGGGCCAGGGCAGGAGCCCGGCTGCCACGCGTGACGCCTTCCCGGGGGTTTTCCTGCCGCTGAGCCCCCAGCTGCCAACCGCAGGCACACAAAAAGCCAGCGACGAGGAAGAGGAGGAGGAGGAGGATGAAGAGGCGGTGGGACCCTCGGCGGCGGGGAACGCACCCCCTGAGCAGCGCACTGGGGTCCCCCCACGCTGGGGAAGGGGGATGGAGGCGCGGGGCGGGGTGACCCCCGCGGGGGTCGCGAGCCGGTGTCCGTCCGTCCGTCCGTCCGTCCGTGCGGCCGGAAAGCCCCGTGTTCTCCGCGGGCTGCGCCAAGGCGGGCGGGCGAGAGGCGGCAGGCTTGCCCCTCGATCAATTTTCATGCAAGAATCATTATCGGTAAATTGGAAATCTGGCTCCTTGACAGCAGATTTGTCTCCCCTAATGACGGGGAGCGGGCAGGAGGGCGGCCGGCAGCTGCTCGCCCCCAGCACCCTCCGCCCACCGCCCGCATCCCCCGGGCTCCAGCCTTTGGCCCCGGCGCTTTCGGGGGAGGGGGCGAACCCCCGGGGCGCCCCGGGGAGCATCTCCCTCCCCTTCATCCCCCCCGCCCCGCTCCTCCTCCTCGCCTACAGACAGGAATAATTTTGAATTTTTTTTTTTTCTTTCTTTCTTGCCTTTTTCTGTTTTCAAACAGCTGCCGATGCGGCGGGCGGAGCGGGGCGGGGGGGTGGAGAGGTAAATGTAAAATAAAAATAGGAAGGCAAACCCCCCCCCCCCGTCGCTTCAGGAGGGAAAATTAAGAAATAAAACAATAAATAACCCAACTTTCCTGCCTGCCGGGAGCTGCCTGCTGCTTCACAAAAGGCAGGCGAGCAAAGCCGCCTGCCCCAACCCCGGTTGCCCCCCCCAAATCCCCTATCCCCTCAGAGCCCCTAAATCCCCTCCTCGCCGGCCTCGCCGGGCGTCGGGGGCTGTAATGAGCCGCCCGATAGGATCTCCCCCATCCCCTCTCCGCTGATGCATTAGCAGATCCGGGAAGACATGCTTGCAGGCAAATAGGGCTAATAAATGCTATTACGGGAGCGCGAGGGAGGCTGGAGATCCTGGCTGCACCATAGTAACGAGGGCCCGGCTTAATTTGCTTTAAGCAAACGATCAGCCAAAGGCGGGGTGGAGAAAGGAGGGGACGGGGTGGATCGGGGGGAGCTTTTGCTGGCTCCGGGCACGCACGGGCGCGCCCCCGCGGGCACGCGCTTCCTCCCAGCGGGAGCGCGCTTCTCGCGGGAGCGCGCTTCGCTGAGCGCTGCATGTGCGGCTGAACCCCCCCCCTCGGCTCCCAGCGCGCCCCCGCCCAGCTCCGTCCTTCTCTTCCCAAACTGGTTTTAACACCAGAGTTCACCAGGGCGACGTGTGATATCTCGCCCCTGCAAGAGAAGCCACATCCTGTATGATAATGGCCAGCCCTTCAAACAGCTTAAAGATACAGAGGCCATTCCCAGGCGCCCGCCGCCTGCCCCTGCCTGCCCCGAGCGTGGGCACGGGGGGCACCGAGGTCACCGTGTCACCCCAAATCCAGCCAGCCATTCCCGGGTGGCCCCCGCCTGCTCCAGAGCGTGAGGACAGGGGGCACGGAGGTCACGGTGTCACCCCAAATCCACCCAGCTGCTCCCAGGAGGACATTGCCTGCTCCAGAGCTTGGGGACAGAGGGGCATGGGGGTCACGGTGTCACCCCCAAATCCACCCAGCCGTTCCCAGGACGCCTGCCTGCACTGGATATGGGGATTGAGGGGTACAGAGATCATAGGGTAACCCCAAATCCAGCCAGTCCCTCCCAAGCGCCCACTGCCTGCACTGGGTGTGGGTACAGAGGGACATGGAGGTCACAGTGTCACCCTAAATCTGCCCAGCCATTCCCAAGTGCCCACTGCCTGCCTAAATCCACCAGAGCATGGGCACGATGGGAAAGGGGGGTTGCAATGTCACCCCAAACTCGCCCAGCTGTTCCCAGGAGGCCACTGCCTGCACTGGGTGTGGGGATGGAGGGCACGGGGGTCACAGGGTAACCCCAAATCCACCCAGCTGTTCCCAAGTGCCCACTGCCTGCCTAACTCCACCACAGCAAGGGGGAAAAAGGGGTCACAGCATCACCCCAGACCTGGATGGTTTGTGAGAGGGGTTTGTGAGAGGTCCTCTGGCTGCAAATGCACTTGTGCACACCCCTGCACACTTGCATGCACACACGTGCATGTGTGTACACACACAGGTATCCATCCCTGCACGCCCACCCTGCCAGCCGTGCTCCCCCAAATCCCACTCGGAGAGACAGAGCCTGTGCAAACCTGCACCCTCCTCCTCCTCCCCCCCGTTAAATATTGCTTTCCCGATTCCAGGTCGGGGGATTATTATTATGTCTTCTCTTCCTTCCTAACCTACATCTGTCAAGACCGGCGCTGGGAGTATTTCTGGCCCGTCCCCTGAGTCATCGTCGCTCGCGTCCCGCTCCCTCCCAGGCAGCTCCCCTGTGTCACCCGTGCTCTGTGGGGCGCTGGGAGCTGCTGCTCCCGCCCTGGGGTGCTGCTCCCACCCTGGGGTGCTGCTCCCACCCTGGGGTGTTGCTCTCACCCGTGGGGTGCTGCTCCCACCCTGGGGTGCTGCTCCACCGTGTCCCCACACCCCGGCCAAACCCCTCTCCAAATCTCACTGGTGATGGGGTGACACATCTGGGGGTGCCCCAAACCCACTGTGTGGGGGCAATGGGGACCCCCCACCCCATGCTGGGAAATCTTTGGGGTTACCACGTCCCCCAGCTCCCAGCTCGCTTGCAGAGGGTTTGGATTTGCTGGGTTCAGGCAAGCACCGGGGGACCCCTCCCCTGCTCCCCCCCTCCACGGCAGGAGCCGTAAAAATTAATTTGCAAACATGTCATTACACAATAGCTGTGCAGGCAATAAACCTGTAATTACAGGCGGCTGGGGGAGCGGGCAGGCAGGGAGGGGAGGGAAGGGAGGGGAGGGAGGGCAGACCTGCCTGCCAGCTCCGGTTTTGGGGTTTCACCCCCCTTCACCCCCCCCCCCCGCCCCGTTCTCCGCTGCCTTTATTCATTATGCAAACGAGAATTGCTTCACTCCTGGAAGTTGAGCTCCACTTCAAAGGGGCGCCCTGCCTGCCCTGCCTGCGCTCCCCGCCCTGCCTCCCAAAACCCCAAACACCCCAAACCAGGAGCACCCGTTGCTTGGCCGGCATGGGGAAACCGAGGCACAGCAGCAGCTCCGTTGGGAAACCTTTGCGACATCGGCCCAACCGAATTTTCCGCCACCCTCCCTGCTGGGCTGTGCCCGCTCTGAGGCGGGCGACCACCCTGCCTCAGTTTACCCACTTACCAACCCCGCGGGACGCCGGGCACCGGCCGAGACACCCGCCCGGCCACCCAGCAGCCGGCTGGGCCACGCCGCCGCGCCTCACCCCTCGTTAGCGGGAGAGCCTGACGAGCCTGACCCACTTCCCCGAGCGCCGGGAGGATTAATTGGTTCCTTTGCTCGCGCGGAGCCGCCGGGAGCTGGGGCAGGTGCCAGGCGGGATTAGCAAAGCATGAGAGCGCAGCTCGCGGGGCCGGCCCTGCCCACGCCGTCCGCACGGGCATCCCGGATGGACACCGGGATGGACACCCCTCCCTGGGGATGCTCATCCCTCCCTGGGGATGGACACCCCTCCCTGGGGATGCTCATCTCTCCCTGGGGATGGACACCCCTCCCTGGGGATGCTCATCCCTCCCTGGGGATGCTCATCTCTCCCTAGGGATGGACATCCCTCCCTGGGGATGCTCGGCCTCCCCATGGGTCTCCGCATGGAATGGGATGCGGCCGTGCTGGGGATATCCAGCACAAGGATGCCCAATCCCAAGGGAAACCCGCTCTAGGGAAACTGAGGCACGGGCTCCACTGTTTTCCCTGCAGCCCAGCACCCTGGAAGCATCCAGCAGTGGGGACACGGGATCAAGAGGAGCGAGCGGTCGCCTCCCATCGTAAATAAGCAGCTCAGCGATGATTTCCTGCTCTTGTTGACCTTTGACTATGCAGAATAAAGACATAAATCCATATTTTAAACCCATCTGAGCGCCAGCCAGGCCCACAAAGCCATTTACAGCCTGCGATTTGGACGGGGCAGTGAGCAGGAAAGCGATGGTTTCTCGAGGTGACATTCCCCAGGAGGGAAATGAAGTGTTTTATTTGCAGATATATAGGGCACGGTCGTTCCTCTGCTTCCCCTTCCCTCCGCCCTCGGCTCATAAATAAAACATACGGCCGTGTAACCGGCTAATTACGGGAGGATGGCAAAACCCCGCCGGTCGCTGGGAAAAGAAATCAGCTTTTTAATCAGCCCACTTTCCTCCCCATCTAACTTGAGGAGAAAGGGGCATTTCGGGCGCCGGGATGGAGCCGAGACTCTCCGGCGGCTCCTAGGCTCCCCCTGGGGTTGTGCACCCCGATCCCTTGGGGCAGGTTTGGGGTTACTTTGGATTGGGGTGAGGGGGTTCAAGCTGCTTCTGGTGTTCTGGTTTTTTTTCCCCTGGCTGGGAAAAGGATGTCTTTGAAAAGTCTAATTGTTCCTTACACATTAGATACATTAATGAGGTCTCTGATCAAGCGGCTGGCTCTCCGGCAAGGAGGCTTCAAGTAGCAATTTTCCATTTGTGTTTCAAATTTTAATGAATGTTCCTGTCTCCGGCTGCGATGCGCGGTGATAATCCGTACGGCTCGGGTCAGCGCCGGAGCAGGGGCTGCCGCACGGGAGGGCTTGTACAAGGGTTTGATTTCTTTGGGGAATAGTTCATACAAAAAATGGTAATGGCAGAAGACAGTCTTCCTTCCCCCTCGGTTGCCAGAGCCCAAGAGCTACAAATCAGAGGGTTATTATTTCTTTCCGATGTCCCTAAAGTATCCTATATCTTTAGCGGGAGAGTAAAGTTCAGCCCTGATAAGATTGCGGCGCTGGGTGAGACGCGCTTTGCCTTTCTTCCTGCCTCGTTTTTTCTTCCCTCCACCTCTATCTCCCTCTCCCTCTATCCCTGAGGAGGCCAGCAGAGTGTCCCCAGGGCCACCAGCCCACCCCAGGGCCCCCCTTCAGCCCCCCACATCCAAGGGCCGGATCCGGAACCCACCCCGCCAGGACAAGATTTGTATAACCTTGTTTTGGCATGCCTGCCATTAACTTAATTTAACATCCATATTGCCGCTACTTAATTAAATAGATGAACTCATTTTACATTTGCAAGTCTTAATTCATCCTGAACAAAATTGGCCATGTTTCGTTCTTTCTACGCTACCAGCTCCCCGGAACAAATGACTGCCTTTTGTAGTTAACTGCTAGTACAGGTTAAACGCTAATTAGCAACCCGGGTTGGGTGTTAACTTCCTTATTTATCACCCGGCGCCACTCGGTGAGCGAGGGGGCGCGGGCTGGCACTTCCAGCTTCCTGCGTGGGTCTCATCCCGCAGGGTCAGGGGTGCTGGATGTGCGCGGGATGCCCACGGTGCAGGGCTCCTGGGGCTCAGGGCACGGTGCCTGTCTGATCCCGGGGCTCCCGATGCTCAGAGTGCTCCGTGCAGGGGGCTGGAACAGCATCCAGGTGTGTGGGATACACGGGGGTTGTGTGGTGTGTGAGGGTCAGAGCATGGTGCTCAGCACACCTTCAATGCAGCATTTTCAGCTTGACATGCCATGCCTGGTGGTGTGTGGGGTTCTGCACAGCGTGCCCACGAGGGATGTGGCACATGGGACATGATGCACGACATGTGGCTCATCATGGATGATGCACAGGGCTTGACACACAATGCACAGGGGTCAGTGCGTGGGCCTTGACACGCGTGGCCCTTGTCACAGCAGTGCTCAGTGCATCACACAACGCTCAACCATCACCCAAACACCCAAACATCTCCCTGGAGAGCACCCCTCCACCTCACCACCCCGCCAAGCCACCACGGGCTCTGCCAGGGCCAGCACAACCTCCCTGGAGGTATCTGGGGAGAGGCCCCAAAGCAAGCAGAACCCTGCTTTTCCAAGCTCCAGGGGTGCCCACACCAAGTGGCGATGCCTGGAGGCTGCCCAGCCTCACCACATCCCACCCTCACACCTCCCGTGTGGCTCTGGCTGCACTGGGGGACACGGCAGGGCGAGGGGACACGGGGACCCCACCAGCAGGGCAGCCAGGCTGCGCTGAGCCTGGCAGGAAGCCGCTCCAGGAAGGCTCATCTGGTTTGACTAACAAATCGCTAACTGCTTCCCCCGAGGCAGGTGGAAGGAAACAAGCTCCGTGGCTGTAAACAACCCCCCCGGCCCCCCGCTTCCCACCCACGGCCCCCCACAGCCCTCCCCAAGCACTGGCCAGGGGCAGGTTGAGACAGAAAACACTTGTGCAACACCCCCTTCACGCTCTGATGCAAGCCCTGCCAGGGGGACACGGCCCCCCCCAGCCCCTGCCCGGTGCCCAGGGACGCTGGCAGCCCGGGCAGGGCGTGGGGTGACGCAGAGCTTGCGCCAGCCCAGGCTGGCCCTGCAGGACAACTCCTCGCTGGCGCCTGCCATGACATCCCAGCTGCCGGCGTGACTCAAGGGGACGAGCCGAGGTGGTGGCACGGGGCAGCCAGGGGCAAAGCACACCAGGCTGGTGACACTGAGGTCCCTCTGCCAGCACCAGCCAGTGCATGGGATCCCAAAGAGCAGCGTGCCAAGGAGAGGCCACCATTGATGCTGGCAATTGCCATCACCAGTGATGTCCAGCCCTGGTAACAGGGACATGGTGGGGTGGCATGGGGACGAAGTGGCGGGAGGGGACTGATAGGCATCTCCCCGGCCTTGTAAACCGATCTGCCCCCACCTGCTGAAATAACAGCGAGGGGAGGCAGCTCTGGTTACCGGCGGTGCCGGGGGCCGGCTGGGTGCCAGCGCCCTTGGCAGAGGGCCAGGCAGCTCGGCGGGCACCGAGCGGGGACCCCCGTCCTCCATCCCCATCCTCCCCCCGTGCCGCAGGCGCCGCACGGAGCTGCTCGTCCCGCTCGCCGGCGTCACCGCCCCGCCTGCTCCCTCCCCACCCGGAATTTCAGGTCTGGCATCCCAAGCCGGCGCCTTCGGGAGCCAGCGGTCCCGCAGGGACATCACCCCTGCCCGGGGCCACCGCTGTGGGGATGACACCAGCCACGCCGCGTAGGAGCGGCAATAATTCAGGTTATCCCGAGCGGTTTTGGCTGCATCCTGCTTGGCACAGAGCAGGGCAGAGCACCAGGATGAGGAGGCACCATGGCCAAAAAAGCAAAGCCTGGTGGGCGGATCCAGCCCCTCTGGGAGGAGGGATAAGCACTCCCAGGTCCCCTCGCTCCCCCCAGGCCCCGCCAGGACCCCATCCCAAATCCCTGCCATCAGCAGAAGCGAAGGAGCGGGGCTGTGAGGAGCGAGGGTGATAGATAACAGCCCTCTGTGCCGGCGAGATAAATAGCCCCAGCAGCGCCAAGCTGTACTCGGCCAGAAGCTAATAGGGGCTGTCAGGGCGGTTTAGAGGAGCAGAGCATCGTTTCGGGGCCCGGCTGGGAGGACGCCGAGGGGAAGTGACAAGGAAGCTGAGCAGAAAGCGACAGGCAGTACACAAAGAGCATGTCCTCTGTAAGTGGTGATAAACCTTGGAAAAAAAAGAGAAAAGCTAAATCAGTTGTTTAGCCGATGTACCACATGCTGACAGGGCAAATGTGAAGGCTTTTATGGCCACATGGGTTTTCATTTGCAGTTATTCATAGCGGAGCCGGGCGCTTTATCTCACTTTACATTATGTGCAACCACAATGCAGACACTTGCACCGCAACGCATTGCCTCCCTGGAAAATATTAATATGTAAATGTCAGGCTCAGAGGGCAGCGAGGGAACGGCAGGCAAGGAGCAGGCCGGGAGATAAAACCTGCCCTGCAAGGGAGGGGGGCAAGCAGGACCCCCAGCCCGCACCCTGGGGTGTGCAGGAAGGAGGAGGCACAGCTGGGATGGAGTGTGCAGAGAGGAGATTGGTGTGTGGGCACATGTGTGTGCACCATGCACAGCCTCAGCTGACAGGGATGTGTGTGTGTGTGAGCCCCAACACGTGTGCACAACACCCCTCAGTAGACAGGGATGGATTCCTGCGTGTGCACTCACACACGTGTGCACCAGGGATGGATTCCTGCGTGTGCACTCATACACGTGTGCACCAGGAATGGATTCCTGCGTGTGCACTCACACACATGTGCACCAGGGATGGATTCCTGCGTGTGCACTCACACACGCGTGCACCAGGGACGGATTCCTGCGTGTGCACTCACACACATGTGCACCAGGGATGGATTCCTGTGTGTGCACTCACATGGATTCCTGCGTGTGCACTCACACACATGTGCACAACACCTCCCTTGCAGCACAGGATGCACATGTGCCTCACCTCTGCAGGAGGACAGACAACCTCGGTGACCTGCCGTGTGTCACATCCCATGGACAACCCCACAACACCTGAGCACCTCCACGCACCCAAGACAGCCCCGGGGAGCCGTGCCCACCTCGAGGGATGTGTGGTGAGGCCATGGGAGGGTTGGCACACCGGGCTGGGAGGCAGCCCCGGCCGGGCAGAGCGCGCCGGCGCGGCGTGCCAGTGCCTGCACAGCCCCGGCGGGCAGCGCTCCAGCCATGCCTGCTGTTCCTGGGCTCCGTTCCTCTCCAAGAGCCTCCAGCCCCGGGGTAGTGCCAGACTGACAGCCTGGAGGCTATTTATTCGCAGGCAGAGGCAGCAGGAGCTGCTGGCGGATGCAGCCGCCTTTGTCCTACAGGGAAGTTTGCTCCCTGCCTCCTGCCTGGCCCCCATCTCCCCTGGTTTTCCACCTCCACACCCCGATGCACCATCCAAATGCAGGGAGGCATTTGGGGGAGTTCCCAGCCTGGGGTTCCCAGCCCTGATGTCTAAAGGAGTCACCACAAGGCCCTGGCACACAGGGACACTGGGCAGCTGCCACGCTCCCCCTGCCCCAGCAGCCCTCAGCATCACCCAGTCAGGCCAAGGCGCTGGAGGTGGCACCCCAGAGGTGGTGGAGGTAGGAGGAGGGTGGGCACCCACCCCTACCCACCCCTGGGCTTTGCTCCTTGGCACGGTGCCTGCCAGGGTGGGGGGCACCGCTGAAGCGCGGCCCCTTGGCCGTTACCAGGAGAATCGCTGGCAGCCGGCGCTGGCACGGGGACAAGCCTGGGAGAGAGGTGGCCCCCCAGCACCTCGGGGAAGGGAACAATCCCCGGGCATTTCTTTTTTGGCAGGCCCCGGGTGCCCCCCCCCGCCTCTGAACCCCCCCCTCCCTGTCCTCCTCCCGCGCTCGGGCGCGGGGACACAATTAAATCAGTGTTCTGCTAACAATCTGCCGGCTAATAAGACATTTTCCTCCCTCTCCCTCCTCCCCCCCACTCCACCCCAATCCGTGTGTGATGGGAGCGCTTTGATATGAGAGTGGACTCTAATGGGTTCGGTGTAAGGGAGCCTTAATTTATTACGTGCCTGTAATTGATGTTTGTATAAAGTAGCTCTTACAGCTCCTCAGAGTGGGAGATGAAAAGCAATCAGTCAGCCATTTGCCTCCAAAGGAAGGAGAGAGAAGACAGACAGCGCGAAAGAACCAGACATACTCATCAAGCCTGGAGAAAAACCCAGAAAACGAGGGAACAAACAAAATCACCCCTGCGCAGCCTCACCAGCGGCTCTGGGTACCGCCAGCATCCCTGGGTACCACCACCAGCATCTCTGGATATCACTGCCAGCACCCCTGGGTATCAGCATCAACATCCTTGGGAAGTGCTGCCAGCATCCCTGGGTACCACTGCCAGCACCCTTGGGTATTACTGCAAGCGTCTCTGGGTAGTGCTGTCAGCATCTCTGGGTACCACTGTCAGCATCCCTGGGTACCAACACCAGCATCCCTGGGTGCTGCTGGCAGCATCCCTGGGTACCAACATCAGCATCCTTGGGTACCACCGCCAGCATCCCTGGGTACCACCGCCAGCATCCCTGGGTACCAGCTGCCACAATCCCGGGTACCTCACCACCCCAGCATTCCCAGGGCTGGATCCTGGTGGGAATGCCGAGGGTGGGAGCCATGGCAGGGCAGGATGGGGCCCCCTCCCGCACCGGTCAGGGCTGATTAGGCTGCAGCAGCCGGTGCTGAGCTGCTCTAATGACGGCGGGCGCTGGGGAGTCACGTGCCGCCCAGCGCCGGCTGGGGAGCCGTACGTCACCGGCCCCGGCAAAAAATCGGTGCTAAATTGAATCAATCCATCTTGGAAATGGCTCTTGTCAGCCAGTGTCAGGGGAGAGCGTCTGCAGGAGAGGGATCAGGCGGGGGCAGGCCGGCGAGGGCCAGGCGGGCGGCACCGCAGCAGCGGCACTGCCCGGTGTCTGCTGACCCCCCCATATGTTGGATATGGGGGGTCCTCCTGCTGTCAGGGGGGGCAGAGCAGGATGGGATCCTCATCATCCATCCAGCAGGGAAAGCAGAGCTCGGAGCAGACTGCGTGCCTCAGTTTCCCCACACTCCGTGCCCCTCTATCGGGTGAAGGAGGGCAGCTCCGCATGAGGTAAAACCCCAGGAGGGTTGGAGACCTCCCCGGTGCCCACGTGCACCACAAGCCCGTGCCCAGGGCAGAGTGTGCCAAGCTGGGAAGGACAATTCTGCACCAGGGAGACAAAGACGCCGGCACTTGACACAAATATAGATGGATCCTCGGAGTACGGACCCTGCAGCCTGGCAAATTAAAACGTAGCGCGAAAGGGGGGACGGAAACAGCCCCGGTGATTGATTTTCCATCCAGACATTCAAACCAACCGAATATGTCACCCAGACAAGCCCTCGGAAAGCGGCGGCAAGCCCAGATTTATCCTCCGCTCGGACCGGAGACCATCCATCCCTATCCAACCCTGGGAAATGGCTTCACGCCCCTGCCTCCCCATCACGGTGCCCATCCCACGGCCAGGCCAGCAGGTGGGATGGGC
Source organism: Geothlypis trichas (assembly GCA_009764595.1). Taxonomy (NCBI): domain Eukaryota; kingdom Metazoa; phylum Chordata; class Aves; order Passeriformes; family Parulidae; genus Geothlypis; species Geothlypis trichas. Next base: position 19,325,778 of record CM019911.1, read on the forward strand.
ACCACGATGGGAAGATGGGGCACAGGAGCCGTCACCGTGCCAGGAAAGAGGATCCAGGCACAGGGACACATACCCAGGCTGCTAACGAAGGCAATTAGAGGGGAAAGCATCCCTCGCACCGCTTCTCCTAATTAAGAACCATCCAATTCCCCAACCCGCCTGTTCCCCGGCTCCGGTACAGCCTGTTATTTACCTGCAGCTAATAGGTTGGGCGCAGCTAATGATAGTCTTGTATCAAATGGCTGGATCTTGGCTTCTGACAGCTTTAAAGACCCGTCTCGGGGACACGAGGGTTTCTAATTACGGGGTTCGTCACGGGAAGGCTGGGTTCAACGCCAGTCACTCTCCCCCGGGTGACATTTCTGCCCGGATTGGAAATCTAAACACAGCCCAGCCAGTTAAGGTTAAAAATACGGCGCTTGACAAGACAAGGGATCATAATTTGGGTCACCGCCGGGTTTAATTAATTGGAATGGAGCAATCAAAGCACAGCGTGCGGTAATTACAGCCCCGGTTGGGGCAGGGCCGGGGGAGGCGGGTGAAGGGATGGAGGGGATGCTCCCCACCGTGGGGACGGGCAGGGAGGCATCGCCCTGGCCCCGGGGTGCAGGCAGGCATCGCGTGCAAGGAGCAGGCAGGGCAGGCGGGGAGACGCGAAGGAAGCGAGCTGGGAGCTCCCGAGCACGCCATTCCCAGCGGATCCCACGCCAGCCCCACAGGGATCCCAGCCGGGCAAAGCGGGCTCCATCCCCAGCGTCCCCATCCCCACAGCGCCACGCGGCTGCAGCCCGGGCTCCCAGGCACCACCGCGGCTCTGCCGAGTGATTTATTTTCACCAATTACCAGGGCACTTTTCCCTTCGCCAGGACCACGTTTAATTGATTGGAACCTATTGAAAACAAATTAACCGGCACCGGGGCGCGGGGACCTGTTTATGGCTCCTCCGTGGGGCAGCGGGGAGGACACGTGAGTGGCTCTGCCACGTGGGTGATGCACGGTGGGATCAGGGGAGGAAGGTGGGACAGCCCAAACATCCCTCTAAACATCCCCAGCGCTCCTCTGGATGGTTAATGCTGGTGTGCAAGGGGAAACTGAGGCACGGAGCACACGGAGCTCACACCCTGGCACTTCCTTGCTGGAAAAGCTCCCTGTGGCATGGATAGGACCAAAATGTTCCTGCCCACCACAGTGCCCTGGAGGAGGGATGCTCACAACGGTGACCCCATTAAGCGAACCCAGCTAGCATTAATTTGACCCCATCCGCCGCGCGCTAATCAGCTGTAACCGTGGCACCCAGCTCAATCCAAATTGATTTACCGAGGCTGGAAATGGATACAAATGTGATTAAAGGCTTTTTATTTTCCATAGGTCCTCTCTAAAATGATTTAAATCAATTGCTACGTGCAGGGTCCTCTTCCTCCTCCCTGGCCGACCCCACGGCGCCGCGCTGTCGGCCGGGGCGGGTGGGGAATGACACCCCACTTTCCACATCTGCCCCATAAACCCACCCGGAGGGGAGCAGCACCCCAATTTGTCCCTCTGACCCACCCACACCCCTCGCTGGACCCCTCGCATCCTCCATGGGCGGGATGCCGGCGCGCCGGGCGGCCCTGGCGAGCGATCAAAGCCCATTAGGCTGAGCGCCGATGCGCGCCCGTTGTTCGTCAATTATTCAAACAATAATTGCACCCTTATTTAAAGTCTAGTCTTGCGTGCGCAGCACTGCAGGCTGCCAAGGCCCACGTTAGATTTACACCCCCGGCGCGCTCCCGCCGCCAATTAATTAAGCAAACACATTCCTCCGCACGCTCTCAGGTGTGCAACCTGCCCGGTTCAGGTTCAGCCCCGCAGCACTGACACATCCCCACCTGGGCGAGGGGTCACAGCCCCTGGGGGGCCCTATTAGGGCTCCCTGGTTTTAGGATTTCCCTAAGGATGGCTGCTCTCACCCTGCTTCAAAGCTGATTAAAGATTAAGCGGTCCGCTCATCTGCTTCCCCACAAATTTTTCCAAATTTGAGGGGGGAAAAAAGCAAGGAGGAAGGGGCTGACATTAGCAGCCATTGTTAGGGGTCCCCCTCGCCCCCAGCAGTCCCTAACAAGGGGGGAGGCTGGGAGTGACAGTCACCAAGAGGTCAATTCATTCATCTGGCCATGTTATTACAAGTCCAAATTTATTGTCACCGGGCCACATTAGCGCTGGCACGGAGGACGCAAGGTTGCACCCCTACTGAATAAGCAGATAAATGAAAGACATCTGGAGAGCAGAATGAAGGGGCAGATTATTAATGCTGAAATTTAGAAGCCAAGGTCTAAGCCACGAATCCATCAGCGCAACCAGTTATGTCCAATAAATTAGGAGAGATAAGGATTGAAGGATGGTATATTAAAGGCAACATTCATTTCTGAACTGGCACGAGGGCTTGCAGGCATCCTGCCTCTGCAGGGTTAACCCTTGGTGGGCAGGGATGTGGAATGTGGGATGTGACAGAGCTGGGGAGGCCAGTGGTCCCTGCACAGAGCACACCCTGCCACCAGCTGCCTGATTTGGGGCTGTCACCATGCTCACAAGGGGGTGTGAAGGAGGCTGCACCCCTCAATGGAATAGGCACCACCATGGAGGGGCAAGGTGACAATGCAGAGCCTGGCAGGGGAGCACAGGGCATCCCATACCCACTGGGCAGGGAGCACTGGGGTCCCCAGCCCTTCCTGCAGCACATCCATCCTCCCCAATTAAGGGAGGCCTGGGGGTCTGTGTGGCTCCTCACAGCATCTGTGACCTCTGTCCCTGGGCTGGGGTTCAGCTGGCCCTGGCAGTTCTTTGGGGACTCATTGCCATGGGCGACAGGTAAGGACTGAGGGGACAGAGCCTGTCCGGCCACCCCAGCCCCAGGCCAGACAGCTGTCACCAGGAATTGTCCCCCTATTCCTCCTCCTTTGGCTGCCTCCCACCCACAGCCCCCATCCCACTCCACCCCACAGGTCCCACCACACCAGCACCTCCCGGTTGTGCCTGCCTCAGTTTCCCTAATGGCATCACAACAGGATCTGGCTACCTGAGAACACTTCAGTGCCTATCCTGCTGATGTGAGGCTGCAGCCTGGCACTTCCAGGACACGTTACACCTGGGGAAAGCAAGGAGACACAGCAGGCCAGGGACTCATGACCTCCTCAGTGGCACAGCCCTGGGGACAAGCAAGCACCTCCATGTCACGATGCCAGGAAGGGGAAAAATCAGGATTTTTTGCTCCCAAGTTTGGCTGGGTGACTGCTCAGCAGCGAGGCCATTCACCCGTGTCTTCCCTTGGCACCCCACAAGTGGCATTTTGGAGGAGAGGTGTGCTAAGATGGGGAGATGATGGCACAACAGGGGGTTCCCTGGTGCTGGTCCCTCATGGCCCAGCAGCAAAGGGATGTAGGGCAGGAAAGCACACAGGGCCCCCAACACCAGCCTGGCCCCCACAACACCAACTGAGCCCCCTGCCCAGCCCCAAACCCTCCCAGCACCCACACAGCTCCAGCCTCCCCAGTTTCGGCCTTCCCAGTGCTCCCGCCAGTTCCAGCGTCTCTCCCCCTCCCCACAGTGGCTCCCGAGCAAATTTCAACCAGCCTCATCTGGCATCTGAGGGATTTGGGATTTGTTTAAGCTCTTTTCACCCGCCGGACTTTAATCGGCGCGTTTGCATGACCTCCAGCCCCGGCGCAACCCCGGCTGTGCCGGCGGTGCCGCCTGAGGGTCCCGGCTTGGGGCGATTCCCAGCGCCAAAGCCCGGGGCTGCCCCCAGGATAGCTGGGATTAGCTATCAAATAACTTTGCATTTAAACCCTTTTTAACAGGGCTGGAGGTCGGCAGGGTAAGGGCAGAGGTTAAGCCTGGCCCGCGGCCGGGCGCTGACCCCGCGGCCGGGGACGCCGGAGAGGGGACGGGGCGGCACAGGGGGCCTGGGGGTGTGGGACCCTCACCCCGGCCACGCCACCCACCCACCTCCCCTTGCACGGTGGGGCCAGGGAGGGGACGACTTGTGGGGACCTCGCAGTGTGGTGTGCCCACAGGAGGGCTGTCCCCACAGGAGGGGTGTCCCCACAGCCCCCAGCCTCGCCACCCCCGTCACTTACTGAGGCTCTGCAGCAAAGACGACCAGCTCTTCATCTCCAGCATGGCGAGGGTCCCGTGCCCCCCTCCCCAGGCCGGTGCTCAGGCTGCTGGGGGGGCCCAGGACCGGTCCCACACCCCGGCAGAGGGAGGCACAGCCGTGGTGCTGAGCCGCCGGCGGGTGACAGCGACCATTTTATTGCCTTTTAACTCTGCCTGCGTGGCTCCGTGCGCTCATCCTCCCCCTCCCCGCCGCCCAGGCTGGTCCCGAGTTGGGGAGCTTTGCTTTTCCCTCCCTTCCCTCCTCCTCCCTCCTTGCACTTGATAGCAGCCTTGTCAAGCCCGCCGAGCTGTGCTGACCCCTGCCCTGGTGCTGCTAATTAAGGCGGCACAGTGACAGCCCCAGTGCCTCGCCAGAGCGCCGCGGCACGGCTGCTCCTAATTGGAGATGCTTTTGAGTTCTCAAAAACCATCCAGTTGGGGCTGGGGGATCCTAGAGGGGTCCTGCACCCATGCCAGGGGGTTGTGCTGCAGGGGGATGCATCCTGGATATTGAGATCCCAGAAATTAGTGAGAAGCGGATGCAAAATTGGATAAAAAGACCCTGAAGTCAGGAGGAAAGTGGGACTGGGATGGATGAAGGTGAGCAATTCCCTCGGGAACGTCCCCTGCACGAGGGGCACCTTGTGCTGGGGCCTCCCGAGGTATTTTTGGATGGTAAGGAGTGAGGGCAGCGGGCATGGCAGGGAGCCAGGCACACTGGGCTGTATCTCCCTGCGGCAGAGCAGAGGCTGGCAGGGGTATCAGCCGGGACACCTGGCTCCTGTCGCTGTCCCTACCCCTCTGCTGAGACCCTGAACACTCTGGGGAGCCCCAGCACGGCTGGGAGAGCTCCAAGGGGCACACCAGCACCCATCCAGCCCCAGGGCCGTGTCCCCTGGGCCGTGCCAGCAGCCTGACGGATCCATTGTGTCGTGACAGACGAGCTGTTTTATCACTGCGAGGCAGCCAGCGCCAGCCGTCAGGCTGACCCCGCCGGCGGGCTGAGGAGAAACAGAAGAGGGCTTGTATCATCCAGGGGTCAGAGGGCACGGAGGCAGCCAGCCCCCCCTGCAATCCCAAATTCCTGGCATGCACGCCCTGGGCAGGCAGCTGCGTGCGGCCCCTGAGCCGCAGGTGGGGGCTGGCAGGGTGTGGGGACAGTCACCCCCACCCAGCATCCCCAGCCCCTGTGCTGCCAGCCCAGCCTCCCCTTGTAACGTGGGGCTGTGCCCTGAAACAGTGTCCCCAGGCTGTGGTGTCCTGTAGCATCTCTGAACTGGGGTCTCCAGTCTGTCCTGTCCCATCCCTGAAACGCTGTTCCCAGCTGCCCCATCCCACTGCAGCAGCTGCAACCACAAAGGGACTTAGACAGACTCCACAACCTCCCCAGTGTCTCCCAAGCCAAACCAGCAACCAGGGGGTCACCACTTTTCCCATGCCACCCTAAAATTCAGTGTCACCTCCATGTCAGGGCTCTAGTGGGATGGGCAGGGTGGGACAGCAACTGCAGCCATGACTCACATGGAATTAACTGGAAATCACATCCCCAAGGCTGGAGCAATGTCCCAGCACAGTGAGATGGGGATGTTTGGTAGGACTCTACTCCAGGAGTTTTGGGCAAGGACTAAGCAATGCTGCTCCCCCCAAAACTGTTCCCAAGACTCACATCCCTCTGGGATCAATCCCACTGGGCTGACATCCCTGGCATCAGGCACGGCCAAGCCGTAGGGGCATGATGGTGCCAACCACATGGGTCAGAGCCTGTCTTTGCCCCCTCATCCTGGCACTGGGGGTCTGTGTGGGCCTGTGGGGATTAAATCCCCCCTGGAACCTCTCTGAGCTCCCCATCCCTTCCTCCCCTCCCTTCCAGCAGCCTTTGTGCCGCGTCGAGCCGGCACCTCCAGGGTGGATGCATTAAGGCAGCACAAAGCAGAGCCGAGAGGCATTTCGGGTGCAATTTTCCCTGCTCCATTATTGACAAACAAGCTGCTTTGTGCAGGTGATGCCGAGGCCAGCACAGCAGCTGGGACACTGTGCCACGCCGTGCCACGCCGTGCCAGCTGGACAGCCCCACTCCTGCCCCACAGCCAGCCACACTGCCCTCCCATCCGCCACATCCCAGATCCGTGTCACTCCTGAAAACCAAGGGGGGAAGGAAGAGGCAGGGGGAGCGCTCAGGGATGAGCTCAGGGTGCCCAGGCAGGCACTGGCATCGCTGCCGGGCAGCCCCTTTCCCCCGGCCGGGGCGGCTGGGCACAGTGTGCGGCGAGTCTGTCGTTAGCGCCGTGCCAAACCCAAAGTGGCTGCTTCGGAACGGCAATCCAATAAAAGTGCTACTTGTCTATTTATCATCCTCAGGGCTTTTTATCACAGTGCAGATGGCTGCTACCTTCGCAAGGCACAGCAGTGTGCTGGCACGCGCCCGCCGCACAGAAGCTCGGGCGCCGCGGAGTCTGTGCGTACACCTGCGAGGAGCCGGCGGCCGCCTGCTCCAGAGAAGCCGGCTGGGAGCCGGGCAGCGCCTCCTGCCAGCGCCACAGCACCCCAGGACACGCCAGCTCCCCGCCTGGGTGGTGTTTGCACCGGGCACTGGCACCAGGGATGGGCATTGGAATGGGGTATGTGCGATGGGGATGTCCAGCGGCTGATCATTTGCACAAGGTGTTTGCATGGCACATTTGCATCAGGGTTGGGCATGGGGCGTTGGCACTGGGCGTTCCTCATCCCTGGAAGTGTTCAAGACCAGGTTGAACAGGGCTTGGAGCAACGTGGTCCAGTGTAAGCTGTCCCTGCCCACAGCAGGGGGTTCAAACAAAGAGATCTTTAAAGTCTCTTCCAAGTCAAATCATTCCACAATTCCATGATTTGCACCAGGAATGTTCATGAGGTGTTAGTACAAGGCTGCTGCAGTGGGCACACTCACTGGGCACTGGCAGGGGGTGTTTGTTCGCACTGGGCACCTGCAGCGGGCATTTGCACTGGGGGTTATTAGCGGGCGTTCCACTGGGCACCCGCAGCCTGTCATTACCTGGCTGGGCGGGCTGTGGGCAGCGGCAGCAGCGGGCACAGGGCGGTGGGTGGGAGCCGCTGGAGCAGGTGATTAAAGCTGTATTAAGTGTCTGTCTGCACACGGGAGAAAACACACCTAATTATCCACCGGGAGGGAGGAGCGGCCCCAATCGCAATCGCGTAATGAAGTGGAACGCAGGGCCAGGCCTGGCGCGGGCGGTAATTAAAAGGCAGCAAAGCCAGAATTGCAACGGTGGCAGGCAGCGGGCAGGGTCCCAAACCCGGAGCCTCTGACTTCCGTGGGAATCCCTCCTCAGGGAGCCCACTCACATCCTCACTCCAGCACATCTCCCCGCGCACCGCGGCCTCAAGGCCCACCTGCTCACGCCAAATCCCCCCTGCACGGCCCAACACCGGCGCACTCCAGCAAAGCCACCCTGGGTGCCAGGACGCGGTGCCAGCACCCAGCCCTGCCCGCGGGCGCCGGGCAGGCACCGCCGTGGCACCGTTGCATGGGCGTCGAGCGCGGCCCGCTGCGCGGAGGCGATGCCGGGACACGGAGGGCCGGCGCCGCTGGAGCAGGCGGCGGCGAGGCGGCAGGGGCGGCCGGGCCCCACCTCTTGCAGCGGAGCCAAAGCCGCCAACCCACGCCACCGCTCCCCGAGCGGGTCCGGCGGGTCAGGAGCGCCCCGGGGAGACGCCGTGTCGCCCTGCCTGTGCCCGGCGTCCGCAGCACCGCTGCAGGGACCCCACGCCCGCGCCTCCCCCCGGTCCGGCTGCCCCAGCCGGTTGGGAAGCGGCCGGGCTTGCCCGGGAGTACCGCTTGCATCAGCCCCGGCCTGGCTGGCACCGCTGGCAGGCGGGACGTGCAGTGCCGGCAGGCAGCACGCTGGGGTCAGGCACTGGAGAGTGCAGCGGGGTTAGGGCATCCCTGGCAACATCCCTTGTGGTGGTGGCACAGGGGACACTCAGAGGGGCAGTGACCACTCACCCCATCTCCCTGTCATTCCAACTGTGGCACACCACGGTGCAGGACTCACAGCCTCATCCATGGCACGGTGACAACCTCCACTACAACGTGTGGCACAGTGGCAGGCAGTGAGGACACAGGAATACATCCCCTCCTTCTCCTCACCCTGTCTTTTTCTCCTTCTAATGTTTTTTTTCCTCCAAGCTCTCCAGAACAAAGTACACACTCTACCTCTTCAAACCCACCACCATCTGTCCGTCCGTCTGAGCGCCGCAGCCCCGCCGCTCCGAGCGGCCGCCTCCGAGCAGATGGTGACAGGGGAAGGACAAGCCGCTGCCACACAGGGCCTCGACGGCGGCGGGTCACAGCGGCTCCATCGGCCCTGACCTCCTCATCCTCCCCGGCACGGTAATTACCCAGCAAACAGCCTGCGCCGGGTCATTGTGCCGGACACCAACAAAGGGCGGCCGACGGCGGGACCTCCCGACCTCTGCCAGCCCCTGGCGACCCCGCCACCCCTGCCCTCCGCCAAAAGAGCAATAAATCAAAGAGATGGGACAGGGACAGGCTGGCAGGCAGGGATGGGGATGGGGACTCACTCCCCACCAGCACGTGGGTGCACCCCCAGCACCTGGGCGATGAGCCCTGGATTAGTGAGGCCATGCAAAGCATGGGAGCCATCCCCCTCCCCAGCAGAGGGGACAAGTTCCTGCTGCCCTTGGGGACACACGCAGGCTGTGCGTGCTCTCAGGCTGAGCGCAGAGGAGTGAGGGATGCTTCCTCCCCCTCCACCCTCCGGTCACAGCCAGTTAATGGGGAATTTCATGGGTGCGGCACAGCGGAGCGCGGCCGGGAACATGCCGGAGCCATCTGCTCGCAGGACCTGGGGCTGTCGAGCCGCCCTGACCTCGGCAAGGCAAACAATTTGCAGGAGCAGATGTCGCACCCTCCCTTCCCCCCGGGGCTGAGGGTGTGTCACCCCCCGAGCTCGGCACCCCCCCAAACCCCTGGCACCTCGGGGTGGTCCCTTGCACCGAGCTGGGGGCACAAGCAGAGAGCAAAGGCACATTACAGAGACCTGGGAATCTCACTGCAGGAGTGACACCCCCCAAAATATGGGGCCCTTGGGAATCTGGGCAGGGCACAGAGGATGATTCCTGCTCCCTCCTGGCACCCCGGGCACCACAGTCAGGTGCCACCTCACAGGCTGCCATCCCCCTGTGCCTGCTGGCAAGGATTCAGAGAGCTGGCAGTGTCCACAGAGCTCATACCCTGCCATGGCAGCGGCGTGCCAGGCACAAAGGTGCCTGGCTCTGTCACCACCCACAGGTAGCACAGCATGGCACGGGGCTAAAGGTGCAGGTGTGGCTGCTCCGGCAGCAGATCCCAGCCGGATCCAGGCTGGTTTCCCGCAGGTCCCCGGGAGTGGCTAGCACCGGTGTCTTTCGGACTGATTAAAATTCATTCTGCATGATTTAGGACCTAATCTCGGTGAAACTCCACAGTGCTTTATTAATAGCGCATTAGTGGATAATTCATGCGTTCGGATGAAAAATCAGCCCGTGTTATTCTCCGGGAGGGGGGGACACGCTGGGGGGGGACACGGGCACGGGGAGGGGGGCACCCCACTCGCCCAGCCTCCCGCACCTCCCCGCCGCCGCCGCATCCCGGCGAGGCAGCAGCCCTTCTGACAACTGCCACCACTCATTAATCTTGACGAGTTTTCTGCTGAATATTCTTCCACAGGCTTTCAAACCGTTCACTAATTGCAATTAATCACTTACCGAAACAGATGTCAGGAACAATGGAATTGGGAAGTCTGGAGGCTTGATAAAGCTGTCAGAGGAGCGCGCTCGTGTGGCAGCGGGTGCCAAAAGGCGCTGGCAACACCTTCCCCTAGCCATGTGCTGGGGGGACCCGGTGACCCCGTCCTGCCCGCGCGGCATCTGTCCACCCTAGAGGGGGAAAACGCACGGAGAGGGGGCACAGGGGGGCTCTGTGTCCCTGCCAGCACATGGGATGGGGATGTGAGAAGTGGTTTTTGGTGGTGGGAGTGGCACACCTGCAGGGAATACCACGGATGCCATCAGCACGGCTTCACCCTGACTCCGGGGCGGCTGGGGCTCTGCTCTCCATCAGGAAAGCCGCACGGAGCCCCAGCGGGGCGTCACGTCCGCCGTGCCTCGCGCAGGCGACGGCACGTTCCCCGTCCCTGCCAGACGCCGCTTTAGCACCAGCAGGGATCCAACAGCCTTCCCCGGCAGGCGCGCCACGCTGTTTACCCATCACACATGAAAGGTGCCGAGCTGACAGCTCCAGGGATGGGAGAGAGCTCCCCGGAGACACTGATGGGGCCAAGGTGCCCATGTGCCTTCGCCTTCTGCCCTTGGAGACCCCAAGGGCCACCCCACAGGTGACCCTAACAAGGGGCAGCCCCCAGGCTTCTGTTGTCCTGCAGCTTTACCAGCTGCAGCTCTGCACACCCCCACACCTCAGCTGCTCCCCCAGATTGAAGACATCCTTTAGGAACAAGGTGGGGACAGGCTGGGAGAGGGATCACTTTCTCAGCCCCCCATGAGGCAGAGGATGCTGCACAGCCTGAGGTCACCAAGCACAATTAGCCCCAAATCCCCCAACCACGGTGGGGACACTGCTGTGGGGACACTGCTGTGGGGACACCCACACCTCCCCAGCAGGCAGAGCCCAGGGGATTGGAGCATCCTTCCGGGGCTGGCGCAACGCGAGCCCAGCCCGGGGCTCGCGACCGGCGCGGCCTCGACACATGTTACAATAAATATTCCGCACAGACACCGTTCCATATGTATGATCCGGTGGGGTGATGATTTTTCTACTGATCACTGGAAGTGACAGCTGTGCGGAGAGCAGGAGAAACAAAGGCACCGACTGCTCTCCCCGTTACACTCTGCTAGCGACATGATGGTGTGACACAGAGCGGCAGCATCTGGTGGCACCGGGACTGGCAACTGGGATGGGACGCCTGTTAGTGCCCACCACAAAGGGGTGGCCACGGGGTGGGGTGGAAATAAGGATGGAGTGGCCATGGGGATGGGGTGGCAAAGGAAATAGGGTGGAAATAAAGATGGGGTGTCAATGGGGACAAGGTGACAATAAGGATAGGGTGGCAATGATCATGTGAATGAGGTGACTGTAGGACAAAGGTGGAAATAAGGATGGAGTGGTAATGGGCGGCCATGGAGATGGAGTGGAAATATGGATGGGGTGGCAATGGGGACAGGAATGGACACAGGATAGCAATGGGTGCTGGGTAGCAATGAAGATGGGGTGGGCATGGGACAGCAATGAGTTTGAGGTGAAAAGAAGGAAGTGGTGGCAACATAGTGACAATGGGAATGGGGGAGCAGAGGGTGACAGTGGCGATGGGGAGGCCATGGCAATAGGATGGAAATAAGGATGGAGTGGTAATGGCAACAGAGTGGCAATGGGGACAGGATGGCGACGGGAATGGGGTGGAAACATGGAAAGGCACCAGTGTGGATGGGATGTCAGTGGGAATTGGGCAGAAATAAGGATGGGACGGCAATGGGGGTGGCTCCCATCTGCCCCCTCATGTCCCACACTAGCAGCCAGCCCCTCCATCCTGCCCTCCTGCCACCACAGAGCCCGGCCCAGGCAGGGTCAATATTTGCATTTGATTTGCAAGCGTCTCCTCCCCCCAGATAACAGCAGGGCTGCCACAGGTACGGCAGGGAGAACGCTGGGCTGGGTTAATTATTAGTGAACATGCAAATTCCCCCTCCACGAGATAACAATAAACACCGTGATTTCGGCGAGATAAACAGGGCTTTAAATTTCCAGCAGCCTTTACTGGTGTAAAAATAAGCGTCCCTTATTTATTTAGCTCCTTTGAGAAACCACATCAGTCCCCAAACACAGTCTTTTACTGTCAAGCTACAGTAGAAGCCTTTATAGGCGGCGAAGATCCTGACAGCTACCCCTAGCACAACCATCTTTTATTCATGCTCATAATATAAACTGTATTGCCTCAGAAACAAAAGGATTTAACTCGCTGCTGGCCGGGTGGCAGCGGCCGAGCCGAGGTCCCTGCTGGGGGCACGTGGTTGGGACGGCTTTGCTCTGACATCCCTCATCTCTTCATCCCTCAGGATGCCTCCTCCTAGGGGCAGCGCTGAGACAGACCCCTGCTCTGATGCATCAGCATATCCACGGATAAAATAAGCCAAAATAACAATCTCCCCCCAACCTGGAGCCATTAGGCAAAGCCTCCGTGCTCTGCGGTTCCGAATCCCACCCTGCCTGCACGCACGCAGGAAGAGCAGCGGTTACAAGAGTGGTTCGTATTTAATAATGCAATTTATATTCCACTCTCAACATAAACTATTGTAAAGGCACACTAATGTAAAAATACATCTGGCTTGTCAATAGTTTATCTTCTGGATCTGCATCTAAATCCCTGGGCATTCTTGACTTATGGCTGCACCAGTGTCTAATGAATAAAAAGGTGCAAATTATAGGCCTTGCTTTAATGCTCATCATAAAATTAGATGATAGTTGCAAAAGCTGCATTCTCCTGCCCACAGTGCAGCAATGGTAAGCTATAAATAAAGTGTATTTAATGTATCCCAGCGCTGCGCAGAGCCAGGAAACAGTATGTTACTGCACAGCCTTCAATGGATCCGCCACCAGTTCAATGAAGTGATAACTGATCCATCATGTGAATTTATGTTAACTGTCTGCTCGCAAAGTCACGGCCCCAGCACTGTAAATAGCCCACAATCCTTCCAGCCCGGCCTGCCTGCCAATAAACCTGTCACCGGCAGCCTGGGAGCAGCCACCTTAGGACACCGCAGACAAACCATTACAGCTTGGGTTTCCTCCTGGCTTTTCCATTGCTGCCGTGCCTTGGTTTGCCCACAGCCCAGCACCCCCCTCCTCGGGGCTTCCCAGCCCCGTGAGATGCTTTTCCACCTCCCTGGAGCTGTCACATCAGGGATGCAGGAAGCCCAGATGGGATCTGGGGGGCTGGCGGGGGTGTGGGTGGGATGGCTCCTGTGCTGGTGACAGGCAAATGATGGAAAGGGGGGGACAGGCTGGAAGTGGAGCCCCTCCAGTTCCTGCAACAGGGTGGGATGCAGAGCCAGGAGGGATGGTGGCAACAACTCACAGGATGGGGACAGAAATGTAACTGCATGGTGACTAGAAAGCATCCTCCTCTGGCAGAGATGTGTGTCCCAGGGCTGGCACCTGGGAAGGAGACATCCCTGGGAAAATGTGGTCACCAGGAAGGAGATGTTCCTAAAAATGTGGTCCCCAGGGAGGAGACATTCTCAAGAAAATGTTCCCAAGAAGCAGATGTCTTTAGGAAGAAAGTGTCCTTGGGAAAATGTCATCCCCTGGAATGAAACATCCACGGCAAAGATGCTCCTGGTAAGGTGTCCCAGGAAAGATGATGTCCTAGGGAAGGACACATCCCCAGGCAGAGCATGACCCTGAGAAAATGTGGTCCCTGGGAAGGAGATGACCCCAGGAAGCAGATGTCTTTGGGAAGGGGATGTGCTCAGGAAGGAGATGTGCTCAGGAAAAAGACATCCTTGGAAGGAGATATCCCCAGCAAGGGCACGTTGCTGGGAAGGTGCCATCCACAGGGAGTTGTCCCTGGGAAGAAGATGTCTCTGGAAAGATATCATCTCCTAGAAGGAGACATCCCCCACAAGGATGTCCTTGGGAAGGTGTCATCCACAGGGAGGCGTCTCTGGAGAAGTGTCAGGAAGATGATGTCCCTGGAAGGAAGATGTGATACTCCGGAGGGAGATGTGTCTGAGAAGATGCCTCCAGGAAGACACAGTCCTGAGGGAGGTGTTCTCAGGAAGCAGGCATATTTGGGAAGGAGATGTCCCCAAGAAGGAGATATCCCAGGGAAGATGTCATCCCCTGGAAGGTGACATCCCTGGCATGGATGTCCTGGGGCAGGCGTCACCTGCAGGGATGTGTCACTGGGAAGAAGATATCCTTAGGAAGGAGATATCCTTCTCCAAACAGCCCAAACCCATGGAGCCCCAGCAGTGAGAGCCACAGTGATCCTTGGGGACCGAGGTGGCACCCGGAAGGACACGGGGGACACCATGCCCACAGGAAGCAGCATATGCCACCACCCATCCCTCATTAACGCGGTGCTGAGCAGCCCCTAATAATAGCAACAGTAAATTCTCCTACCCAATTCGGGTCCATTTCTATAAATAATGTAGAATCTTTTTATTTACTGACAGGTTGTAAAAGTATCAGTGAGAATAATGTGAAATCAGGAGCTGCTGAATAATTCATGGCAGCAGCTCCGCTCTCCCCGTCCCCGCGCTCCCCTGGCCCCGGCGTTTACACGACAGCACCTTGTGCCTGGGTTTATCTCATAAAAACCAGGACTAACGACCTGGCACTAATTCTTTATCAACAGGGACTTCTACAGCGAGGGGAGGAGGAAGGAAATAGAAAGAAATAAAAATAACCCCGGGTGCACTCTATAAAAAATGCATGGGCCCATGTCCTCGCCTCTGCACGGAGCCAGCCATTCCCAGTTCCTCCCATCTGCAATTCCCCACAACCTCTCCAAAAATTAGTATTAATTAGCAGCACCCACAGCCCCACACTGGCACCATCCTGGGGTAGCAAGTGCAGGAAGAGTGGCACAACCCTGCTGGACATGGGGACACTGGCACAACTCATGGGAACAGCAGGAGGGCTGATAGAGAGACTGGCAGGACCCAGGGGGACAATGGCAGGACCCGTGGGGATGATGACAGGACCCGTGGAAATGATGGTGGGACCCTTGGGGACACAAGTAAGACCCATGGGGATTGTGGCAGGAGCCACAGGAATACTAGCAAAGCCCATAGGGATGATGGCAGGACTCAGGGGGATGGTGACAGACCCATGGGGATGGCGACAGGACCCATAGGGATGGTGACAGGACACATAGAACACTGCCAGGGCCCACAGGGATAATGGCAGAATCCATGGGGACAATGGCAGGATGCTCCCTGTCCCCATGCCACCCTCAAGGCTGCCAGCCTGGGGCAGCAAACCCCTGCTGGGGGCAGATGGGTTAAATTTGGGCAGAAAAAGCTGATCACTGGGGCAGCTAATCCCTGTAACAACCTGATCCGGTGTCCCTCATCCCTCCTGCCACCTCTGAGGGCAACGGGGACAGTGGGGACCCCCCTGCAGCTGCCCCCATCCCCTCCCCAGAACAATACCTACCCGCCGCTGTTTTGATGTGCGGCACAAAGCCGGGAGAGCTTTCCATGTAACATGATAAAAGCAAGTCCCCAGCCAGCACAATTATTTGATAATTCTCCCTTAACACCCATCAAATTAAAGCAATGTCCAAGGGCTGCCTGAAGTGGCACTGATAGGTATTAAACTTTAATGAGATTTAATGGCACTGCCCTACTTTTTAAGCGCTCGGGCCTACATTTATGAACATTTAATTTCCCGGGCCCTGACCTCTTTTTTTTTTTCCCCCTTTTCCCCACGGCCCCCCCTGCCTGCCTGGGAGCACAGCTGGATTCTGTTAGCTCTGGCAGCCGCCCCGACCCGGGATGCTCGGCCAGCCCTGAGCCCTTGGAAATCTCCAGGCATTGCAGGGTGAGATCCTGACTCCTGCAGGGAGCTGAGCAGGGAGGGGGAGCCCAGGGAAAAGCTGGGGGGAAGGAGGGTGCAGATGTGATTCACCAGCAGCCAAATTTATGGAATGACTTAATTAATTTGCTCTTGGGATGAAATGACACTGTGGGTCCGAGTGGTTGGAGGGGCCTCATCCTCCTGCAATGGTTTTCTTTAGGCACCCCTGAAAAATAAGTGTGCCCCTGATGAAACCCACAGTGCCAGGGCAAATTTGCAGGGTGAGACCCCTCAATAGCCCCAGGGACAGAGCACAGCCCACTGATCCAGTTAATTGCTGCCCTCTAGTGAGTATGGGACAGCCCAGGCCTGCTGTCACTTGTCCCCCTGGCCACTTGGCCTCCTAGCATGCTGCATCTCAAGTGGGGACAGCTGATGAGATACTCAGAGCCCTGACATACAGGGTACCAGGGGGATACCAGGGTACCAGGGAGCATCACCTCAGCACCCCAAAATCCCACCAATGCAGCTGCAAGATGGGCACAGACTGGCAGCAGCGACACCAGCCATCACCTCCTGTCCCATACCATGGCTAGGACAGGTTTGATGGGGCTTGGAGCAACCTGGACTAGTGGAAGGTCTCCCCTATGGCAGGGGTTGGAATGAGAAGAGCTTTGAGGTCACTTCCAACTCAAACTATCCTGTGATTCTACACTCCTGGTGGGACACAGGGTGCAGCATTTCCCTACACTGGGAATACCAACCACGAAGAGGGGCTGCTGGCATGGGTGACCACTCAGGGCATGAGGGTTAGAGAAACTGAGGCACACAGCACGGCAGCCAGGCTCCTGAGCTGGAAATGTCCCTTTCCTGCCTTCCCAGCACCCACCTCAACTGCAGGGAGCCCAGCAGCAGGAATGCAAAGGCAGGGCAATAAAAGGGAGCGTTATCAAGCGCCAGCAGAGCTGACAGCTCAGGGAGGAGAGCAGGGAGGGAGGGAAAGGAACAGAAAGGAAAAAAAAAAAACCACCCCACCCTTAACCCCGAGATCACTTATCATTCAGGCTGCATCACGCATCTAGAAAGTGCAGACACAAAAATGTAATGTCATAACATTCGCAGTTCAATAACCTTTGCTTCACGAGACGGCTTGAACTGTCAGAGGAGCTGGAAGGTAAATATTTCAGCGCCCAGGCACTGAATGCAAAGGCGTGGGGAGGGGGTCGGCCTCGGCTTCCCCAGCTCGCCTCGACACGTTCAAATATCCCCCGCCATAAATCCCGGCCGGCGCTGGGGAAAGGCCGTGGCGCGGATAAAATACGAGCAGATATAAAGCCAGACACCTTTATTGTTCGGCAAAGTCTTCCAACAAGTTATGAACCCGCAGCTTGACCCTAACCCATCATCTTGTTATACAGCGGAAACAAAGGCAGCGCCGGGAGCCGGGGCTGGAGCGGGGCAGGATGCGGGTGGGAAGGAGGAAAACCCAGCCTGCCTCCTCCACGGGGGATAGGTGAGTGTAATTCATCCCTAAAACCCACATCCACCACGCTCCAGGCTGCCTGTGGGGAGCAGACCCCGTGTTAGCCCCTTGCAAGGAGCTTCCCTGCCAAGTTCAAGGGTAAAGAGTTCCCTTGGCTGGGGTTAAGAGGAGCAGGACCCAGCAAACACCGCTTAACCAGGACTGCCAGGCGGGCAGGAGGAAGGAGATTGCACAGCCAAGAACCAACGGCTGCGGGGGTTGGCAAACCAGCAAGGGATCCAAAGGGGAGCAGAGAGATTTCCCAATGAGGGAAAAACATCCCCTAACAGCACTGGCAAGGTGCTGGCACCAGGGCTGTGCATGCAAAGGGACAGCATGGCACAGTGGGCAGTGGCCTGGTGTCCCAGCCAGCTGCATGGCATGGCACAGCACGACGGGCAACAGCAGTGCCAAGCACCTTGCACATCACATACCCTGCATGGCACAGCACAGCAAGGTGGGCAACAGCAGTGCCAAGCAGCCTGCACATCCCATCCCCTGCATGGCATGGCACAGCACAGCACGGTGGGCAACAGCAGTGCCAAGCAGCTTGCACATCCCATCCCCTGCATGGCACATGCTGCACGGTGGGCAACAGTAGTGCCAAGCAGCTTGCACATCCCATCCCCTGCCTGGCACACACTGCACGGACTTCCCCGCTCCAACTGCGCGGCACAGCTGGGCACAACCAGAGCCACCTGCCTGCAGCTGGGCTGGCTCTGCCACGGCGCACCGCCAGCGCTGGGGGAGCAGCAGGGGATCAGGACACCGCACCACCAAGCAGGGAGGGCATCAAAGGGGGCACGGCCGCGGTGAGGAACAGTTAAACGGCCCCCGCCCGCACGGGGCGTGCGGCAACAGGCACCATCACACCCTGCCCAAACACCTGCTACCGCCGCGCTGGCACGGGGCGAGCGCCCGGGGCGGGCACGGAGCGGCGGCGGCAGCGGGGAGCACGCCAGGGCCCGCAGCGAGGAGCGGCATGTCTGCGCTTGGCAGCACAACAGAGAGCAGGTGACAAGCGCGCCGGCGGTCGCTTTATTACAGGAAGCGAGCACGCAAGCATCTGACGCCGCGCTGCCCGGAGAGAAAATAAAACACCCCCCCTCTCCCCTGCTATTAACAATCCCTCCGCGGGCGCGGGAGAAGGGCCCCCCGGATGACGGGGGTGGGTGCCCTGCTGCAAAATGATGGCCCGGTGGCATCAAGGCTCAGCTTTCCCCCCCCCCCGCATCACTCCCAAGGGAGTAAAATTATGTGTGTGTGCACAAACATTTTTCCTCGGCAAACACTCCCCGAGACAACAAAATCAGCCGCCCCTGCACCCGTTCCCGCGCCGCCCCGCTCCTCTGACCCAGCAATTAGAGGCAGGCATTAATATTTAAATATTGCCAGCTCGGGAGAAAGGAAATCAAATAAAACACGCCAGCGTGCCGGCAGCACATCCAGCTCCTGCTCCATCGCCTCAAAGAGGGTGCAGGGCAGCAGAGGGGGTGCTGTGCCACCCTGCTGGGGACACCAGGGTATTGATGTCACAAGGGGAACCCCCATTTCTGGGCCAAATCAGGGTGAGCAAGGAGGCAGCGAGCAAATGGTGAGCAAGCAGCAGTGATGTTGTTGCCTGCTCAGCTGGGGGGTTTCAAAGGAACCCCAACCCCACACCGACCATGTTTTGGGGTTCCCCCTCCCTCCCAGCCACAAAGCAGCCGCCTGCAGGGTGTTGGGGACACACACATCCAGGCTGTACCCCCCCCCCCCCACCGGGAGTCACCCCCCGGTCCCGCGGGTGCTCGGAGGCGGCGCTGGCCCAGCAAAGAGGATTTACTGCTCAACGCAAGGGGCTTTAGAGGCAATAACTTTCCCTCCTCTTGACTTAAATGGATTTGAAACTTCAAAAAGGATCGAGGGGGCAGGCTGCCAAGCGGCCGCCCCCAAGGGCTGACCCCGCAGGGGCTGGGGGGGCCGAGGGGGGGCTGCCAGCCCAGCCAGGGCCAACGGCCGTGGCAGATAAGGGGTGGGGGGGCCCAGAAGGGCCCGAGATAAGGCGGCCGCCGTTACGGGCGCGGGAGCTCTGGGGCGCTTCCTCCCGCCCCGCGGTGCAACCGCCCGCGGGCAGTGGGGTGCCAGGCTGGGGGGACATGGAGGGGATGTGGGGCAGCCGGGGCATGAAGCACGAGGCATGGCAAGGGCCAGTTCAAGGGCAATCCCCCTGGCAGCCTGCCCGGGCAGCCGCTGCAGGCCAAGCTCTGTCCCGGCTGCTCCTTCTCAGGGCTCGGCAGGGCTGCCCCACAGCCCGTCAGGGTACTCGGCACCCCACAGGTGCGTGAGGCACCCCAGCGTTGCCAGCACACGGTGGTCTGGGCTGGGTGCCCCCACTGGGCTGTGATGGCAGAGGCCATCTGCTGCTGCCCACAGTAAGGCCAGGCCTTACACCCGGAGCTGGCGGCAGTGCCAGGGCTCCGGGACAGAGGTGTGACCCATGGCACCGTGCCCTGATGTGGGGAGAGCACCAGCACCTCCCACACGGCTGGCACAGGCACAAAGCCCCCAGGAACAGCCCCTCCAGGCCTCAGCCTCCCACGGGCCAGACAGCAGGCTGAGGGAGAGGGCTGGGAACAAACAGAGGTGCAGCAATTAAAACTACCAAGCTACCAAACCCCCCTCCTCAAGCTGCCCCCCAACCTGTACCCCTGGCGTGCCAGCAAGGAATAAACTGTCCTGCGTCCTTCGGCACCCCCCCTGCGCCCTCCGGCAGCCTGGCCCCCCGCCAAAGCCACCATCTCCCCGCTGCAGCTCCCTGCCCTGCAGCCAGCACCGGCCAGAACAGGCCCCGTGCGTGCTCACAGGAGCTCAGCCCCGCGGGACGTGCAGGCACACGCACCCCGCGTGCCCCCAGCCAGGGGTCAGCACGCAGAGATTCACACCCCGCGGTTGTGCAACGCTCACACACAGGGACACACGTGTGTCACAGTGTGCTCACAGTGTGCTCACAGCCAGCCCTCCCTGCACGCTGACCCCCCAGCCATGGCTGGCCAGCCCTGTGGCACTCCCCGGCAGGTTACACAAACAGGGCGCACACGCAGCCGGGCGCACGCTCGCCTCGCTCACACCCACAAACCGCACGGGCTCACCCCGGTGCTGCCGGCGCACGCGCGCCCTTGCAGGAAGAGGCGCTGGCTTCCCGCTGCCTTTTCCCTCCATTAACTCCCTCCCTGGATCTGGATCCTGCTCGTGGCCCAGCAGGCACCCACAGCTCTGTGCCCCCAGCCACGGGAGGAGGCTGGGGATGGGGATGAGAAGAGCGGGGAACTCGCCCCTGCTGCTCCAAGCGCTGGCAGTGGGAGCTTGCCCAGGGCTTGGGGACAGATGCTGCCAATGGGGCACTGGATTGACAGATGCCATCCACCCGTTGGGGACTGGCACCCATGTCACCATGCAAAGCAGACACAGGGCACGGTGAGCTGCCAGCCCCAGGGCGAAGGGCACGGCAGGCAGCACAGGCAGGGCTGGAAGAGCCAGGACGGAGCAGGGCAATAAAGGCGGAGGCAGGCGAGACACCGGGGCCGTGGCATCACCCCGGCACAGGGTGCGGTGCCCGGGCTCCCCGCGTCCAGCTCAGTCAGCAACACGGTCCCTGCCCAGCTCCAGAGGTTCTGGGTGTCCAGAAATATTGGTGGGTAAACTGAGGCACGGCCCCACGCTGTGTGCCCGCATGGAGAGATGGGCAGGCAGCAAGGCAAGAAGAAGGGTCAAGGTCAGGGCCACCCTGTGCCCTGCCAGCCATGGGAAATGACCCCAAAGGTCCCTCTGGAATGTGGGTCATGGGGACTGAGCACCTCAGTTGGCCCCAGACCCTGAGGCCACAGAACCCAGAGGGTCTCATCTCTTCACAACATTCCCCAGTTGGATCTCCAACTCCAAAGCAACCTCCATTTTCCACACCATGGGGTCCCCCAAGGCCAGGGTGACCTCTGTCCACAACATCACAGGGTACCCGAAGCTTGGGGTGACCTCTGTCCCCCCCATGATGGGGTACCCCTCCACCAGGGCAACCTCCACTCCTCACACAGTAAGGGCCTCCAAGCCAAAGGCAAACTTCCATCCTCCAGGCCACAGGGTCCCCCTACCTCAGGGTGACCTCCATCCCCCAACAACAGTGACCCCCAAAGCTCAGGGTGATCACCACTCTCTGTGTCATGGGATCCCCCAACTCTGGGGTGACATCAGTCTGCACACAATGGGGTCCCCAAACTCCAAGGTGACCTCCATCTCCCACATCACAGGGACCCCCAACGCCAGGGCAACCATGGGGTCTCTCAACCCCAGGGTGACCTTGGTCTCCCAAACCATGGGTTCCTCCAGACCCAGGGCGACCTCTGTTCCCTTTACAATGGGGTTCCCCAAACCAGGCTGATCTCCATCCCCCATACCATGGCTTCCCCTAAACACAAGGCGACCTCTGCCCCTTACACCATGAGCTCCCCCAACTCCAGGGTGACCTCCATTCACCGAACAACCGCACCCCCAAATCCCAGGGCGACCTCCACCCCCTACACCATGGGATCCCCCAAGCCCAGGGTGACCTCCATCCCCCCAGCCCAGTCCCTCTCAGCCCCAGGGTGACCTCTGGCTCCCCCCAGCACAGGGTCCCCTGGCTGACCTCCATCCCCCACGCCAGACCCCCCAGCAGAGGGGCTGGGGGGAGATTGCGAGTCGCGGGATCACACCAGCCCCATCCCACCCCTCCAGCACAACTCCCACCCGGGCTGGGGGGGGGGGACCCCACTGTCCCCTCCCCACGGTGCTGCTGGGCTGGACTGGGGGGGTCACTCACCCGCGGGCCGCGCTGTCCAACGGGGGCTGCGCTCCTCCATGGGGAGGGAGCGGAGCAAAGCGGAGCGGAGCCGAGCCGAGCCGTGCCGAGCCTTCCCCCGCCGCTTCCTGCTTCCCTCGGCGCCCGCCCGCCGCCCCGAGAGCCGCACGGCTGGAGCGTGACTCACCGGGGGCCGGGCCGGGCCGGGCAGGGCAGGGCGGCGGGGGCGGGGGCGGCGGGCACGGGGAGCTCCGAAAACAGGGATGCTGCGAGGGGGGAGGAACCCACCCACCCGGGAGCACCGGGGATTCACCGGGGATTCACCGGGAACGGGGGTTCCCCCCGTGCGGGGGGTCCCGCGGGGTGTTCGTCCCTCCGCAGCATGCCAAGAATTGGGGTGATGGGGGTGTCACTCCTGATCGCGGCGCACAGGTGACCCCTCCCCAAATGTAAGGATGGGGGGATGCCTGTGCCAGGCACTGATGGGGGCCAGGCCTTTGACCCCCACCCCAAAACTGCGCCAAGATACCCTGGGGCTCACAGGTGCCAGCGTGGCCCAGCACAGTGGGCACCCAGGGTGGTCCTGAGCCCAGACCATGTGGAAATAAGGGGTGATCCCCGGGCAGCCCCCTCGGGGCACCCCAATTCCCCAGGCACCCTCTGCACCAGGTGTGGGAGGGGGAACAGCACTGTCCCCCTCAGGTGGGGATGGTGGTGGTCGCCCCTGTGCCATCCCACCGTCACCTGGCCTAGGGGACACCAGTGACAGGAGTGGGGTGGGGCTCAGCCCACTGGCACAGGAGGAAGTCGCCCATCAGTCACCGTCCACACCAGTCGGCTCCACGTGCCAGACAGGCTCGGCTGGCTCGGACAGGCCAGACCCCCACCTCCCTCGGGCAGGAAGGAGCCTTCCATGAGGAATCTCATCCTGGCACTGCCAGCCATCAACTGGCATCTCTGCAGGAGGAGACACAGGCCAAGCAGGGACACCCGGCCATCCCCAAACAAACTGCCACACCACCACACACACACACACAAATCCCTTCCCAGCTCACCCTTGCCTCTGCATCCCCTCCATCCTCCTCCTCCTCTTCCTCCAACAGGCCTCAGTGCTGGCCATGCCGGTGCTGCCGTGGTGCTGCTGCTGCCCGCCACCCCCCCAGTCCTCCTCGTGCTTCCCCCCCACCCTCCTCGTGCTTCCCCCCCCCAACTCCCTTTTCCCGTTCTATTTTAAATTTTTATTGCATTCTTTTTAAAGAATACAGAGGAACAAATGCCCTTATCAGCAATTCTCACAAGGTATAAAGAGCCGCTTTTATCTCTTGCCTTTACTAATCTAGAGCGAGCCAATGCCTGTTAATTTTTTAATTTTCCTGGTGAATGCATTTGTGGTTCCGTCAGCATCCATCCGGACACACACGCAGGATCCCCTCGGCATCCCAGCCCAACCACCCTGGCATGGCATTGACACCGTGCTGGCAGAGCAGTGCCTCATGGTTTGGCAACCACAAAGGGATTTTGTGCACTGGGAAGTCCCGTGTGTCACACGAGGCTCAGCAGGACACCCTGGGATGTGTCACCACCCCCAAGATATGGAGGTGCTCCCACAGATGCCAGCTTGGCTCTGCCTGGCCACAGGGAACGCTAACAGTGTGGGTCTTCATGCTCAGCATGGGGATAGATGCCATGCCAAGCCATCCAGCTGTCATTGTCATCCTCTCTGGCCGAGGTCCCCGCAGGGGCAAAGGGAGGGTCACCCCTGCGTCCCCCCCAGGAAGGGACGCAGCACAGGCTGCCCGCTCAGCAGGGCTGGGAGCGCGGCAGCCGGACGCGGCGCGCAGATGAGATGTGGCAGGCGTGTAACAAGCCATTAGTCACTGTCACCTTTGCCCGGCAGCCACTGGCAGGGTAATAAATCCCGGGCTGACTCCAGCGGGCCCGTTCCAGGCCACGGCTCCCAGCTTGCCTCCATGCCACTGCCGGCTGGGCTGTGAGCAGCTTGTAAATGCATCCCAGCCCCCCCCCGGGGACACAGCGCCTTGCGGGGTCCCCAACCCACGGCCAAATCCCTGTGGGGCTGATCGATGGGTGACACGGGCAAATGCATTCCTGAGAGATGTCCTTCTCAGGGAATGTGAGGGGTCACGAATTCCCACCACAAGCAGCCCCCTGGCCCTGCAGGCTGCCCCTTGGCTCTCCCTGCCTGCCCCAGCTTCCCGCCCGCTGCACCTTGCGGTTCCTGACTCTTCCCAGCCCAACGCCAGGAACCGGCATCGGCGCTTGTTACGGATCAAAGGAGCCTGGCATGGCCCAGCACAACACGGCCTGGCGCGCCCGCCGGGAAGGGCTGGCAAACAAGCCGGGCCAGGGAGGCGGCAGGCGGGAAAGCACGCGTGATGCCTCTCCTAAAAATGCTGCTGCTCCTGATGGACAGGGCGGCCGAGTCCCTGGAGCCGCGGTCCATCCCAGCCCCGGGGGCCCCCCAGCTCCCCAGCACAGCCAGCCCAACACCGCGGCTCTCCCTGGCGCCCACGGCCTGACTCACGGCCCCGGGGATGGCGGGCAGGGACTGCGGTGCTGTCGGGGTCACCTTCCCAGCGGGGCTGCGGGTGTTGCATCCCAACCCCAAGCCGCTGGGCACGAGCCTTCACCGGGAGTCCCAAACAGCACACTGGGCTGATGGTCACCCCACAGTGGGACAGGGGACATCCCTTGGGAATGGCAGCCTTGTACCCTCCCGTATCCCCCCGCATCACCTACTTGTGGCTCCAGCGTCCGCACCCTCCGCATCCAGAGGCGTCCGCTGGCCGATGTCTGGGGCAGTGCTGCCGGTTCCCGGGCTCTCCCCAGCGCTGACCACCCGGTGCCGGGACTCACCGGCCGCAGGCTTGGTGGCGGCTGTCTCCAGGGACGAAGAGGACGCCTGGAAGAGAAGCAGGACAGAGACTCAGCGCCGTTGCCTCTCCCGGCACGGGTGGGGGGCACGGGGGGGTTCGGGGCGCACAGACACAAGATGCTTTTGTTTTCCTGCCGGCCGGTGCACGTGGCCAGCACGGGAGCCGCACGCCAGCCCGAGCCGCGGGGCTACAGCTGGATCCGGCCGATGGCTCCCAGCACAGCCAGACAAGAAAGGCTGCAGGGGGGGCGAGGACATGAATCAAAGCGGCGTCCCCTCGCCCGCCGGCGGCAGCTGGCCGGTTAGGCAGCTCCCGATTACTCAACCGGGCAGTGTTTACTCGAGATCAACAACCCCCCATCGCCTGCCCTGCCAGCCGGGCGAGGGAAACGTGCTGCTGGGATGGGGATGGCATTCCCGCTGTGCCTTGTTTGGGGACAGTCCCCTCCTCGACCCCCGGGCGCTGCTGTGGCCCGGGGTTTGTTGTAGCTGTCACCCTCCTGCCCGGGCACACAGCTTGGGCTGTCACCACTCCTGTTCAGCTTTAATAAAGAAACAGACAGTGACACAACGCTCATCCCAGCACTGTTGTGCCACCCTGGGAAAGACACACAGACAGCCCAGGTTCACAGGATGCTGTTCCCACCCCGGGTAAGGTGGGATGCAGGTGACTTCCCCCTGGCACAGGTGACACCGTGCGCCTGTTTTGGGACATCAGGACCATGGTGAGGATTTTATGTTGATCCTGTTTTGCTCAGGATTACTCCCATAAACATGGAGATGAATGGTCGGTGGATGCTTTGCTGGGAAGCCCTTAGACTCAATGAGCCACACACACGAGCGGACATATAAATTCACCGTTTGCTCCCTGGAAAGGTTTAATTTATGGAATCCATATGGCAGCGCCGCACAACCGTGAGCGCTTGGCACATCCCGTGAGTCCTCGAGTGCCACCACGTCCCAGCCCCAACTGGCGGGGTGCCACCAGCTGCCCCGGGGATGGCAGGATGCTCTTCTCTTCCCCGGTGATTAACAGAAGGTGACTTTCACAGCGGGCAGGGGAAAAGCCCAGGGATCAGGCCCCATCCCTGACAGCTTGGTGTGGGATCCCTGGAGGTGGCAGGGATGTCTCAGGGAGGAGGCCGTGCCACTGCTCCTCCTCCCAGGACAATGCCACTGGCAGCAGCAGGCAGCAATCCCCTACCTGTGGGCATGAGAAAGGCTGGGGCGCACTTTGATACCCGGAGCAACTAATCATTAATTAGCATTAATCACTCCCTGTCACGTGTCACAGCAGCATTGGGCAAGACGCAGCTGGGAAATCGCAGACCAGGGTCTTGGGGGGGAAAGTGGATTTTGACAGCTGGGCCAAGGCTGGCACCCTCCTGCTCCCCAGGGAGCCCCCCACACCCCAACCCACCCATCAGCCCCACAGCACCAGCAGCCCCCACCCCCTCTGTTTTCCTGCCAAGGGATGCTGAGATGCAAAGGCACCAGAGATGGGTTCCACCTGCCCAAGGGCAGCCAGGATCCCACCCCCCATCACCACCCGTGTCCCCTGGGACCCCCAGGCTCCGCACAGAGCACCGGCCGCCTCCTTGCTTTAACTTCAGCCGGCACTATCTGTCAGCAAATCATCCCCGGTTACACAGATAAGGAATAATTGATGCAAAGGAGCCATCTGTTTGCGAACACGGAATATCTGCTCAATTAGGAGGGATCTGTCCACCCAGATAAAGCATGGCGGCAGCCCCTCGGAGCGGGGGCCTTCCTCCCCAGCCACGTCCTCAAAGACTCACCCCCAATTAGAGGCGAGCAGGTTGATTTGGGTGCTAATTTGCTAAGCAGCACCCTGAGGTGCTTGGGAAGAGGCTGGGAGGGAAGGGTGCTCTGCCACCAAGTGCTGAAATTTGAAAGGAGAGCTGGCAGATCCCCGATGTCCCACTGTGATAAAGCTCAGCTCCTCCTGGCTCTGGGAGATGCTTATCCCACATGTTCCCAGGGATGGAGGGAGGGGACCAGGACCTGTGCTTGTCCAATGGCACTGAGCTGAGGCTGGCCCACTTGTGACATATGGATGGATGAGCCTGAAACAGCTCCCGGGACAGATCCACAACAGGGATCAGGGACACAGGGCACAGCCTCAGACACGTCCAGGTCAGGGGCAGTTGTGCAGCGAGGGTGACAGCAATGTGACATCATTATGTGATGTTATTAACATGGGAAGAATGGAGCTGGCAGGCAGGCCAGCTCCACAAGTGGCAAAACCATGGGGAAAAGGCCCCAACTAGAGGTGGCAGGGATGGCCCCATGGCACAACACTCCCCACACCCCTCCTGGGTGGCATCTGGCCCCATCCATCCCATCAGGTTCTTGGTATGAAGGACATGGAGAGCTTAAATGGGGTCAAAACGAGCTGGTGGCCTCCAGGGACAAGCACAGAGAAGCACTGCCAGACACCACATCAGCCATGTCACCTATGTCCCACACCACCAGCAGGATGCCCTCCTACCCTTGGCATGGTGCCCAGGGCAGACAGCGTGGCAGTCCACCAACAGAATGGCACCAAGGGCAGGGGATGGTGTCCCCATGTCCAGTGTCCCCACTGTCCCCAGCGTGTCCCTCCCTGCCAAGGACACATTCCCTCTGCTCCCATCCATGGGCTCAATGCCTGCTGCAGCTCCCAGCTCTGCCCCAGTTTTGGCATGGCACTGGTGGAGTGGGAAAGCAAAGGGCAGGAGGCCATGCCAGCGCACTTCCTGTGCCTTCAGGACACCCGAAAACGTGGCTTCCCCATTCCGCCTCCCCTGCTGCTGGGACAGGCTGCAGCGTGCACGGCGCCGGTGCCACCCGCCCACGGAAACGCCGCCCACGGGAATGCCGCGGGCACGGCACGGCAGAGCCCCACCACACCACCCCAACCTGGCAGCACCCCGGAAAACCCCTGCACTGCCAGCAGCCAGGGCATGGGGGTGGATGCAATCTTTGGCTCCTGGCTGGCATCACCCCAGCAGGGCGGCGGGCACGGAGCCTGGCGAGCGCCGGCACAGCTGCACCGGCTCCGGGGTTTGGCACAGCGTCGATGCCAGCTCCGGTGAGGGAGCACGGGATGAGGTGAGGAGGATGCCCAGCACAGAGGGGCTGCATCCTGCACTTCCCAGGGGATGCAGGGGCTGGCTGTAGGGCCTGGGGGACACAGCCCCTCGCTGTCCCCTGGCTCCCCCCAGGCCTGGAGGCAGCGCTCAGGATAAAAGGTGGTTTTGGAGTGTTGAGGGCTGCAGGAGCAGGCTGCCCCCAGTTCCCTTTGTCGCTGAGGCCCTCAAGCCCCCTGGCTCCTGCTGGGGCTTTATCACAGCACAGCCCCTGCCGTGTGCTCCCCCAGACGGTTCCAGCTGCTCTTCCCTCCAGGAAGCCTCTGCCCTTCTCATCCTTGTCCCGGCAGCCTGAAAACAGAGGGTTTTCCCACAAGAGCAGGCTGGGGTGCCCCTGGGGAGCTGGGGTGCCTGCTGGTGGCATGGCTTGGCCCTGATGGGTGCCCACGGGAGGGGTGGTGGCTGGTTCCATGCATCTCCACTGTATTTAAAGTTTCTCAGGCGTGTTTGCTGGCGGAAAGTTGGAACCTACAATTACAGCTGTGCTAACTCCTCATTAAAGAGGGGAAGGGGAAAAAAAAAAAAAGGCAAAGAAACAAAAGGCTCCAGACTGAGACACAGTGCCGTTAACCCTTCCCAAGATGGGGATGTGTCCCCCCCCCAGGAAATTCATACAGCTGGAGGAATGGATCACAGCGGTGGCAGGTGACACCATGCACTGAGGGTCTTCCCATGCCCATCAGTGCCCACCTGGATCCTCTCTCCGTGTCCTGGTGCAGTGGCTGTGCCGGCTGAGCCGCGGCGCCCGCGTGGGCACGGCTGCGGCTGTGCCGGAGCCGTTTGTCACGGCAGGGCTGCGGTTCCCGCTCGCTCTCCTCTCCAGCAGCGACACCGTGACGCCTGCTCCAGGAGCCCACACAATATGTTCGCACTCATCTCGCAGCTGCCCCCAGACAGCCCGAGGTGCCGCGCTCCTCGCCAGCGCGGGGGCCGCTCCGTGCCGGCACAGCCGCGACGTGCCCGGCTGGGAACTGGCACCGACGGAAGGGGCTGGAGACTGTGGTCAGGCTGGATGCCACAAGGGCAGACGAGGTTGGAAACACTACTGCCATGGGCAAGGGATGCACCGGCGGCCCCCCATGCCCCAGCACACTCAGCCAGGCTGTGCCACGAGCCCTGGGAACAGCGGACAGGGGGACAGGCCAGGCCGTGACCCCCGTGTGTCCACTGCAGCCACCCTGCAGCACACAGAGCAGAAGCCGGTGCCACACACATCCCCTCCAGGACCACATCCCCATGCGAGGGTCTGACCCTGCTGGCCACCCCAGCATGACCACAGCCCCCCTCACGCCCCATCTCTGGGGAGCAGCAGGTCCCTGCGTCACTCTCCAGCCCCCCCCTGGCGACACCACCTCAGTGCCGCGGCCGCAGCGGCTCTGACAGCAGCTAACGAGCTGCAGGCAGCAATTTGGGTTATATATAGCCCCAAAGTGACTGCATCTAATTGCTCCAGCGCACACCGGCCCCGCCGCGGGGTCCGGGCGCTGGGCTCAAGGGGACAGGGTGAGCGGCACGTGCTCAACCCCCTCCCCTGGCTGTCACCCCGTGTGACCCCTCGGGCACCCTGAGGCTGGCAGGGCACAACCATCACCCCCTCCACGGCAGCCCCGAGGAGCTGGGCTGTTCCTGGCAGCTTTGTGCCAGGCCATAAGCAGCTTTGGCTAAAGCCGCCGTCCCAGCCCGTCCCAGCCAGGGACCCTAAGGAGCTTTTGTCCCCTCTCATTACAGGGTTTCGGCCAGGGGGCCATGGGGTGCAACACCCAGCACCCCCTCTCCGCAGCCTGTGGGCTCCACCAGCTGCTCCGGCAGCCCCGGGAGGGAGGCACGGCTGGAGGGAGGAGGGAGGGAGGGAGGGAGGTGCTCCCTTTGTGGCAGCCCCCATCCCCTCAGCAGCAGCTGCCAGGCGAGGCGGCGGGCGCGCAGATGCGGCCGGGGGAGGGAGATGCTGTGTCTGTGTGTCTGTGTGTCTGTGTGTCTGTGTGTGTATGTGTGTGTGTGCAGGGGGGTCCCCCGCAGCGGCTCCCCACGCCGGCGGGGCAAGCGGCGGCCCCCGCGTGGGGAGGGGGAGCCGGAGCCGAAATTGTTTGCCAGCTTCCTCGAGACGGCACAATGGAGGGCGCGCAGGCGGATCCGGGGTCAGGGGTGAGAGCAGCAATAAGTGGTTTATGCCTTTTGTGAAGAGGCTGAACTGACAGCTCGCTGGATTAACAAAGACGTCCTCTGTTCCCGGGCAGGTCATGTGGAAAGCGCTGCGCCGACCCCTGTCACTTCTTTTTTTTGCAAGAACAGACATTTGTTCGCCGGCGAACAGGGAGGTGATGGAGGGGGAGGCGGGGGGCACGCAGCCGCCCGCTCCCGGCTTTTCCTCGAGCTCCTCTGTGGCTCTGGCCGTGGGGATCGGCGGCTGCTCGCTGCTCCGGCAGCTCTAGCCACGCCGTGTCACCTCCCGTGCCTCAGTTTCTCCAGGTTGTGACAAGAGCAGCGGCTGGTGGGGATGTCAGCACCTCCACCCCCTGCCCATGCACTGCTGTGTTCCACAATGCTCCACATCCACATGAAATTCCCCCTGTGCTCCTTCCATCACCCCAGCACCAGGCTGGATGGGACCTGCTTGGACCCTGTCCCACCATGGGGACATTTCTAGCTCGTGTTTGCCAGTCCCTGCCAGGCTGGGGAATGTTGCCTTCAGCCTCCTTTCCAGGCAGGGAAACTGAGGCAGAGGAGGGTGTGAGCATCCCACCCATGCATGGGCAGCAGGGCTGGCAGCAGCGCTGCCACTCCTGGTCCCGGCCCTGCAGGGAACAATCAGCTTTTTCAAATCCACAAGGATTTCCTCAAGGTTGTGCAGCACAGAGCCTTCGCTGTCATCATCAGACTCCAGAGCTAACAGCTGCAGTGCTGCCATTCCACCCTGACACAAACTGCCCTGCCCGGGGCAGTCACTCCCTGGCCTCAGGTGTCCCTGCAGCTCCCACCTCCCTCTGTCATCACAGCCCAGCCTTGGTGAAGCTCCTCCTGAGACCACAGGGCCCAAAGGTGGGATGGGAGGGATGCAGCTTGGTGTCTGCCACCCAAATCCTGCTGACACCCCACAGGACACGCAGCTGCTCAGCCCCAGCCCCTGCTCCCCATCCCCATCTCAGGGACACCACAACCCAGCACAGCTCACCCACCTCAGCTCCAGAGATGCCGGGCAGTCTGTGACCTGTGTCCCCTCCCCGCCACCCTAAATACCTGCCATGGGAACCAGAGGCAGCCACAAGGGGCTTTTCACTCCGGAAAACCCCACCCACCCCACAGCGGCTCAGGTTTTCGGGACATTCCCACACGTGCCAATCCCCAGGGGTAAACTGAGGCAGGCAGGAGCAGCCAGGCTCTGCTGGGTGAGGGGATACATCTGGGGGTCCCCATCCCTTTTGGGGGGACACATCACGGCAATCCCAGCACGGGCACGCTCCGGCTGGGCCATCAGCTTGTGGCACGGTGGCATTAAAGCCCCAATCCGTGTCCCCCTTCTCCAGCTTAGCGCCCGTTCCCAGCTCCCTCCTGCCATCTAAAGACGGACTTACCGCCAGGTCCGGCGCTGCCTTAAGCCTCGGATTAAATGTGAACCATCTGCAAGGGGAAACCTTAATGCAGGATAATACCTGCCACACACACCCCACCGTGTCACCGCGCACAGCCCCGCCGTGCCATCGGGTCCCTGAGCAGCACCACGTCCCTCCACCGGGGTCCTGAGGCTCTGCACATGATGTCCCATCCTCCTGGATGTCCCCATCGTCCTTGCTGTCCCCTCCTGGCACAGCTCCCTGTGGGAGCTGCGTGCCCAGCCAGCCCCCATCTCGCCAGCCTGTGTCCCCCTCCCCAGAGGAGCCACCCCAGGCAGGGGACACCCAGGCATGGGGGGGGGGGGTCCAGCCAATGCCCCACCTGGTTAATTACTTTAAGTGATTAAAGTCTCTTCATCAGGGCAGCAGATTAGACCCTGCAGCTGGGAGCTGTTTTCCCTCACAATCTCCTCCCCCAGGGGACAACAAGGGGGGTCCTGTACTGTCCCCATTTTTAGGAGTAAATCCAACCTCCCCAGTCCCAAAAAGGTGGTCCAGGTCTCCTCTGTCCCCCCAGCCTGGCAAAGCTCCCAGGAATGCCCAGACCAACAGCATCACCCGGGGTGCAGAGGGGACATAGGGTCACCCAGGCTGTCCCCAGTGCTAGTGGGGACAAATCTGGAGCATCACACAGCCAGGAATGAGCTCTGCAGGGAGGAGGGATTCCTGGGGGGCAGTGAACCCCAAAGCTGGGTGGGGAAGGATGAGACACCTCCTGCCAACTCAGCACCCCAATGAATTACACAGGATCACAAGTCCCTGCTCAGGTCAGCAGGGAAAGGAGCCAGGCAGGTTTTCCACCACTCCTGATGGAGAATTTACAGCCAGGATCCACTGTGGGCTCAGTAATTAGTGTAGGGATGCTGAATCAGCACCTGGCCATCAGCACTGAAGGGATGGAGCTGAGGGGGCTCTGGGACCAATGGTGGTCCCCCAGGAGGGACACGGGGCACTGGGGTGACTCAGCAGTGCCTGGCAGTGGAGGGGGACATCCCTGTGGCTGGGAACACTGGAGGAAAGCTGGTAGCTCAGCATCCCATCCCAGTGTGCTGCTCCAGGACCAACTCCAGCTCAGGATCCCTCAGGTGTCACTTTGGGAACAGAACCCTCCCATCCTGTTCACCGAAAGAGAAAAATCCCTCTGGCCCTCCCTTCCCAGCCTGGATACTCCATTCCCAGGATGCTCAAGCCCTGGGATGCCCGAGCATCCTCCCAGCTGTGCCCGGGCAGCCCTCTGGCCTTGACGGCTGCCATCAATTTCCCGGGGTCGGGAAAGGCAGGGCCGGCTCCCCGGCAGATCCAGCCTCTGCTCCGAGGCTGATTACAGCCATTTCCCTGCCCGTGCCCCCTCCCCGCTGTCTGCCTCCTGCCTCCGTCTGCTGCCTGGTTTTATGAGGGCCATTTCCAAGAGGTCGCTGGAAATAGATTTTTATCACCTCGTGATAAATATCGTTTATGGTGACATTACTGCTCCGAGCAGCCGTGCAGGGGAGGGAGGAGAGGCAGGAGGACGCTGCCAGCCCCAGCTCCACGCTGGGCCCCTCCTCGTGTCCCTGTCCCCATTCCCAGAGGTTCAGGCACGATCCATCCATCCATCCATCCATCCATCCATCCATCCATCCATCCACCCAGGCGGCAGGAACAGAGGGAGCTGCATCATTAGCCCCGCGCGCCATTAAGCACTTAAAAAGCCATAGGAATAAGCCGCGCCATTAGCTGGCAAGCGAGCTGGGAGGGGAGGGATGCAGGGAACCGAGCACGGAGCAGGGAATGTCACCACCCCGAGGGTGCCCTGCAAGCAGGGACAGAACCGCCTCCTTCCCGCACACAGCTCCAAGGTGGAAAACCAGGGGCTTTCAGAGCTGACACACCGCCTCTGCAAGGGGTGACGCCACTGGGCGCCTCTCCAGAGGGACTTTTCGGCACGCTGGGGAGAACCGGCTCCTTGTTCATCCCCTGCTCTGCTTTAGGGATGGAGCTGGCACAGAAAGCCGGGAGGAAGAGCCATGGGTGAGCTGAGAATTGCAAACTCATGGCAGCGGTGGCCCCGCGTGTTGCAAGGCTGCACGGAGGTGACCCAGGGGACAGGGTCCTGCCCCGGCCCAGCCCGCAGCAGGGACAGCTGCCAAGCCATGCCCACAGGCAGCTGCCTCTGGAAAAGGGCACGGCAGCGGGCAGGGAGCCAAGGCCAAGCTGCTCTCCGTGCCAGCCCTGCCACACACAGCGCTGGGAACAACTGCCCCGTTCAGCAGCGCCAAGGTGAGGGGTGCCACCTGTGGGGACATGGGCACAGCCCCCAGGGAGCCAGAGCTGGGGTGCAAAGCAGCAGCAAAACTGCACACCCAGCAAAGAGCAACGCTCACCTGCAGGCAGAGAGCAGCACTGCCAGCCCATGCCAAGAATCCTGTTTGCTCTCCCCAGCCCTGGCACTGTGTGCCTTGGGCAAGCCAACTCCTGCCCCACTGCCTCAGTGTCCCCAGTGGCAGGGGGTGGGTGGGCTGCCATGGGGGACCCCAGCCTCGCCTTGTGACACACAGTGTGAATGGCTGTGACACAGAGCTGTGGTGACTTCCTTGGGAAGGGACCCCAGTGTGGGGTTGGGACTTTGTATGGGGCCAAGCGTGGCCAGACGGCAGCACCTGGCATGGTGGCATGACCCCTCCTCAGCTGCCCACACCTGGTGAGCAGAAATCAACACCAAAAAGGGCCAGTCCTGTCACCCTGATGGCACCCCAGCCAGCCCCACATGCAAGGATGAGGAGTGCTGGTGCTGTCCACTCTGTTTCCCTCTCTGCTGCCTTGGCCATCCAGTGCCCCCCCCACACCAGCAGCTGGCACTGCCCCCTGTTGCCACATCCCACCTTTAGGACATGGGTTCCCCAAGCCACTGCACCCCCTTGGGGACAAGGATTATCCCTACAGAGACCCCGCAATGCCGGGCAGCAGGATGCCTGCAGAGCCAGCTGCCTCCTGTGCCCACAGAAGGAGATTTGTCCACCTGGTGAGCAGCTCGGTGACCCCAGGTGCAGCTCCTGCCACCACCTCGCAGCAGGAGCCAGCACGCCCTGGCAGGGCCACCTGGCTGGCGGTGACAGTGACCTTACCCTGCTGCCAGAGTGCTCCTGGCCCAGCACTCGGCTCCCCCGGCCAAGGCAGGCTGCTGGCTTGGCACCCACCCTGCCACGGTGCAGCCAGCCACCCTCCCCACCCTGGGCTGGCAGGGACAGAGCAGCAGCAGCTGCGGGAGGTGCGGACAGACAGACGGACAGACAGCACGAGCACAGCCCTCTGTGTGCCGCCCCGAGCTCTGGGGTGGGGGTTTGGGCATCCCCTGTCCCCACCAGGACTGGCAAAGCCCAAAGGGGATACCCCACGGGCCAGCAGCATCTCTCATTGGGGCACAAACCCCAGCTCAGCAAAGCCCAGCTCAGCACCCAGCAGAGCACCAGGGGGTGCCCCCATCACCCACACATGGAGCCCCACGCTGCCCCCCAAACCTTTTGCCCACTGCCCCCCAGGAGCCAGAGCTGAGCCCCCCGAGGGTGGGCACATCTGCAGCCCCCAGGTCGGGGTGCCCCCCCGTGCACCCCATTAGAGCTGTGCATGGGCCTGCTGGGATGCAGGAAAACCATTCTGCTACTTTTTTAAAATAAAACCACTGAAAAAACACCAAAAAGAAACGGGAAGTGCAGAAGGCACCTGGCAGCAGCACACAAAGTTTGCAGCAAGTTCCACAAAGCCCCACCACGAGTCAGGGGGACACAGGGGTCCCCCCACAGCCACCCCAAACACACCCAGCAAAATCGGGGGGCACACAGCAAGTCGGGGGGGTACAGGGTTAATCCTCCCAGCAATCCCCATGGGGTGCCTGCCTGCCTCAAGGCTGGGCAGGGGTGGGAGGGGGGCTACAGCAAGGGGGGTACAGGGTGGGTACAGATATGGGGGGGTACAGGCAGTGTATAGGGGGGCACAGAGGGGTGAAGGGGTACAGGAGGGGTGGGGGCATTTAGGATGGGGATGGAGGGGCACAAGTGAGGGGGGTACAGGCAGAGATTGGGGGTACAGGGAGGTGAGGGAGGCACAGGTAATGAATGGGGGGCACAGAGGGGTGGGGGGGGATACAGGAGGGGTGGGGGCATTTAGGATGGGGATGGAGGGGCACAAGTGAGGGGGGTACAGGCAGAGATGAGGGAAGTGCAGACCGAGGGTAGGGGAGGTGATGGGATGGGATAGGATGGGATGGCATGGGATGGCATGGGATGGAGGGTACAACCAGGCTGTGTGAGGGGGGCACAGAGGGGTGGGGGGACACAGGAGGGGGTGGGGGCATTTAGGATGGGGATGGAGAGGTACAAGTGTGAAGGGGGTACAAGCAGACAGGAGGGAAGTGCAGACCGGGAGTAGGGGTGGTACTGGGATTGATGGGATGGGATGGGATGGATGGGATGGGATGGGATGGGATGGGATGGGATGGGATGGGGGGTACACCCGGGCTGTGTGAGGGGGGCACAGG
This sequence comes from Geothlypis trichas, assembly GCA_009764595.1. Classification (NCBI taxonomy): domain Eukaryota; kingdom Metazoa; phylum Chordata; class Aves; order Passeriformes; family Parulidae; genus Geothlypis; species Geothlypis trichas. The sequence goes on from CM019911.1 coordinate 19,362,009, forward strand.
TAAGGCGGGGGGCACGGTGCGAGGGGAGGGCACAGGCAGCCGGCTGCCCTGCACGTACCTGCGGCGCGGGGCGCGGTGCGGGCAGCGCGGTGACCCCGGCGGGCGGGCGGGCGGCGGCAGCGGGAGGAGGCGGCAGCGCCGCGCACACGCACACGCGCGATCACAGATCACATCCCGAGCGAGCCGGCGGCGAGAGGCGGGGGACACGCACACACACACACAGACAGACACACAGACACACACACGCACTGCTGGGGGAGCCGGGGGGGTTCAGCGAAATTAATACCCGAGAAAAAGGCACTTACCCCCTCGGCGGGGCTCGCCACCGTGCCGCGGGGGTGGCTGCAGGGTGGCGCTGCGAGGGGAGGGGGGATCAAAGGCTGGGGGTGTGGGGGTGGGATGGGGGGGGGGTCTCGCCAGCCCCCGCTGCCTGCCACAACAAAGAGCCAGACACAACAAAAGCAGCATATGGCCAGAGCCGCGCGGGGCTGTAAATTAAACATAAAGGGAAGATTAGATAATTAATGAGCGCTCCCGGGCCGGCCCCGGGGGAAGGGGAAGGGGAAGGGGGGGCGCTGCCTGCTGCAGGGAGACCCGAGCCCCCCGCCCAGCCCCGGCGGGGAGGGGGCCGGGGGGCACCTGTTGGGAGGGAGGGAGGGAGGATGGGCAGCGGCCGGGCCGGCCTCGCCAGCTGCTCCGGGGCGCAGCCTAAGAGGATTAGCGGGGGCATCCCGCCCCCGGCAAAAGGGCTTGAAGCTGCAGGGCTGGGGGTGGGGGTCTCTTGAACCCTCCCCACGTGCGGGGTCGCCTCTGCCCCAGCCTCGGGCAGCGTCTCGGAGGGGCTGGGCTCGAATCCTGCATCCCTGCATCCCGGGACGATGGGGGTGGGTTCCACTCCGGCATCCTTGTATGCCTGCATCCCTGCATCCCTGCATCCCTGCCCGGCCAGCATCCCGGGGGCAGGGGGTGGGCTCGCATCCTGCATTCCTCTGCCACAAACACGCAGGGATTCACGCACAGCTCAGTGTGCTCCCACTCCCACGCAGGGAAGCCCTTCGGAATGCCCCAAATCCACCCTGCTAGACAGGAGGGGAAACTGAGGCGGGATGGGGCATTACTGAGCAGAAGAGGGGGAAAAAGGCAGGAGGGGGGAAACTGAGGCAAGAGGGACACGGAGGGAAGAGAGAGGAAACTGAGGCAGGAGAGGGTGAGTCCGTGCCGGTGGCTCAGACCTGCGGGAGGGCAAATTGGGGCTGTCCCAGCCAGGGCTGGAGCATCAGCAGGCAGGAGGAGGGGCTGGCCCGGGAAGGGGGTGCCAGAACCAGCGTCAGGCTCGGCCCGGCCAGGGGAAGGAGTTAATCCCATTATTGGCAGGCTCACAGATGGCGGCTGCACTATTCCCCTGCTTAGCAGATTGAACAGATCAGGCAGGAGGGAGGGAAGGAGGTGGAGGGGGATGTCCCCCCCAAACACCCACAGAACAAGGGTGTGAGGGGCTGTGAACACCCCCCTGCACCCCACGGGAGCCTGTGAGCACCCAGGGGTGCTGCCCTGCTCCCCCCACTGCACCCCTTGCCAACATCAATGCACCCGCTCTGCCCTGGACGAGGGGTGGCTGACACAGCAGGGGGCTTGGGGACACCCCTGCTGTCCCCAGGCCAAAGCTGCCACTCCCAGATTCCTCGGGGGGTCAGGGGCCAGGTCCTGTTTCCCTGGCTCGGGGAGATTGCAGCAGCTGCTCCCGGGGCAGCAGCAGCAGCAGCCAGGGCTGGAGCCGGGATTAGGGAGTGTGGGAAAGGGCTGGCAGCGAGCCACGGACAGCCTGGAACGTCCTGAGCGGCGAGGACAACCCAAAAGGGATGGAGGGAGGGAGGGACGGACAGAGGGAAGGATGGAGGGATGAGGGAAGGAGGCAGGGAGGGAAGAACAGAAGCCAACAGCTCCTCACCCCCACCACAGCAGCGTGGAGCCACAGGGCTCCAGCCCAGCGCCTCCATCCTGCCAGGGCTCAGGGTGTGATGCCCTGCCAGGGCTCAGGGTGTGATGGCCCTGCCAGGGCTCAGCGACCTCCTCCCCACAGCCCTTCCCCACCACAGCCCCCTGGAGACCCCCTAGAACCCCGATGCCAGGTCCTGGTGGCTCCCAGCCCAGTCCCAGCGGGCAGGATGAGGCCACCTCCAAAGCAAAGCTGCCCACTTGCCTTCTGGAAAACAGCTGGAGAACACTGAGCCTTTCATTCTGCGGGGTGAACAGCTGTGCCCAGCCTGGCACCCCACTAAAAACCCCCCTGGCCACCCACATCAGCCCCCCCACAGCCCCCTCACCCTTCCTGGAGGGCACCCTCAGCATGGGGAGGGCACTCAGTGAGACATCCCCTGGCAGCTGAGCCACCATCCCAGGGTTGCCAAGGCAATGGAGAGTGGGAACCTGGGTGGGAAAGGTTGGAGATGCAATCCCACAGGGCTGGGGGCACACCAGCACACCAGGATGCAGTGGGAGATGGGCTGGGGCACCCCCCAGCTTCCACCCCAGGCAGGGAACTGGGATGTTCCCACTGCCTGCATTGGTGCCCCCATGCCAGTCCCTACCCTCTGCTTTGGGGGGGTCTCTGCAGGACTGGGGGTGCAGGAAGGTGAGCACTGGAGTGAGCACGGCCCCAGCATCTCAGAACAGCTCAGCTGAGGGAATCCTGGGCACAGACTGACCCCCAGCACGAAGGGACAGCCCCAGAGCCCTGGGGACACCGAGGGAAGTGGGACAGCCCTGGTGGCACCCTGCCCACAGCACAGCACAGGATGGAGCCCGGGACAGGACCCCATGGGGCAGCAGGGTGGCCAGGCTGCTCCTCAGCCCTTTGTGCCTCAGTTTCCCCTGGCATTCCAGCCTCGCGGCTGCAGGCAGGATCAGCAGGGGCAGTTTCAGCAGTCCCTGCCCGGCCCACGGGGACAGAGCTGCTCCCAAACCTGCCCTTCCAGGAGCACAGCTCCCAGGGACCCACCCCAGCCACCGGCACAGGGCAGAGGTGCTTGGTGACCACAGGGTGAGCATCCCTCTCACTGCCACCGCCTGCTCCAGGCACCAGCCAGCTCAGGAACACGTTTGTGCCCCAAGAGCCAGCTCAAAGCCCTGGTAAACTCACTGTGGGACATGCCCAGCTCCCCTGCCCAGCACAGGGCTCCCCAAACCTCACAATTCCCCTCTGGGAGCTCGGCCCAGCCCTGCTGCTCCCACCAACATTCCCCTGCCAGGTTCTGGGGATGTGGCACAGGGGAGCTCCCAGCCTGGCTCTGATTGCAGCCAGGGACAGGAGATGGGCAGCTCTGGGTGAGGGTGGGCACTGGCACAGGGCTGGTGGCACGTGGGGACAAAGGGACTCACAGGGACAGCCCCGAGCAGAGCCTGGGGAGATTCTACACCTGCAAAATGTTCCCAGCTTTTCCTGGGGATGCTCAGCCACTCCTGGGGTGACCCAACACCTGCAAAAACCCCCAGATTTGCTGGGGATGCTCAGCCACCCCCAGCTTTTTTTGGGGGGGGATCCCCCCCATTCCCATCCAGCAGTTCCAACCCACTGGAGATGTGAGGATCCATCAGGGGGGAGCAGACAGGTTGAGGCTGGAGCTGCCTCAGTGCCAGCCCAGCCAGGCTCCCAGGGGACTAATACCGGCATGTAAATATTAGATACTTCTGTCTCCTCTGAGGCCAATTACACAAATCGTGGCAGCTCCCGCAGGACTCTCTGCTCCTACTTACTGTATCATCATTAACAGCTTATTAGAGAACAGCTGCTCCAAGAGGGGGAAACAAAAAAAAGGAGAAGCCAGCAGGAGAGGCGGGAAGGAGACAGGCACGGAGGAGGATGAGCAGGCGTGACCTCCAGCCTGCCCCAGCACTCAGGGACAGCAGGGACATCATCCCCATGCTGGCACTGGCGGGCTCAACCCTCTCTAAAAACCCAGGGGCAAACCAGTCCAAAAATCCTGGTGGGATGTGCTGTGGGATTCCTAGAATGTGCTGGGAAGGGGACAGAGGGATGGGCCTTGCTGGTGTTGGGTGGGGGACAGGAGTGAGGTGGCTCCAGGGACAGCAGGAGCTGGAGTGAAGTCACCAAAGCAGGCTGGCACCCTCAGGCAGGGGCGTTTTGGGGCTGGGAGGTGCCTTCGTGCCCACAGGGAGGATATTCCTCAGCCTGTGGGTGCTGGGGTGGGAGGACAGGAGGTTTAGGATCAGCTCCCCAGCACAGCCCAGCCTCCCTGAGGGGGGACACACATTCCCTAAACCAACAGCAGCATCATTAAAAGTGCAGCTAATTGGCAGCCAGACACTCCTTGCCCTCCTCCTGGTCCCCAAGGGGTGACAGCAGGCTGGGATGGCAGGGGGGGATTTTGGGGTGCCACAGCTCTCCACCCTTCCCACTCCCTCCGAGTGCAATCAGGCACTGTCACTCCCAGCCCTGACACCCACTGATGTCCCCTGCGGCCACCAAGGCCAGCCCGGGTCCCCAGCGGGGTCACAGCAGGGTGGCCGGGGCAGGTGGCTCTGCTGGGAGCCGTGTCCCCGGGAGGCAGGGAGGGAGGGAGGGAGGATGTCACGACATGCTGCTGGTGCGCTCTAGCGTCAGGCAGCATTAATGCACGGCTGGCAGCAGGCACGGGCTGCACAGCTGGACACAGCGTGGGGACGGACAGCTGGACGTGGATCCGCGTGGGGATGGACAGACAGACACCTGGACACGGATCCGCGTGGGGACAGACAGACAGACACCTGGACATGGATCCGTGTGAGGATGGACACCTGGACACGGATCCGCGTGGGGATGGACAGACAGCTGGACACGGATCCGCGTGGGGACAGACAGACAGACACCTGGACATGGATCTGCGTGGGGACAGACAGACAGACACCTGGACACGCATCCGCGTGGGGACAGACAGACAGACACCTGGACACGGATCCGCGTGGGGATGGACAGACAGCTGGACACGGATCCGCGTTGGACAGACAGACAGACACCTGGACATGGATCCGTGTGGGGATAGACAGACAGACACCTGGAAACGGATCCGTGTGGGGACAGACAGACAGACACCTGGACACAGCACGGGCATGGGGACAGACAGACAGACACCTGGACACGGATCCGCGTTGGGACAGACAGACAGACACCTGGATATGGATCTGCGTGGGGACAGACAGACAGACACCTGGACACGGATCTGCGTTGGGACAGACAGACAGACACCTGGATCCACATGGGGACAGACACCTGGACACGGATCCGTGTGGGGACAGACACCTGGACATGGATCCACGTGAGGACGGACACCTGGACACAGATCCGTGTGGAGACAGACAGACAGACACCTGGACACACACACACACACATGGGGAGGGACACGGCCACCAGCCACACCCCAGCCCGCCCCAGGTGGCTCTGCTGCACCAATGTCCCACTCTGGGGTGGCAGGAGGGGCAGATGTCCCAAGCTGGGGGACACCAACCACCCCAGGCAGGGGCAGATGCTGTGGGAAGGGAGGGGGAGCGGGGCTCCCCAGGGCTTTGGGGGGCCGGGGAGGCAGCAGCTTCCCGTCTGATTGCTAATTATCCTCGTTATTCCGTGTCAGACACTTTATGAAGCACCGCAGTGATTTGCTCTTTCCCTGTAATTAGGCACGGCGCAATTACCGTCTAATTCAAGTTCAAGCTCCGCGTCCTCGCGACCTTCCCGGCCCCGACACCGTGTCCCTGCTTGTCTCTGCAGGGCCCCCTGATGTCACCTCTGCCCCGTGCCTGCTTCTCCAGAGAGGAGAGGGGCACCGAGGGGCTGCTGGAGCACAAGGCACACAGCCACCCCCCCGAAAATCCACCCAGATAAACGGGACACCTAAAGCCAGGTTTGGGGACACCCTCCAGGAGGGTGACAGTGCCCAACACAACGCTCCTGAGCATCTCTGAGCCCTCGGGATTTTGGGGTGAGGGCTGACCCCAGCACACAGCCAGGCCCTGCCCACACACAGCTCGCAGCCAGCTGCCACTTTGTCCCCTGTAGTGTCATTTGAGATTGCACAGGACGGATCTAACACATCCATGTCACACCCTGGGTTCGGAAACAGCACGGAAACATCAATTAAAAAACCTACAAGGCTTTTTTTGGAGGGAAAAAATAGAATACAGAGAGCAGGAGCTTGGGTGATTGACCAGCAGCTCTTGCACCTTCCCAGTGTGGCACTGGGATTCCCTCTCCCCTTTTGGCTCATGGCATTTGCTCCAGGGAGAGCCACGTCTCCTCCTGGAGCATCCCAAACCCGCCGCAGCCCCGGGCACTGCGCTGTGCCAGGCTCGGGTGGCACAGAGCCCCCGCAGAAGGATGCTCCCCCCTCTCCTCCCAGCAGCTAATTAATCCTGCTGCTCAGGCAGAGCTCATTAGTGCTGGTGCTGCTCCGGCCACCCGGCACAGCCGCCCTTCCCAGCAGACAGCAAGGTCAGTGCCAGGGGCTGGGGGGCACCACCAGAGGCCCCCCCTGGAACTCCCCCTGCAGGCTGGGGATGTTTCTCCAAGCTTACAGCACAGGGAAGAATACAAAACAAACAAAAAAGGGAGATAAAAAGAAAAAAGAGAGGTGAGGAGGTGGAGAAAAGCCCCCCCTGGGCTCTTCCTGCAGGCTGGGGGTGTTCTTCCAAGCTTACAGCATAGGGGAGAAAAAAAATTTTAAAAAATTAAAAGAAAAAAAAAAAAAAAACAAAAAAAAAGGGGAGGAAAAGAAAAAAGAGGGGTGAGGAGGTGGAGAAAAGCCCCCCCCAGAGCGGGAGAAGCGGCCAAGGAAAGCAGAGGAGTCAGCCAAGTGCCTCTCTCCGTGGCGGCAGGGCGCGAGTGGGCCGCCCTGCAAATGTTTTGAGTTTCCAAAACAGAAGGGAGAAGCCAAGAGCTGCCGAGTTCCCCCACAGGCCAAGAAGGACAAAGGGCATCCCTGTGCGGTGGAGGGGAGGGCGGGCGCCCAGCGCCCCCCTGGGATGTGCCAGGTCAGGGGATGTGGCACAGGGGTGCCCCCAGCCTGGCTCTGACTGCAGCCAGGGAGAGCAAATGGGCAGCTCTGGGTGAGGGTGGGCACTGGATGGTGGTGGTGATGGGCTGTGCACCCACAGGGACTGCCCTGAGCAGAGCCTGGGGTGATTCAACACCAGCAAAAAGTCCCCAGCTCCCTGTGCTGGCACAGCAGGAGCCTCCCAGCTCCCGTCCTCCTGGGAACCCCCCAGCTTCGGGAGCCAAGAGTGCTGGAAAAGCCCCGAATCCAGCACGCTCGAGGCTCTCCTTGCTGCAGGAGACGCTGACACCAATCCAGAAGGAAATCCCAGTGCCCACCCCGGCTGCTGGCAGGGATGTGAGGATGCTGCATGGGTGGTCCAGCCCCTCTGAGCAATCCCATCCTGCAGGGTGATGCTGTGCCCCATAAGGAGGATGGGAGATGGGGCAGCATCCATGGGAATGCCAACAGCACAAGCCCCACGCTGCTGGGGGACCCCACACCCCCTCTCCCCCGCAGATTACAACCTCACACAGATTAGAACCTTAAATTATTAATCCCCGACAAATCCAAACCCCATCTGCCTAATCCTGCCCCTCCCCGGGGGATGGACGGGGGGCAGTGGGGCTGCCTGGATGCCAGCCCTGCCAGCAGGAGGGGTGGCAGAAGCCACGGGGGGAGCCCCCCCAGCCACGCTGGGAGCAGGCAGGGAGACAATATCGGGCCTATGCGGCCCCCTCGCCGCCAGATGTGTGTTAATAAGGCAGCTGCCCCCCAAGCTAATAAGGTCACTTACTGGCTCCAGCAAGACGAGAAAACAAGCAGGGGCTTGGCTGCGGTACAGCCTGACTTGGCACTCGCCGCACGCCGGCTTCCTGAATTCTTGCCGCTTCCAGAACAGCTCAACGGGGTGGAAAAAGCACAGAGAAACCTCCCTGGCCCCCCCAAAACAGCACCCCCAGCGTAGCCCACCCGCCTCCAGCATCCCCCCCCATCCAGTGCCCGGGTGCTGTGCCCTGCTGCAAACCCACGGCGGGGTTTGTTCCGCAGGGAAAACCTGGTGGGAAGGCTGGGAAGGGAGGGGGGATTCCTGCAGACTCTGCCAGCAGCCCCCCCCCCGCCCCGGCCCCGCTCCCTCCCTCGCCTGCCCCCGATCATGGCGCCTACAACTCCCTTTGTTTTAATATTCTAAAGCGAGCCAGATGCCGGCTTTAATCCCCTCAGCTGGGGAGGATTTGCAAACACATTAGGAGGAGGAGGAGGAGGAGGCAGAGGCAGAGCCGGCCCCAGCCCCAGCCCCACGGCGGCACTGCGCCCCATCTGCCACATCCCGGCCCCTAATTGCCTTCTCATGTCGGGATTAGGGGCTGACAAGGTGTCCCACATCACAGGGGACAGCAGCGTCCCCTGCCACTTGTGGCTGGGAGGGCCCTTGGCTTGGCTGGGCAGAGTTTGGGGGTTTGCCCTGGTGACACCCCCGGTGCCAGCGGGGTGGGACTGGCACCGATGGGTCCTGCAGGGTGGTGGGTGCCCAGGACAGGGGCAGAGGTTGGGTGCAGCCCTGCTGAAGGTGGGGTGATGGATGGCATGGATGGGTCCTGAAGGGTGGTGGGAGCTCAGGAGAGGGGGAGAGCCCTCCAGCCCTGAAAGGGGGGTGATGGATGCTGTGGATGGGTCCTCAGGAGAAGGGCAGAGGTTGGGTTGTAGCACTGCTGAAGGTGGGGTGATGGATGCTGTGGATGGGTCCTGCAGGGTGGTGGGTCCTCAGGAGAGAGGCAGAGGTTGGGTTCAGCCCTGCTGAAGGTGGGGTGATGGATGCTGTGTCTGTCTGTCTGTCTGTCCCAGTGGTGCAATCTCAGCCGCCAGACCAGTGCTGGCTCTCCCACATCCCTCATGGACATTGGGATATTCTGGGAAAGTCTCTGGGGGTCCTTCCTGCAGCATGAACAGGGGAAGGGATTTCCATGCTGACCTCCAGCACCGCCAGCTCCTGCTCTGCTGCTGCCTCCCTCCCCTGGGACTCAGCAAAGGAGGCTGAGATTAACCAGGGACAGCAGCAGGAGCCAGAGGAGTCACATCCTGCAGGAGCAGCCCCAGGTGTGCATCCCCTTTGTCCCACAGCATCCCGGCCATCCTGAGCACCACAGCCAGACCCTCCCCACAGTACGGAGGTGGAAATGGCCTCTCCAAAGTGGGGAGAGGCAGCAGCAGAGCTCCAGGAGCCAGAGGGTGACGGGAATGTAATGCTGGAGCAATATCCCGACCCCACAACACCCCAAATGGGGAAACAACTGCCACACAAGGTGCCCCATAAACCCCTCCTCACCCAAGGGTCAGCTCACAGCAAAACCCCACAGCTTCCCAAATGCTGGGGGCTCCTTCCAGACCCCCAGTCCAGGCTGGACTTTGTGGGGGACCCCAAACAGCTCACAGCCCTGCAGGGACCCCTCCAGGCATCTCCATGAGCTCCCCTGCCCATCCCAGAGCTGCCTGTGCCCACAGGAGGTTCCTGCTCCAGCTTCCCCAAAGAAACACCTCCAGGAACACAGAATCCTCCTGAGCTATCCCAGACCCCATATTCACACTGCAAAAGCAGCAGGGCTTTATTTGAGGGTGTTTTTTTCTTTTTTTGGTGTGTTGTATTTTTTTTTTGAAGACCAGGATCTCCTCCACAGCACTTAGCAGCCAGGAGCTCTGAGGGAGCAGAGCTCAGTGCTTCAGAACGACGCCTCATTTGCCAAGAAATAATCCCAAGGAGAAAAAAAAACCAAAAAAAACACAAAACCAAAAACCACCAACTCAAAAAACACCCAAAAAACCCAGACTCAGAAGATAATTAACTCCACAAAGCAGCGACCCTGAGCAGCTCAAATCTTCACTGTAACTCCCCAGCCTCTTCTCCAAGGAATTATTTCTTCCTGTCTCCAGCACCACGGCACCAGCACCCGGAGGCCTGGGGATTTTATTGGGGTTGTGTGTGTCCCCCAAACCCTGCAGACACCCAGGCAAGGTGGGGGGCCCAGCCCCACATGAGAACTCAGATCTCAGAGCAATGGGATCACTCTCCACCGCTGTGGAGGGTCGGAATAGGACACTGAGGATGTGGGGCTTGAAGGGATGGAGAGGGGGAAAATGGGTGCTGCTGACCCCCAACACCCACCAGCACCCCTCAGCAGGGAAGGAGCCACTTTTCAGCCTCCTCCCTGCAGACAAACAGCAGGAAAAGGCAGGACAGACACCCTGGGGGTGCATTTTACCCCCCATTCCCTCTCCCACCTTTAACTCTGGCAGAGGGGATGCTCCACCAGGAGCTGGGCAGAGTGACCCTGGCACCATCATCACCCCCCCGGCACCATCATCACCCCCCTGGCACCATCATCACCCCCCTGGCACCATCATCACCCCCTGCCCCTGGCCAGGGAGGGGAATTGAAGAGGGAAGAGCTGAGAAAAAGCAGTGCAGAGCCAGCCCTTCCCCCGGCATCCCCCTTCCCCTGCTGACCACAAAAAGCCAACATCTCCCCGCGCCCCTCCAGCCAGGGGATGGGAATGTGGAAGCAATTGCACTTGGCAAGGCAGCAACAGTGAGTCAAAAACAGTTGTTTGGCTTGTCAGCCACCCAGGCCCTGCAGCACTCTTGTTTTCCTTTGCCTGCCTTAACCCCTTCCAGCCCCACACGCTGCTCCCAGCAGGAGCCACAGCCCCCAGCCCGGCCTGGAGGGGAGAGGGGAGCTGGGGAGGGGTCCCATCACACAGCCCTGCCCCCAAAAATGGGAGAATGGGCAAGACAGCCTGCAGGGACAGGGTGCACTGAGCCTGCTGTGGGGCACAGGGATATCCCAAGGCCACCAAGGATGCCCGGTGGTCCTGGAGCATCCCACCCACTCAGCCCAGAGCTCATGTCCCTGCCACAGAGAGCATCCCAGATGGCCCTTGGCAGCCTGAGGGGACATGGCCACACGTGCTGGGGACCCTGTGCCACCCCGGGGTGGTCAGACCACCCCCGGGCAGTGCCAGCCTGGTGGCAGTGGGTGATTTAAAGCCCTGAGCACAGCAGGCCCCATCCCATTTACAGCAGTTTAGCACATCCCAGGCTGTTCCTATTGGCTCCTCCAGGCCCTTCCCTGCTGGCCATATGGCAGAAAGGCCAGGAACACATCCAGAGCCAGCAGGGGCTCTGCTCCGTGCCCAGCTCACCCCTCACACCCCACCGTGGGGGTCCCACACTGCTGGGACCCCAACCCATCCATGCTGCCACCAATGGATGCAGGGGGACACCAGGATGCATCCACCCTCTCCCCACCACAGAGGGACAGCCATGGGGCAGGGCATGGGGCAGGGCATGGGGCAGTATTGGGGCAGGGTAAGGGGCAGGGCATGGGGCAGGGTAAGGGGCAGGGTAAGGGGCAGGGCATGGGGCAGGGCATGGGGCAGGGCATGGGGCAGGGTAAGGGGCAGGGCATGGGGCAGGGTAAGGGGCAGGGCATCCCTCTGGGCATCCCCAGCTCCCACAGCTCTCCATTCCCCCCACACTGCTCCCAGAGAGGACAGAGCTGGGGGTTCTCCCTCTCTCCCCTGGGGACAACCCCTTCCAGCAGAAGGGAAGCAGGGTGAAGGGATGGATGGCTGGGGAAGAGTTAAACCCTCTGGAGCTCGTGGAAGGGGAGGAAAAGCGGAGGGCAAGGCTGCGCCCGCCGGGAGAGACAAAGCGAGCTGCAGGAGCCAAGAGATGAAGGCGAGGATGCGATAAGAGGGGGAGCGGGGTGTGTGTGCTGGAGCGAGGCAAGGGAGGAGGAGGAGGAGGAGGAGGAGGAGAGGTGGGTGATGACCAAAGTCATTGAACATTTTTTGGCACGCCTACCCCCGAGTATCCTGGCCGTTGGCCCAGCTCGGAGCTGAACTTAAACAAACTCCTGTTGCAGCCATCTGCTTGATTTTAAAATAAATCAAACAATCTGTTGAGCCGTGGGTGATCAAATTTCCATCTGTGCGGACGCCTGCTCGCCTCCTCGGAGCCTCCGCTTGCCTCTACCAGCCAAACACTGCTGGCAGCATGTGGCCTCCCTAATTCCTCCAGGAAAGGGAGAAACCGGACCTCCCCCTGCACCCCGGCCCCCTCCCTGGCCCTGCCACCCTCCTCTCTCCAACCCAGCGCTATTTTTACAGCCCAACACAGGCACGGCCCGGGTTTAAACGGGAGGAAAACGGGGCTGGAGGGAAGATCCCGAGGGGGATTGAGCTGCTGCCCACGCTGGGGGGATTCCTCATCCTGTCTCCATCCATCCCACGGCTCCCAGGGGATGGGAAGGGAAAGGGCAGCAGCTGCTGGCCCCGGCGGTGGTGGCTGGACAGAAATAGCAGCTGTGAGGCCAGAGCTGTGTGGCTGTCCCCAGGATAGGGACACCGGGCACACGGCACCTCCAGGTGCCAAGCTCGCAGCCAGCCAGCCTCCCAAGCAGCCTGCTGGCCCTCAAGGCCACCCAAAATCATCTCATCCTGAGGGTTTATCCCCCTCCTCTGCTGGCAGGAGGCCCAAAGGGGAGCAGCACTTGCGTTTTGTCCCAAGGTCCCCAAAGAGAGAGGTGGCATCTCCCTCTTTGTGTCCTGCAAGCCCCCTGTTTGCCTGGGGGAGCAGCACCCATGATATCCATGGCCCCAAAGCCCCTCTGAGGGGTCAGTCCCCTGTCCCAGACACGGACAAACCCCTCTGGCATCACCCCGACGCTGCCATCCCTCCCTGGAGCCCTTCCTTCCGCTCGGAGCAGAGGGCACCGGGCACAGCGCCAGCACAGCCACAACCAGGGCACCAAGGGGTGGGGCAAAACACAGCAGAAGGACTAAAAGAGGAGCAAAGAGGCAGAAAACCGGTGTGAATGAAGGAGAAGGAGCAGGGTGGATAAAGGATGGAGCCCGATTTGGGCTCACTGGACCCCAACAGCTACGGTGGGGAAGGTCAGGGTGAGAGCACAGACTGTGCATGGAAAGGGGGAAGGACACAACAGCAGGATTTATTCCTCCTCCAGGGGTTCAGTTATTGGGGTGATGCTTCCTGAGGGTCCCCATGGCATGGTGGAAGCAGCAGCAAGGAAAAGGAGGTGCCCAGCACCCACCAGAGCCGTGCCAGGAGCCCGAGCCAGCGGCTGCAGAACAAACCTCACCCCTGTGGGATGCTGCCAAGCCCAGAGCTGTCCTGGCCAGCCCAGGGCCAGCCTGGCCAAGCCACTCAGGGCTGGAAAGAACAGGGAGCAGGGTGGGGGCCACCCTGCAGCCTCAAATGCTTCCCAGTGCCAGCTTTTGGGAGGGGTTGTGCAGCCCCAAGCACTCAGCATGCAGCACCCAGGCTCCAGGATCAGCAGGATCAGCAAGGGGGAAAAAACTGGGATGGGTGATACAGCAGCTTGGGGGATCCCAGTGCCACAAGGAACAGCCCCACAGGAAAATCTGCTCTTGGGGATCCACATCGCTGAGCTCAGGTGGTGGCTGAGATGGGGAGGTCCCTCCAAATGCTCCTTCTGGAGCAGAATCCAAGCAGAGCCCTGACAGGATGCACAGCAGGGAGCAGGTTACACAGCACAGGCAATAGCGGGAAGGGGAGGGAAAAAAAAAAAAAAAACAACCACCAAACCCCTTTTTGGAAGAGGAAAGGGCTGACAGGACCTGGCTGAGAAGCAGGAGAAAGCCCAGATTTCCCAGTTACTGTGCAGATGTTCTGGACTGAAAACAGAAGACGGCAGGAGCGAATTCATCTCCCCCTCCAGAGACGCCGCAGCCGCAGCATCTGGACTGTGTCTGCAGGCAGCAGAGCCGGCTGCCCCCGGCCCCAGAGCTCCACACCGGGAACAGCAGGGACAGCCCCAGAGCCCCACACCAGGAACAGCAGGGACAGCCCTGGGGTGCCACACCGGGAACAGCAGGGACAGCCCCAGAGCCCCACACTGGGAACAGACAGGACACCCCCAGAACTCCCACTGGGAACAGCTGGGACACCCCTGGGAGCTCCACACTGGGAGTAGCCTGGACACCCCTGGGATGTCACACCGGGAACAACCAGGACACCCCCAGAGCCACACACCAGGAACAACTGGGACACCCCCAGGATGTCACACTGGCAACAGCCAGGACATCCCCAGGGTGCCATACCAGGAACAGCAGGGACAGCCCTGGAGCCCCACACTGGGAACAACCTGGACAGCCCTGGGGTGCCACATTGGGAACAGCCTGGACATCCCCAGGGTGCCATACCAGGAACAGCTGGGACAGCCCCAGAGCCCCACACTGGGAACAGACAGGACACCCCCAGAACTCCCACTGGGAACAGCCGGGACACCCCTGGAAGCTCCACACTGGGAACAGACAGGAGACCCCCAGAACTCCCACTGGGAACAGCCAGGACACCCCTGGGAGCTCCCCACTGGGAGTGGCCTGGACACCCCTGGGATGTCACACTGGGAACAACCAGGACACCCCCAGAGCCCCACACCAGGAACAACTGGGACACCCCCAGGATGTCACACTGGCAACAGCCAGGACATCCCCAGGGTGCCACACCAGGAACAGCTGGGACAGCCCCAGAGCCCCACACTGGGAACAGACAGGACACCCCCAGAACTCCCACTGGGAACAGCTGGGACACCCCTGGGAGCTCCACACTGGGAAGAGCCGGGATACCCCCAGAGCCCCACACCAGGAACAGCCGGGACATCCCTGGGGTGCCACACTGAGAACAGCCTGGACACCCCCAGGGTGCCACCCTCACCAAGAGCGGGGCCAGCAGGGACAAGCCAGGCCTGTCCCCACAGCAGGCTGACCTCGGCAGTGCTGCCTCCAGGGAGAACTGAAAGGTCCTGTCCCTGCAGTGTTTGCACTCTGGGATAACTCCTGCTGCCTGCTCCCAGAGATGGGGACAAAATGAGGCTGGTTTGGCAGTGAGGATGAGGAGAGGGGCAGGAGACATCCATCCATCCATCCATCCATCCATCCATCCATCCATCCATCCATCCATCCATCCATATACATATAAATATAAAAATATAAATATATATATGTACACACTTATTCCTGACCAGGATGATAACTGGAATCATCAGCCCCTGATCATCACTGGATGTAAAGCTTCAAGGCCAACTGAAGTCAGCCCCTTTGCAGAAACATGCTGGAAGCAGCTGGTAGGGGATGGTGGCAGTTTGTGTATCCCCCACACCCTCAGCTGTCTGTGTGTCCCTCCCTCCTGGGTCTGTCTGTCCCACCATGGCTGCAAAACACTGAGTGAGACACCCTGGCTGTCACCAAAATGTTCCTGGCTCCAAGGTGTCCCCAGGCACAGAGGTGGCTGCTGATGGCCCCCCAAATCCATCAGATGATGCACTCCCCATTTCCAAGGAGGGGCAAAGCTGGGGAGGACAATTAAAACCATTTTGGAGGGTCAGCTGGGAAAACTCCACCTGCACGGGGTTGTGGCAGCTGTGGCCATGGGATGCACATCCTGCAGGGATGGGCACCCACCACAGGAATGCCCAGCCCCAACGCAGCAGGTGCTGGGGACACTCTGGGTGACAGCATGCCAGGACACAGCCTCAGGGGGGTCACAGAGGGGCTGGAGGCCTGGGAGCAGTCCAGCTCCTGCCCAGGGAAGGCAGCTGTCCATCCCAAACCAAGGGGGATGCCCCTGGCTGTGGGGTGGCCACCACCCCCCTCCCATCAGGACCCTCCCTCCCATCCCAGCTGGGTCTCAGCCTTGTTTCAACTCTAAATTGGAAGACAAAAATTCACTGGGAGAGAGCAAACCAGTCCCTGAAAAATTCCCTGCAAACCAGTCCCTGCAAGCCCTCCTGCCCTCTTCACATCCCTCATGGGGGTGCCAGGACCCTTCCCACGAATTCCTGGTGAAACCCAGCCCCAAAACCCAGCAGCTCACCCCTGCCAAGAGCTGGCTCTGCCAGGACACCAGGGCAGGCAATGCTGGAATGGAATAACCCCTGGTAAATCCTGCAGCAGGTCCTTGTGCCACCAGGAACGGCCCATCCAGCACTGGTGCCTGGATACGGCCACCAAAACACAGAATTTTGGGAGCTCTGTGGATGGAGGGAGCTCCTACACCTGCACCAGCACAGCAGGGACACCCCAGCCCCTGCTGGGATGGGATGGGATCCATGGGGTGGGATGGGATGGGATGGGATGGGATGGGGTGGATGGGGTGGGATGGGGTGGGATGGGGTGGGATGGGGTGGGATGGGATGGGATGGGGTGGGGTGGGATGGGATGGGATGGGATGGGATGGGATGGGATGGGATGGGATGGGGTGGGATGGGGTGGGATGGGGTGGGATGGGGTGGGATGGGGTGGGATGGGGTGGGATGGGGTGAGATGGGGTGGATGGGGTGGGATGGGGTGGGATGGGGTGGGATGGGGCAGGGTGGGATGTGAGGCAGCCCAGAGCTGCCACAGGCTCCTCTGCCCCAGTGCAGGTCACGGCACGCTCGGCACAGGCCCCTCTGCTGCAGGTTGGAGAGGGAAAGCCGGGGCAGCTGCTGCTCCAAGCACGCCAGCTCCGTGGGTAAACAGATGACTTCAGTCTCCCGAGAGCTACTAAAGCCCAGCAGCACTTGTGCTAACGTGGAAGGGGGGAGGAAAAGAGGGAAACCAAAGAGGGAGAAGCAGCATCATACCCACGGCAGGCTGTGAAGCACACCCAGGTAACATCACCCTTCTCCCAGCCCAGCCCAGCCAAAAATCCCCCCTGGAGCCATCCCCTCCATCCCTGCCCTGCTACCGAAGATCCAGCAGGGAAAAGGAGTCACACAGCAGCCAGAGCAGCTGCACAAGGCTGCTCATCCAGGGCAGGCTCAGCTGTGTGTGCCAGGGAGGGGCTGGGAGCAAACCATGACCTGCCCGAGCAGCCTGGGCTGGCACCGGGGCTCTGGCACCCTCCACAAGGCCCAGGGAGGGCACCCAGGCTGGGAGCGATGCCTTTGGCACAGGAGCAGCCCTGCAGTCCCCACAGTGGCAAGGCTGGCACGTGGCACTGCCAGGAGCCAAGGCACGCCCGGGGCACCGCTGCCACCCGCCTTGGCCAGTGGGGACACGGGGCTGTCACTGCCCTGGGACGGGGCCCTGGGGCAATCGTGCTGCTGGAAAGGCTCCCACTGCCAGCTGCTCCCAAAGGAGGAGAGCCCAGCACGGCTGGGAAGCTGCCACTGCCAGCCAGGTCCTGCCCCTGCTCCCAGGGATGCCCCTGCCTCACCATCCCCCTGGGTTTGCAGCCAAGTCCCCACCCTGCAGTCCCCAAGGAGGGCAGTGTCCCCTTGGCACTCCAGAGGGACATTTCCACACCATCCTTTCCAAGCCAGGATGGCACCGTGTGGCACAGGCCTTTTGGAGGGAGGAACATCTGGCCAGATGCTGCCCAGCAGCACAGGGCTGTCTCTAAAAAAGGAGCCAAAGGTGCCATCAGGGAGCAAAGAGAGCTCTCCTCACCCCAAAAACCAGCATGGGAACGTATCCTCCTGCAGCCAGAGAGGTGTAAATGGCCTCCTGATAAACCAGCTGTGCCCAGTGCCCCAAAACATTGTGGGTCCCCAAAACCTGCCCCAAAACATTGTGGGTCCCCAAAACATTGTGGGTCCCCAAAACCTGCCCCAAAACATTGTGGGTCCCCAAAACCTGCCCCAAAACATTGTGGGTCCCCAAAACCTTCCCCAAACATTGTGGGTTCCCTAAACCTTCCCCAAAACATTGTGGGTCTCCAAAACCTGCCCCAAAACATTGTGGGTCCCCAAAACCTGCCCCAAAACATTATGGGTCCCCAAAACATTGTGGGTCTTCAAAACCTGCCCCAAAACATTGTGGGTCTCCAAAACCTGCCCCAAAACATTGTGGGTCCCCAAAACCTGCCCCAAAACATTGTGGGTCTCCAAAACCTGCCCCAAAACATTGTGGGTCCCCAAAATGTGCTCAGGAGATGGAGACGGCTCCTTGCCACTCAAGGACAGTGACAGGGGTGTCAGGACAGCCCCCAGCTGGTCTCTTGAGGGGTGAAAAGCCAACTCTTGCCATTCGTGATGTACTTGGAAAGCCAGGCACCCACGCTGCTGTGCAGGGAAGTCCCTCCTCGCTGGGAAGCAGCCAAGGAGCATCCCAGGCTGCCCCCTGCGACCGAGCTTCCCGGACGGCTGGGAAAGGCCAAGAGTCTGGACAAAACATCTGTCCGTCTGCAGCAGCCAGAGCCGGCCCTTCACCCCTTCTCCCGACTTGGCTGCGACTCCAGGGGATGCTCCAGAGGTTGCAAAAGCATTTTCCCTGCACGGGGTGAGAGTGGAGCCGGTGCCTGTCCCCAGGGTGGTGTTTCAGGGGGTGCAGCACGCTGTCAGAGCAGCGTTTTTGGCAGGTGCCTGCTGGAGCTGCCAGTCCTGCTGCTTTTGGGAAAGGCAGGGAGAAAGCAAAGAGCAGGGAGGGCAGGGTGAAAAATAAATATATAGCAGCCAGCTGGTGAGCTGTGGAGTCAGCACAAGGTCTGCAGGACACGGCGCTGGCAGCACAGCCCTGGAATTTCGGACAGCTGGTCCAGCAAGGTCAGCCTGGCCAGAGCAAAGACCCCTGTGCTGCTCCCCACAGCGGGGATGAAGGACAAACACCCCCAGATGGAAACCCCAGGGGGTGACTGACACAGGCAAAGTGTCAGGTGAGGATGAGGAGGGACAGCCAGGTGCTGTTCCCACCCAGCAGAGCAGCCCTGACTCAGTGGCAGGAGAAAGCCCAGTGTCACTGACATCTTTTATGAAAAATCATTTCCTTAGGATTTTTCCTCCTGAGAAGCTGAGAGGCCTCAGGAACAAAATGTAAACAATGGTTATCTGCTGCTGTGGAATGCAACAGGTGCATCTGTGATTTGCCTCATGTGGTTGCTTCTAATTAATGGCCAATCACAGTCAGCTGGCTCGGACAGAGAGTCCAAGCCACAACCCTTTGTTATCATTCTTTCCTATTCTATTCTTAGCCAGCCTTCTGATGAAATCCTTTCTTCTATTCTTTCAGTATAGTTTTAATATAATATATATCACAAAATAATAAATCAGCCTTGTGAAACATGGAGTCAGATCCTCATCTCTTCCCTCATCCCCTGTGAACACCACCACAGCCCAGGGTGCATTTTCCCCGTGTTGTTTCTTTGTTTGCCATGTGGGAACACGATCCCAGGGGAGGCCGTGCCCCGAGACATGAAGTCATCTCATGATTATATTGCCACCTCCATGCTGGGATTGAGATCTCAGCTGAAAATGCCAGCCCGGGTCGGCGCTGGCTGAGCAGCTGCTTTGCTGAAAGGCCTCACTAAAAACAACTTCACACGCTGCAAACTGAGCAGGTTTATCCCAGTGAAGCTGGCTAAAATCCTGCTCTGAATCTGCTGGAATTCCTGATGGCAAAAATTGCCACAAGTAAAGGTAAAACCACCAAAACCAACTCAAGCTGGAAGCCAAAAGGTTGAGGTGAGTAAGACCAGCTCTGCTGCTTATTTAAGGGATGAGGAGAAGCCAAATGCAGCCTGTGCCACCCCTCTGGAGCCCACACATGATGCCTGGACAGGGACACAGAGGTGCCACCAGCTTGGCCAAAAAGGCACCACCACCCAGAACACTGCCAGTGGCCAGAAGGATTTTGATTTCCTTCAAAATCCATAAAAGATGCAAAGAAGGCAGAGGTGCCTGGGGCTCTTCCTGCACAGGTCTCTCAATTCTCATGCTGCAGTGCACCCAAGTATCCCATAATGTGGCCTGGTGCAATGCAGGAGGAGTGCTCAGGCATCACTCCTTGCCTTCTGGGTTTGTTTTTCTGGCATCCAGGAGCTTTGGCTGCTGCTCAGCATCAGTGGGACAAGGTTTAGTGGAGAACACAAGAAACTCTTTGATTTTTGCCCAAAGCCCTTTTCGAAAGCCAAAAGGAAAGTGCCCACCAACAGCTGTCAGCTCCACGCAGTGATTTGGAAATGCAGCCATGACCTTTGGAGCTGGGAACCTGCAGCAGGGGCCAAATCCCCAGCTGAGCCAACAGCACTGCTGGCAATTAGTAAATACAGTGAACTCAGCCCCTGGGGCCTGGCTGTGCCCTGCCAGGCACAGCCCCACACCAGCAGCCCCAGGTGTGCTCTGAAAAGTGGCAATGGGGCATGGAAAACATCACCTGATTCCCAGAAACCAGCCTGAGGAGCAGGCTGGGAGCAGTCCCACCACCAGCAGCCCCAGGTGTGCTCTGAAAAATGGGAATGGGGCATGGAAAACACCATCTGATTCCCAGAAACCAGCCTGAGGAGCAGCAGTGAGATCCAGCTGCTCCTGAGGAGCTCCGTGCCAACATAGCACCAAAGGACACTGAGCACAGAACCACAGATTTGTTTGGGCTGGAAAATGGAAAAACCTTCCAAGATCATCGTTCTACCATTCCCCCAGCACTACCAAGGCCACCAGTCACCATGTCCCCATGTGCCACATTTTTTAAATCCCTCAGGGAGTGGCAACTCCATGACTGCCCTGGGCAGCTGTGCCAGAGTTTGATGACCCTTTCAGTGGAGAAATTTTCCTTAATAACCACCCTGAGCCTGCCCTGGCCCAGCCTGAGGCTGCTCCCTCTCCTCCTGTCCCTGTTCCCTGGGAGCAGAGCCTGTCCCCTCCTGGCAGGAGCTGTGCAGAGCCACAGGGTCCCCTCTGAGCCCCCTTTTCTCCAGGCTGAGCCCCTTCCCAGCTCCCTCAGCCCCTCCTGGTCAGGTGAGGATGAGGCTCCAGACCCTTCCCAGCTCTGCTGCCCCAATGCTGAGCCCTGGGGACAGCCCTGGTGAGCAGCCACCACCTGGACATGTCCCCATTCCCTGCCAGCCTCCAGACCCACCATCCAGACAGTTTTTCACCCAAGGAACAGCAACCCATCCAAGCCATGAGCAGCCAATTTCTCCAGGGAAATGCTGCCAAAGCCTTTACTAAAATCCACAGACAAGATCCAGAGCGTCCCCTGAGCCACTGAGTGGGTCACCTTGTCACAGGACATCAGGTGACAATTCCTGCTGGTTGTGAACCCATGTGGGCTGGGCCTGATCACCTGGTTGTCCTGAACAGCTGTGCTCGAGTTATGGTAGGATTTGAGGGCTTTCCAGACACCTGGAAGTATTTCCAAAAAAGTTGCATTTAAGGGGAAAAAAACCAGCAAACCTCAAGAGGAGTCACTTTTACAGGTACACAAGTGCAGGGGGAGCAGTGGGAGGTGAAGGTGGGAAGAGCTGGAGGACAGGGAAGCTGTTCCTGGTGAGCACAGGACTCTGAGAAGGCCAGGCAGGCTGAGGACAAGCAGCCCTTGAGCTGGGGGTGCATCACTCCACCCCTGTGGAGAGGGCTGGAGAGCCTGGGGGTGGCTTGAGAAGGCACAGCCACCCTGGAGCAGGTCACTGTCACCCCTGGGAAGGAACCAAATCCAGGCATTTTGTGGTTTATTCAAAGCCATGGCTCCCAGCAGTGGCTGCTCAAGGAACCAGCTCATGCACACCCCAGTGGGATGCACAATTTATCCCGATCAGCAGGATGAGATATCCCAGCTGGATACCCCAAAATCAGAGCCCCACACCAATAAGTGCATTGATCTACAGAGCTTCTCCTTGTAAGGGGCACAGCTGGACAGAAAATCCATTTCCACAGCACACACCTGGGGACCAAGGCTGACAAGCCAAAGGATGCCCAAGCCAGGTGCCCTTTGTACACCCAGCACTGTTTTTTTTCTCGGAGAGTACAACCCAAAGCTGCCCCACACATGCCAACCCCAGCAGGGTATGCAGAGCTCACCTCCAGGAGATCCTCCTGCAGCAGGGAGAGCTTCAGGCACCACCACACCTCCACAGAGCACTGCTGCTCCACTGCTCCCCACCACCAAACCAGCAGCACAGGCACCACCCATCCCAAATACCACCAGCTCCTCCCTCCTGGCAAGCCCCAGATGTGGGGGTCCCTCATCAGCACCTCCACACTGTCACTAAGAGGACCTTAACCCCACTCTGCTCTTCCTGCCCTGCTAAAACAGGGACATGTGGGGGTGTCTGGTGGCTTTTGGGGTGTTTGACCCCTCAAGATTTGAGCCATTTGTGTCAACCATACACAGGCAAGACAGCAGCACACCACAGCTGTGTGCAGGGGGTGCAGAAAAAGCAAGTGCAGTCCAAAAATGAAGTTGCAGAGCTGAAAGGAGAACAGGGGAGATGATTTTAATTTAATGATTTAATTGCTCAGGCTCGTCCCCTCCAGCTTGGTCCCACCAGAACAGGAGCCCTGGGTGTCACACAAGAGTGAAAGGCTCATCTGGGGTGACTTTGAGCAGCAAGAATGGCTGAACAAGGGTACAGCTAAATTAACCAAGTGCCCTACCCAAGCATTAAGCCGTGTTTTAAATAACCTTGACATCTGTGAGGTCTCAGCCTGCTGGAAAGCATGTGGGGACAGGGAGGGAAAATGAGCCAGGACCTTGTGGCCAGCCAGAGTCCCCAGCAGGCCACGATGTCCCCAGGCAGCCTTGCTGTGCCTCCTGCCACCAGCCCCTTGCAGCAGCCCCTTAATTTGCTCATTAGCAAACCTGGGAACAAGAGGAGGAACTCAACAGTGTCCTTTCCTGAGGACACTCTGTGTCCTTCTGGGAGTTTGGGACTGGGGCCAAAGGGGACGAGGACTGGCGTGCCTGAAAAATGCTGGGACCTGGGGGGGTCACTGAGGAAGCCCACGGGAAGCACCCAGAGCACCCACCCATGCTGGAACAAATTGCTGTTCATATTGTCCCCATGAGGTGGCCTGGGGACACCAAGGGGGCAGAGGCCTGAAAAGCAGCTGGGGACATGCAGGTGATGCCCCTCTCATCAGCTGCACCCACCCTGGATCAGCACCACGGGCTGCTCACCTGACTCCTGAGTCCTCCATGGCCACCAGCACCTTGGAAATGCCACCAGACCTGTGACCACATGGGCATCACAACCCACCCAGCAGCCATGGAAATGCATCCACAAACGACCCAAAATTATGTCAGGACCATCCAGCCCAGGCTGACAGACTCAAGGGGAACCTCCAAAAGGAACAACTTCAGAGAATTCCCAGCACTGGTGCCAACCCAACCTCCTGTGCCATCCTGGCACCCTCCAGGTGAATGCAGCTCCTGCCTGCTGGCTCTCCAAGTGTCCCCCCCAGGTCAGGAGCCAGCACAGCTGAATGGGAAATTATATTTGTAAGCAGCCAAGGGAGAGTGATGGGAGAGAAAAGGAGCGCTGTCTTGGAAGGACTGGTTTACATTTCTAAAGAAAATGCCAGCGCCTCAGAGAGCTGCAGGGTTCTGGCTACGGATGGAGCTGAAAGGCTTTGAAAATGACCTCGGGGATTTGGGATGTTGGCATTTGACAGAGCCCAGCCTGGGGCCTGGTTTGGTGGTACAGAGCAGCGGCTCTGGAGAGCTCCCACAAGCTGGAAATTTGGGAGCAAAAGCTGTTATTTTCCCATCCCACAAGAAAGACAAGCTTGGGAGGAATAAACTTTTGCTCTGCCACGTGCTTTTGAGGTGAAGACCTCAAAGCAATCTGTGTAACCCCAGGGGGAGCCACAGAAAGGAGCACCTGGGGAACCTGGCAGCACCTGGGCCATGACACCCGTGACACTTTCAGGGCTGTAGGGCTTTTTGGGAGCCCTCACTGCAGGATAAGTGGGGGGAACTCAGCCCTGTGCTCACCTAGCAGCTGTGGGAAGAACTGGGGCTTCTCCAAGGGAAATCCCTTCATTAAGGCACCTTGTAAAACTGGGGATAAGTTGGGAAGTTTCCTACAGAGCCCATGAGCTCCTTCCAGCTTCCCAAGGATGCTCCATGGAGGGCAGGCCAGGCAGCCCTCCCTGGCACCTCTGAGCACCCCTGATGGCAAGCAGGACAGGACTGGGATTTCCTCTGTCCTGGCTCCCACCTCCCTCATGCGAAGCTGCCAACAACACAGACACTTCTGGAACGGGACAGGTCTTGGCTCTTCCCTCCTCCTGGAAGGGTTTTTATCTGTTCCTTCACAGCTTGACAGCTCCAAAAGTTCACTGCTAAAGGCACCCCATCCATTAGCATCCACCCCCAGGACCCAGACCCAAAACACGAGCATCCATCTATGTCACCGCTCCAACTCCTCCTGGATTCCAGAGGTGGGAAGCGCTGGGAAAGGAGGGATGGGGACCTGGCCAGCTGCCTTACCTTGGGGAGGAGAGTCGGGGGCGCCACTGCCAGCAGCTCTGGCGGGGTCACGCTCTTGCCAGCCAGCACCACGGCCCCGCACTCGGCACAGGCGCCGATGGTCAGCTGCTTGCCATCGTCCACCAGCAGGCTGTTGGCCACGCGCAGCGTGTAGAGGAACACGGGAAGCCTGGCCACCTGAACCGCTTTTAATCCAAGGCATCGCTTCTTCTCCTGCCGGCAGAAGAAGCAGACGAAGGTCTCCACCTTGTACTGCCGCGACCAGGCGCTGCTGGGGTGGTGGGAGTTCCTGCCCTCGTGCTGCAGCCACTGTCCCAGCAGGTCGTGGTAGCACAGGATGCAGGTGGCCACCAGCCCGGTGGAGTCGGCCGGTCTGGCCCGCGGGGCAGGGCGGGTAGACGGTCAGGAAGGGGAAAAAGGGCTCCTTCTCCCCAAATCGCCCCGGAGGGTTGACGTTGAGCTGGAACTCTTTGCCGGCTCCCAGCTCGGCCCCGCAGATGTAGCAGACAGAGGTGGGACCGGGCTTGATGACAGCGGGGTGGCCGGCGAGGTCACCGGCCGAGAAGACCTGGTGGTACCTGCCCAGGAAACTCTGCACGGAGGAGATGAGCTCCTCGTTGTGACAGGCCCTGTACATGGCCCACAGGTCCTGCAGCACCCCGAAGCACTTGCGGCAGCTGCTGACCTCCCAGTGCTTGTTCAGCCCCTTGGCGCCGGGCGGGCAGGGCAGGAGGCTGAGGAAGGGGAAATGCATCGTGCTCTTCGCGTTGCCGTTGGTGATTTTGGCCGCCACCGGCCTCGCCTCCTTGCCGCACTCCTCCCCGCACAGGTAGCAAGCCTCGGGCACCGGCGGGATGCCCGCGCCGTCCTCCTTCACCCCGCGGCGGCCCTTGGCGGGCATGGCCCCGGCGCCCAGGGGCACCACGTAGAGCCGCTGCAGCACGGGCACGTTGGCCAGCTCGAAGCTCTGCCACTGCTGCATGAGCGAGGCGAAGCAGCAGGGACACACCAGGGTGCTGCCGGTGGGGGACAGCGGCTGGGCGCCCGGCGGGGGCTGTGCAGCCACAGGAACGGGAAGAAAGGTCCCGGCGAGCTCTTCTCCTGCTTCTGCACGTGGACGCGGTGCTGGGCGCCCGGTGCCAGGGGGCTGCCGCAGATGTAGCAGGCGGTGCCCGGTGCCCAAGCGGGCCGCTCGCTGCCTTCCTCTTCCTCCTCCTCCTCCTCGCTGGTGATGTTGATCTCGCTGTCCGAGGAGCAGCAGGGGGGCCCCCGCTCGCCGCCCGCCGCCGGGGGGGCCCGCGCAGCGCCGCCCGCCCCCTCGGGCTCCGACAGGGGCTCGGCGTCGGAGAGCTCGGAGAGCTCGGAGCCGGCTGCCGGCCCTTCCTCCTCCTCCTCCTCTTCCTCCTCCTCCTCCTCCTCCTCCGGGTGGCCGGCGGCGCGGCGCGGCGGCGCGGCGGGGTCCCAGCCCGTGGCCCCCCGCCGCAGCCCGGCTCCCCCCGCCGCCGCCGCCGCCGCCTCGCACTGATGGGGCCGCTTGAGCCAGTACATGCGCTTCTCCACCGGCGTGCGGCTGCGCTCGAAGGAGTCCCACTGCTCGCCCAGGAAGCAGCGGCAGACAGCGCAGACCAGGGCGCAGCCCTCCGCCGAGACGGCGCGGGCTCCGGGCGCCGGCTCCTGGTGCTGCAGGAAGGGGAAGAAGGGCCGGTGGTCGCGGGGGGGTCGCACTTGAAGCTTGAGCTCTTTGCCGCGGCTGATGCCGCCGCCGCAGATGAAGCAGCAGAGCGGGGGCGCCGAGGGTTGCGCGGTCCCGGGGCCGCCCCCCCCCGCCGCCGCCGTCGCCTCGCCGGCCGCCAGCGCGGCCATCAGCCGCTGCTTGCGGGAGAGCGGCGCCGCCGCTGCCCCCGGCCCCGCCGCCGCCCCCGGCCCCGCCGCGCTCATCGCCGCCCCCGGCTCATCCCGCGGCTCCGCCGGACACGCAGGCTCGGGGGGCGGGTTTGCGGAGCGCTCCCCCCCCACCCCTCCGCCCGCCTCCTCCCGCCGGGGGGAAGGCAGCGAGAAAGGAAAGAAAAAAAAAATAAAAATTACGATAAAACAACGGCAACAACAACAACAAAAACAACAACAAAAAAAAAAAGCTCCCCGCGGCAAAAAAATATCCACGAACAGCAACAAAAATAAACCCGGGATAAAAGTTCGGTGCGAAAGTTTGGGTCCCGCCGGCGGCGCGGAGGAAGGGCGGCTGCCGGCCGCCTCCCGGCCCCGGCGCCCCCGGCCCGGCTCCTCCCCGGCCCCCCCGCCGCGACCTGCCCGCCCGGGGGGGCCCGGAGGGAGGAACGAGCCGCTGCCACCCCCCGCCCGCCCGCCCGGAGCCAGCCCGGCGCGGAGCGCAGCACAGGGACCCCACGGCGGAGGAGGGACGTGGGGATTTACACAGCCGGGTTGGTGACCGGGATCCCCGCACCGGCCCCCGCGCGCTGTCCCCTCCGCGCCCGTCACCCGTGTCCCACCCGCCACCCCCAAACCGCGCCACGGCGCTTTGTGCGGCTCCCGCTCCCCAAAGGCACCGCGTCCTGCTTCACGGATCGCACGGAAAGCAGCGGCCCTTTCCTGCCCTTTCCAGCCATTAACTCGGTGTCCCGACCACCCCTGGTAATTTATTTCCCACTTTCAAACTGCTGCCGCTGTTCCAGTTCAATACCAGATTCTATTTCCCGCTCGGTCCTAAAATGCTGCGTCGCTTTGCCACTCACTGGTAAATAGCTGATGCGTTCCCAGCCGGAGCTGGCGGCGTTTCAGCGGCGCATGCAATAATCCCGGTATATCCTTACCTGCCTCGCAGCCCGCGATAAGATTTAATGCTTGGAAAGCACTTTGCTGTCCTTGGACAATAGGCACCGCGGAAGCGCAAACTGTGCCCAGGGCCAGCCTCAATTAAACCTGACTGATTAACCACCCCGGCGGCTCGTCAGCGTGCCCACCGGCTCGGCACGGCTCTCCCGATTAAATAAATATATTAGGAGCTGGAAGGGGGATTTTTTTTTTTTTCAAACAGTCGTTTTAGGAGGAAGCCTGCTCCCGGCAGCGCTGTGGAGTTTGAGTTCACGGCAAGTCACTGCAATATCCCAGGTGCTGTCCTTGCAAATCTCCCTGAGCTGGGAGGGTGCAGGATGAAACCCAGAGAGGCAAGGTCAGTGGCTGGATAGGACACAGGGACAGAGGGACAGCAGGATGAACGCCTGAGCCACGTGCCAGCACACCCAGATGATGCACAGAAGCCACGCTGCCCCTCGCTCCTCATCACTGCTCGGGCCACCCCGCCTGGGTCCCCCTGGGGCTGACCAACCCTCGGTGTCACCTCCCACCCGGACTGCGGGTGACAGCGTTCGGTGCTCCCCGGCAACTGGCCCTGAGATCAAACAGATTGTGTGACATCAGCTGGAGCGCGGGCAGGGGCACGAGGGCTCTTCAGGGACCCGGATCCAGTTTCCACGCAGATGGCTCCGGTAGTAGAGAAGCAGGGGGTGGGAGGCAACACACAAAGCGGGAACACGATACCTTGGGAGAACTGGCTCCACGGGGCTTTTTCAGGGGTTTCCAGAAGACAGCAGGGCCTCGTTATATTTTATTTATTTATAGGGCTGATGTGGTGGCTGCTCTATGCACCGAGGGCAGCAGGAACGCCGCGCGTCGAGGTGGGCATGACTCAGATGCTCTTTAGAGACGCACACGGTCTCTCGGTGTCACCCCTTCTCCCGGATGGAAAGGGGCCACTGGGCCGGATGGGATCCCTGACCCCAGGCAGCAGAAGCAGCAGCGGATCTGGGAATGCCTCACCCCAGCTGCCCAGCTGGAGCTCCCCCGGGAGCTGCGGCCACCAGCTCAGCCCACCCTTCGAGCGCAGCCGACAGATGCTCTCCCGCCTGCTCCGCAGATGGGCCAGAAAACAACAAGCCGCATTCAAAGTCCAGAGCTCAGCAGGGCCAAACCCCCCTCCCCACCCTGCCGTGAAACACCGAACCCCGTGCCCCTCTCTGGAGGCGCCACGAGCCCCCGGCTCCCCCGTTCCCCCCCGCGCCCCACTGGGACGCGGCCTCGGAGCAGCTTCCCGGGCCTGGGCTGCGCCCGGGACAGAGCAGCTCATTTATCATCCTGTGCCGCCCCGGCCCTGCGGTTGCAGTTTGCAACAGAGAAGCTGGGAGGGAGAGAAAATTTCTCAAGTCGGCCTCGGCAAGAACTGAAAACATATGCCCTGGCGGCAAACGCGTCCCCCGGGGCGCGCGGGGATCAAGGCGAGCCTAGCGCAGGATTTTCCAGCGCGGCTCCCGCCGGCCGGCGCGCAGCCCTCCTGCCAGAGCTGGCCCTGCACAGACACCCCTGGGCTGCGCTGGGGTGGTGACAGCCAGCTCTGCTCCCCCAGCGCTGTGAGCACACTGGGAGGCAGGGCAGGGTGGCTCCTGGCTCGCTCGGGATGGCCAATGTCCCACTGTGCCTTGCTGGATGCGGTGTAGGGGTGGCCTCTCGCTCGAAGACAAGCCCTGGGGACAGATGTCCCTTCAGGGGAGGAAACAGGCCCTGTCTTGTGTCAGGACTCAGCAGCAGTTGTGCAAGGTGCTGTGCAAACAGCTGTGATTGGCCCCATGGGGCAGGGGGGCTCCTCTGGCTTGTATGGGGCAGGGATTCAGGATGGAGGCATGAGCAGCCCACAGCCTGCTGAGTCCATCCCTGTCCCCATCCTTGTCCCCATTCCCATTCCTGTCCCCATCCTCATTTCCATCTTCATTCCTGCCTCAATTCCTTCATCCATCCCCACTGCCAGCTCCAACCTTATCTTATTCTCATTTCCATCCCCACTCCTGTTTCCAGTCCTGTCCCTATTGCCATCCTTATCCTTATACCCCTTTCTTTTTCCAGTTTTGTCCCATCTCATCCTCATCCTCACCCTCATTCCCTCCTCATCTGCATCCTCATCCCCATTTTTCTCCCTATCTCCCTCCCCATTCCCATTCCCATCCCAATCCCCATCTCTGTTCCTATTCCTATCCCAGTCCCTTTTGCCCTCTTGCCCTGCAGGACAGGCCCCAGCAGCGCCCATTCCCTGGCACCCCCAGGAGCAGGCACGTGCTGCAGATCCCACATCCCTGGGACCGGGAGGTTAATATGGAAATTACCAACTGCTTATTCCTTCCAGCTGTTGCTGTGAGTCATCAAGTGCCTTAAAGAGCATTTCAAACAACACAGTGCCTTCGAGACAGCGTGACTGCTGCCCCAGCCACCCCCTCTGGATAATCCTCGCCAGGGTCTGCTGTTTGAAAAGGGAATATTTCTCCAAGGAGGCAATTCCCAGCCGAGCGTGGCCAGGGAGGCAGAACAGCCGCTGCCTCCACGGCGCCTGTCCAGGCTCCCACCTCCACCCGTGGGCTCCTGGCGTCCTGCCTGGCAGCAAAGCCAGGCTGGGAAGGGCACTGGGAAGGGCAGCCCAGCCCTGGCATCATCCTTGCTCAAAATCCAGCTAAATGCCACCACGGACCAGCATGGGTGATGATTCCTGCTGGGGAAACTGAGGCACGGGGCGGCCAGGCTGAGCTCCACAGTGTCACCTGCCCGGGGTGAAGGTGGCAGAGTGGCTGCCACGGGATGCTGGGACACTGGTCTGGAGTTCAGCGACCTTGAACTCTGCACTCAACAGCTGTATTTGTCTCGGCAAGCTTTTATTTCCTTTTTTTTCCTCTTGTTTTTAAAAAGGCTGATCTCTGCACTCATTTGGTGCTGATTTTTCAGATGGGAGAGATAGGGCTGGTTCATGGAAATGGTGGGGATATATCCCTTATCTGCTGCTTCAACCTTTCTTTGAACTTCTGATGTTCAGAACCGACTTCATTGATTTTTTTTCGCTGGAAAAGCCCAGGCAGTTTTTCTCCTGCAAACTGTTTTCCCCCAGTCCTTCGCATGGCCATGCAGGTGAGTCAAGGATGCTCCTGGCCAAGATCCCAGCTGGTGAGAGCAGGAACATCTGCCTCTGCACAGCAGAAAGCCTGGAATCAAAAAATAATGACCCAGGGAAAGCTGTGCACAGGTGACAGGGAGCTGTGACGGGGTGGAGAGGACAGGGACATGGCCACACCACGCTGGAATCACAGCTGCAGGCTGACAGAGGAGCCAGGGAAGGAGGGAAGGATGCTGCTGGTAGGCAGGAAGGAGGGAGAGGGCTCTGGAGAGAGGAGGGGACCACTGGCTGCCACCACAGCCCTGCGGGGACACTCTGAGCCTCTCTGGGCACTCCCAGGCTGTGGCAAAGACACTGCTGCTCCTGGGGGACAGAGCCATGTGGGGACACATTCGGTGCCTGGCACAGTGGTCACATGGGCTGAGTCCAGCCAGGAGCACCCTGTGAGTCCATGAATTTAAGAGGACAATCCAGCATCCTCAGTCCATGCCCCAAATCCCCCTATGGGCACCCACAGCCTTGACCTCGTGCTGCTCCTCCTGCTCACCCCCAGTGGGACCAGCCCTGATTCCCCCCATGTCCCCAGGGGCAGGAGGGAGCCACGTCCCCTGCAAGGCACAAGGGCCCAGTTCCTGGCTGTGGGGCTTTTTCAGAAGGTTGTTTTGTTTTTTTTTTTTAAGAGATTTTTTTTTTCTTTTCCTTTCCAGGGCGAGCAGCTCTGCAAATGCCAAGTGCTGATGCCAAAGGGCCGTGTCAACAAAGAAGAATGAGTGTGGCTGTTAGAGGCTGCTATTAAAAAAGGGTGGAGAGGAGAGGGAGAGGAGGGGTGAAAAAGAGAAGAAAAGGTTTGTCACTGCAAATAATAACAGTTTGCAGAGCAGTAAAACCCCGGGAGCAGCAGCTGGACCCCTGCAGTGCCCTTGGGGGACTCTGCACCCTGTGTCCTTCCAGAGCACAAACCCATCCCAGCAACTTGGCATCCCCTGCGGGCAGCACTAAGTGTTTTTCAAGCTCCGAGGGTTTTCCAAGCCTGCTGTGCTCCTGCTTGGCCTCCAGGCCCTGCTGCAGGGAGCCACAGCAGGGCCGGACATGGCACCGGCTCCCCGGGCCGGGCGGGGCCCTGGTCCTGCCCCCTGAGTGCCAGCAGCTATTTCCAGGCGAGCCCTGGCTGCTGCCGAGTGGGACGGGAGGAAAGGAACCTCTCACATGACTGCGAAGATGCAACGGGAAGGCGGCGGTCTCTGGTTTCAGCTTTCTATTCCCAGCCCGTTATTCAGCACTCCAAGGTGGATCTGCCCCGCAGGGCGGCCTCGGGAGCTGGGGATGGATCTGGGGTCAAGCACCCTCGTCCCCCTGGGAGGCAGGTGGAGCTTGCAGCTCCTGCCCAGCTGAAAATCCCCCTTGGCATCGCCTCTCCCTCCTGCCAGGACGTCAAACCCAAGTGGATGAAGGGGATGCTCAAGTAACAGCACTTGGGAATAGATAAAGCAAGCAGAGGAAGAGATAGACAAGCCTAAATCTTACTCCAAAACCCAGAATCAAAGTATTTTTTAGGATAATCTACCAGTTCACTTCATTTTTGACTTTTTAAAAAGCATTCTTGCTTACTATTTCACACCATGGTCTGTCCTTCACTGCAGTTTTATTCCCACACCACCTTTCATTCCCACCTTTCCCATGCCACAGCCACCCTCTGTGCTCATCTCACAAGCAGTGGCAGAAGGTTAACCTCTGGAAAAGCCTGGTTTTCAAGTATTCTCTCCCCCCACCTCCTCAAAAAAAAAAAAAAAGAGACAACTTTGGTCAAAATTGAGATGTTTCCCACAGAAATTGGTATTTCCCGATGGAAAAACATTCCATCAGCAAAACGCTGACCTGCTCCGGTTACAGCCTGGTCATGGCCATGAGCAAAAGCAGCTGGGAAAGGAATTAGAGGGGAGCTGGGAGCTGCATGGATCACCTCACCCTCGGATCCTGCTCCTGCCTGGAGCTTCCTGGGGCTGGGATGGGATGTGCCAGGAGCTGCCAGCACAGGGATCCATCCCAGGGATGTTGTCACCAGCCCTGTGGCACCTCAGGGTGGCTCAGCAGGGTCCAAGCTGCCAGCACAGAGATCCATGCCATGGATGGTGTCACCAGCCCTGTGGCACACCAGGGTGACCACCCACAGTCACTGCTCACCCAAAACCAGCTGGAGGTGGGATGAGCCAGCGGTTCCAGATGTTCCCAAGGATGGAGCTCTGCAAACAACCCCAGCCTGATCCTGGTTGGGAATGTCTTGCTGGATTTAGAAAGCTGGGGGATGAAATCAGAGGAACAAGGGCTGGGAACTCACCAGGTTCACCCCCAGTGCTGGAAATCAAGGGCTGCCTCCTGTGTCTTCCCTCTAAGAATTGGTGGAACAGCTTTTTTGGGAGGTTCTCCTGTGCCTTGGGGTGCCAAGCAATGGATGGGGTTTGGTTTGGTTCTTTTCTGAAGACAGGCTGGTGCAGGTAGGTTGGAATGGATCAGGAATCGGTGGAACAGATCAGGAATCAATGGAACAGATAAGGAATCAGTGGAATACATCAGGAATCAATGGGACGGATCAGGAATCAATGGAATACATCAGGAATCAGTGGAATACATCAGGAATCAATGGGACGGATCAGGAATCAATGGAACAGATCAGGAATCAATGGAATGGATCAGGAATCAATGGAATGGATCAGGAGTCAGTGGAATACATCAGGAGTCAGTGGAATACATCAGGAATCACTGTCCCCTTGTGTAGCCAAAGGGTGACAAGAGAAACTCCTGTGTTGGAAAGATTTTTGTTGCCAATAATGGGACAGAAATCTGTGGCCATGCAGCAGCCAGAGCAGCCTGTGAAAGGTCCAACCCCACCATGGCAAGCAGGGATGCCCAGGAAAGGTGCCACCATCCAGTGAAACAGGCACTCACCTCTGTCACTGCAGGCTCACCCTCCCCACATGGCACTGGAACCCATCAGCTGTGATGGACACATCCCTTCAGACACACTGCAGCTCTCACACCTGGGGAAACTGAGGCAAGGAATCTGCAGGAATGTGAGCCCAGCCCTTCCAAATTGCCATCACCACCAGCTCATGGCTCCCCTGCTCCAAGCCCTGCTCCCCACGTGCCTCTTGGGAGGCACCACCAGCCCAGAGCTGCCCTCATCCCAGAGATTCCACCTGGGCCAAGCATCGCCTCCTTTGCCAGCTCCTGTCCTGTCTGTCCAGCTGAGGTGCAGCCCTCTGTCCTGCTCAGCACTTCCCTGACCAAACCTGGGTTTCCAGCCGGGATTTTCCCATTCCAGACTCTCTCAGTGCCCCCACACCTCCCACACAGGAGCACTGGTCATGATGGGGACACTGGACCTCTTGACCTGTGCCCAGGTTGTCTCCCGGGCAGTCAACATCCCCTTCCTGGGAGGAATCGTGCCTGTGTCTCTCTCTGACCTCTGCTAAACACATCCATCCCAAGGGATGTGCTGGCCCTGCTGGAGGAGGCAGACATGAAGCCTGATCCCACCAGGAAAATAAATGTCCCTTCATCCAAGGGATTCCATGCACCCCATTCCTCCCCATTCCCGCTCCTGCCCTAAATCAACACCAGCAGCATGACCCAAAAGCAAATTTATCTTAAAGACTTTTAAAAACGCATATAAAAAAATACAGCTCCATCGGAAAGGCTTTTTCTTTCTTCTTCTTCTTTTCTTTTCCTTTTTTTTTTTTTTTAGGGGGGGGAAAGGTTTATGCCTCCTTGGAGACCTCTTCAATAAAACGCATTCTGGCTCTCGGAGCGTCTGACTGCAAATCAGGTTCCAGCCGTTCCCTTCCTGTGCCGACCTGCTGGAGTCGGCTGTTATTCTTGGCAGGGTGCCCTGAAGGAAGAAAAAAATCCCCCCCCAAGCTCCCAGCGGCTGGGAAATGCTGATGACATGACACCTTCCAGCATTCTTCAAGGTCAAGAGGGGAGGGAGGGAAATGAAAGGGGAGAGGGTTGGTTTTTTTTTTCTGTTGTTAGCATGGGTTATTGCTTCGCTCAGGCATTTCCCTTTGATGCTCGCTCCTTGTTACACAAGATGTTGCAGGCTCCCCGTGCCCTGGGTACGAGTCACCACCTTCCCTGCTTCCCCAACAGCAGGGATCTGCATCCTGAGGGCATTTTGGGACCAGCACTGCATGGGCTTATCTTAAACTCAAGCTGGGTTTAACCTGCATATCTCAAGGAGCTCCACGTTTGCTCCACAGAGCTCCATCCTCCAGAACATCCCCATCCAGGAGCCTGTGGTTATTCCAAACCAAAATCTGTCTCCCACCACCTTCCCTGCTTCCCCAAAGGCAGGGATCTGCATCCTGAGGGCATTTTGGGACCAGCACTGCATGAGTTTATCTTAAACTCAAGCTGGGTTTAACCTGCATATCTCAAGGAGCTCCACGTTTGCTCCACAGAGCTCCATCCTCCAGGACACCCCCATCCAGGAGCCTGTGGTTATTCCAAACCAAAATCTGTCTCCCACCACCTTCCCTGCTTCCCCAAAGGCAGGGATCTGCATCCTGAGGGCATTTTGGGACCAGCACTGCATGGGCTCAGCTTAAACTCAAGCTGGGTTTAACCTGCACACATCCCCAGGATCACCACGTTTGCTCCACAGAGCTCCATCCTCCAGGACACCCCCATCCAGGAGCCTGTGGTTATTCCAAACCAAAATCTGTCTCCCTGGCATCTTCCCCCAGCAGTGGCCCGTGGGGTTCCCCACACAGAAAGCCTCAATCCCCCTCAGCCAGCCCTGGGTGCTGCATCCAGCTGACAGGGACACGCAGCATCCTCGGGGGATGTGCCCTGCCTGCAGGACTCCTGCTCTGACAAATAAAACTTGGCACCTCTCTCCTTGAGATCCAACAAATCTCTGCTAATCCCCCTGCTCCCGGCTGCCAAATCCTCCTCCTCCTCCCCCCAGCCAAGGTGCAGAGCTCTTTGAGGCAAGCTGCACACAGCCATTAAACCTTGCAACAAGCAATTGCCATCATCAGGGCACAGAGGACCAGTGGCAGTGCTGATGTTCCCCTTGGTGGTGACAGGGAAGCTGCTGCACTCCTGGGAGAGGCTTTGGTTGATGCCCAAGCTGGGGTTGATGTGCTGCTGGAGCACACAACAGCTGCTCTGTCCCTGTGGATGGATCCTTTGCCCTCCTGCTTTCCCAGACCACATTGGAAGGAAGATCCAAAATGATCACTGTGACAAAGGGAAGCAAAGCAGGTGCCAGCAGGGGTGTTCAGGGACAAGAGAACAAAGCAGGAACAGTCTGACTGTGTGTGCAGGCAGGTTTGGGATGGGGTGACATCCCTGGGAGCCCAGGGACATTGCTCACGTCCTCACAAGCTGCATCACCACACCTGCAGTTCAGATCTCCCTCAGGGGACTGTGCTGCTCCTGCTCTGTGTTCAGCTGAGTTGTCACTGCCACATCATCCCCTGAGACTGCCAAGGATCACCTTTGAGCTAACCCACCTGCACTGGGATCCCATTGCTCTCTTCACACACTTTTTTGGGGCCAGGGTGGTGAATGGTCCTGTTGGGTGAGCTGGATCAGTTCAGGGCTGATGGGGCTCTCATGTCTTTGTTGGGTTCTTGACCCTTCCCCAAGGAATTACCCGATCCTGGCATTTCCAGGACCACAACACTGGGCTTGCCCTGGGGCTGGCTTGGGAAGGAGCTGTGGAGAGCATCCAGGACACCCCAGCATCCCTGCAGGTTCCCCTGGAAGCTGCTGCAGGGCCGCATCCTGCCCCAAGGGCTGCTGGAGGAAATCCTGGAAGGCCATCTTACAATGCAGCCCTTCCTGTCCCCGAAGGAGCGCCGAGCACGGAAAAGGCACCGCGGGCTGCGGCACCGGCCAGCCCCGGGGGGACGCGGGCTCTGCCCCCCGGCACCTTGTCCAGCCCACCTGGGGCCACTTCCCGGCCGGGCTCCCGGCCAGCAGCGCTGCTGCTTTGTCTTCAAAACCCACAAACACAATGGGAGCAGCGGGGGGATTGCCCAGGACCCCGCTGGGGCGGCAGCGACACGGGCGGAGATGTCACCGGAGATGCTCCTTGCCCATCCCTGCCTTGGCATCCCACCTGCACAGCGAAGGGAAATGCCACATGAGGCTGCCCTCCTGCTCCTGCCAGGGTCCCTGAGGCCCGGGTGGCAGCAGGTCACGTCCTGGCCGCGGTGACAGGCGCGGCGCGGGGCTCCCGTGTTTTTGTTGCCGGTTGTTTTCCAGCGGGGAGGCCGCGGGGCCAGCTGGCTGCCGCCAGCCTGGAACAGCGTGGCCTATTTTAAACCGCTTGCACAAGGAGTCAGCAGCTCCAGCTCGGATTTTTTCCGAACTTTATTTGTCCAAACGCTCGGCAGGGAGGGAGGGAGGCAGAGCAGGAGGTGGGGGAGCAGCTCCCGGCTGGCTCAGCTGCCTGCAGCTCACCTGCACCGCGGTGCTCTGCGGTGGGGTGGCACAGGCAGGATGCTGAGTGCAGCACCCCCGCATGGGGAGGGCCCCAAATCCCCCAGGATCAATGGAAAAGCTGGAGGTGGCAGGGGCGGAGCAGCAAAGCCTGTGAAATGTGGCAGATACCTGTCCACAGGCCGAGTTGTGGCTCTCAGGAGCTGTCCCAGGGCAGGCAGCTCTGCTGGGCCAGAGGATTATGCCAAGCAGCCACTCATATGGAGAGAGCACTGGGACACAGGATAAAACCCAGCCAGACCCTGCTGGGAGCACCAGAAGAAGGGACTGAAAAACTCTCCCACTCTCATGATGGTCCCACAGCCCCACCATGTCCCTTGTGAGCCGGCCCATCCTGCGACCCAGGGGTGAAACACTGACTGTGCAGTGATTAAGTATGGACAACTTTAAATTAAAATCCCTTATTTGAACTTTCCCACATCAGACCGCATCCACTATAAACTTTTGGGGAGGCCAACCCTTCCCTGAAGGTCCTAAAGGACCCAGAAACACAGAGCAGCAGTGCTCACAGGGAATCTTTTCCCTCAGAGAAGATTTGATATTCCACAATGCAACCTGAGCATCCATCACTCAGGGATTTTTTTTCCATGCCATTTTCTTTAGATCAAACTGCTAACTGTGCCTCTTTATGAAACAGCTCCTGCCTGGGCTGAGGTGAGCTCAGAAGATCCCTTCCAGCTCCCCTCAGAAATCCAGCAGCTCCCACAAGGGTCAGCAGCCAAAATGATGTAAAACATGATTTCCTAACCCTGCCGGTGGGAAATCACTGCAGAACAGAGGGGATGACTACAGTTTAAAAAATTTAATTGTGCTCAGAGGTTTCTTGGGGTTTTTTTTAACTGCTTCCCCAAAGAAGTGGGAGTTGCTGTGGCCAGTAGAAATAAATTTCCTTTTCCAGAGTCACCAGAGCCTTTGCACACAGGGGAGGGACTGAGCTTCTGCTTGGGGGAACCTGGCCCGCGCTGGGGGTCCTGCAGCACGTGTTCTGTAACTGCTAAACCACCCAGCTCACAAAACCTTCTTCTTGGGCTTTAAACTCTTGGCTGGAAGCCCTCCCGAGCTTTTGAGTTTGAAGAACAGCCCAACTCTTGGAAGAAAAGGCAAGGGGGGAAAAGTTATCAGCTGTTGAGTGCTAGCTGGATGGGACAGAGCCGTGAGCCGTGCGCCGGCCGGGGGGACGGCCGGGGAGCTCCACGGATGTCACGTTGGCCCGAGGCAAGATGTTTATGGGCCTGGCTGGAAGCCCTTCTGAGGAACCCATCGCGGTGATTTACAGCGCTTCCGATGGACACCGAGCCGCTCTGACCGGGCTGCAGAGAAAACATCTGCAATCCCTCAAAGCCAGCGAGGGGCCGAGGGTGCAAATGTGTGCCCCAGGGCACGGTGACACCAGGGACAGCGCTTTGTGTGTGCCCAAGGGCAGGGGGACACCAGGGACAGCTCTGTGTGTGCCCCAGGGCAGGGACACAGCTCTGTGTGTGTGCCCCAGGGCACGGTGACACCAGGGACAGCACATCTGGGCACCACGGCAGGGTGACACCAGGGGCAGCTCTGTGTGTGCCCCAGGGCAGGGGGACACCAGGGACAGCATGTCGGGGCGCACCAGGGCACAAGGGCACCTGGTCCTGCTTGGGGACACCCAAACCCTGCCCTCTTCTCCCTTCAGCTCTGGAACCCAGAGGGGCTAATCACAGAATCATGGAATCACAGAATCCCAGAATCACAGAATCATGGAATCACGGAATCACGGAATCACAGAATCATGGAATCCCAGAATGATGGAATCACAGAATTACAGAATCACAGAATCATGGAATCACAGAGTAATGAGGTTGGAAGAGACCTCCAAAGATCATCCAGCCCAACCCAAGTCCACCTCAACTAGACTATAACACCCAGAGCCATGTCCAGTCTTTTTTAAAACACATCCAGAGATAATGATTCCACCACCTCCCTGGGAAGGGCATTCCAGTATTTTATTATTCTTTCAGTGAAACATTTTTTTCCTAATATCCAACCTATACCTTCCTTGACATAACTGGAGACCGTGTCCTCTAAAACATGGATTAAATCAGCAGGCTTGCCTTCCAGACCAGAGCTGCCTGGGGAGGATGGAGCCCAGCTCTGTGTAACTCTGGATTCACCCTGACAAGCCCAGAGTGTGCTGGGAGCATGAGCAGCAGCCCCTGGCTCCACCAAGGCACATCCAACACCCTCAGCAACCTCCCAAGGTGCTGGAAACTGCACCCACACCCTCCTGGTGGCGCCAGCAGAGGGGTCTGACACATGGGGAGCCCCCCAGGGACCCACTGGGCTCCCCCAGCTTGGTGACATGGCTTTGCCATCCATCACAGTCCCCACAGACTGAGATGTGGGAAGCAAACGCAGCCACAGTGACTGATTTCCCCTGGATTTGGGGATGAGTGGGTGGGAAGCATTTAAGTCGGGACACCAGAAGTCATTTCCCTTTTTCCCAGCCTAGAAAAGGGACCACAATCCTCCCACACACCGTGCTGCACCCACTGAGTCACTGAAAGGAGGAGAAGGGGTGATGCTGCCCTTCCTGGGACCCCAAATCCACACTCACACCCATCCCCACCGAGCAGGGCAGCCAGAAGAGCCACATCCCATGGCTGCCAACCCTTGCTGTGGCTCAGGGATGATTGCAGTGAAGCAGGACAGAGCCCCAGGGGCTACCAAGTTTATTTTTCTTCTTTTAGAAACTTAATTTTATAGGAAAAAAAGAGCTGTAGTGCAAATGAGTGATTGGCAGCTGCCTCCTGGGGATGTTGGGCTGCCCAGGAGGAGTTGGAGGGCTCTGTGCATCCCTGCTAGGCACCCTCACCCATCTCCCTCCCTTCCCAGCTGCTTCCCAGCCCAGGATAGATTTTTAAAGACAAGCAGCCCCCGGGTAATGCAGGCCATAAGAAAACAGGGATCACTGCCTGCTCCAAGGAGCCAACCTGCACAACTCCATCCCACAGCCCCAGGAGGGGTATTCCTGCCCTAAAACCCCCAGGTGTGGTGCAGGCAGGTGGGTTTGCCCCTCCTAACAAAGCCCACATGGCTGCATCACACAGAGGCCATCAAGTGAGTGAATGTGAGAGGGATGAAGGCTCCCAGAGGCCCTCAGCAGCCTCCAGCACAGCATTTGAGCAGTAAATGGCTTTATTCTCTTCCCAGCACTCCCCCATTAAACACTCGGCGTTTCTGCCACTGCTTTAAGCCAGTGATAAGTCAGATTGAGGAGGGTGAAGAGGGGGATGTAAAAAAAGCACCCCCAGGCATGAAATGGCAGCCAGGCCCTGCTCCCCCCTCCCAGGATTTATGAATGAAAACACGTTTGGCCTTGGCACCGCGAGTTTCCTCGATGCACGCGGGCAGGGAGGGGGGAGAATCCTGGAATTATGAGGCTCCAGCACCAATTAGGGCTGTTTACATTGACGTAAAGTCTGGGTGAAGTCCCCACCCCTGCTCCCAGCATATTTATGAAATTACTCCTGCTGACACTGACAAATGCAGGAGGGAAAGTCCCTGAGAACGCGGATCCAGCCCGGCACTCCGTGGGGTTTTTTCAACCAGCACTGAGATAGTTCCTGTAAATATCAGCCCCCTCACCCCAAGAAGGACAAAGGGGCTCAGCTTGAGGAGCCCCCAGCATTCCCTTAGGAGCAGGATCCCCAGAGAGGGAGGGGAAAGAAGCAACACAACAGGGAGAGGGTGGGATTCATAGGAAAACTCTCCACATTTCAGAATTTCCTGGATAAATATGATCCAGGCTCCCCCTCCCCAGCCCAGGAACCGCTGTCACCAGCTGGGATCTGGAAAAAGGGAATCCTCAGCCCCAATCTCCCTGATCACCCCCTGCTTCTGCACCAGAGCAGGACATCCCAGGCTCCATCCATGGAAAAGAAATAGCGACTTTCTGGCTGAGAAATCCCCAGGAAAACCTTTTTTCCCCCCAGCTCCATAAAGGGAAACCATCTGAACCTGCTCCCCACCACCCACGCGGCAGCACAGACGCGGCGCTGGGCGCCAGCACGGGCGTGTTGGAGGCAAACCCTCAAATTAGGGAGCTTGGCCAAGCCAAGACATTCCCACTAACGGCTCCTGGCACGGGGATTTGCCAGGGGCTGAGCAGGATCCGTGCTCAGAGGGAGATGCCAGGGCTGGTGCGTGGCAGGGGTCACGGGCTGGGAGGTGGAGGGTGCAGAGAGCTTCCAGAGGCTGCCGCAACCTCTGCACAGGTCAGCGAGGATGGGAAGGCTGGAAACAGCTCCAGAGGGAGGGAATAAAGGCTTGATCCAGCTGGAGGATACCACAGGGGGTTGTGGAGCCGGTGCTGGACACGTTCAGGGGTTTTGGGGAAGGGCCTGGGGTGAGGCAGCAGGAGCTCAGCTTTAAAGATGGAGAGAGCGACTCCTGAACACTGCCAGGCTCACAGAGAGCCCAAATCCCTCCGGAGGGAGATCCGAGCGTGGCAGCAG
Source organism: Geothlypis trichas (assembly GCA_009764595.1). NCBI lineage: Eukaryota > Metazoa > Chordata > Aves > Passeriformes > Parulidae > Geothlypis > Geothlypis trichas. The sequence goes on from CM019911.1 coordinate 19,403,200, forward strand.
ATGGATCAATGCAAACCACTCTTCTTGCTGCATCCCAGCCTGGGGAGCACCACCAGAGAGGAAGCAAAGGCGATGGAGGAGGAAGAGGAGGAGGAGGAGGGGCTGGAGCTGCCCAATGCTGCCTCCCTGTAGGGAAGCCGAGTGCAGAAATGCAGGAGCAGAAGGATCAGGCCTTGGGCAATGGGATGCAGAGGGACTGGGAGAGCTGCAGAGGAAGCATTAAGCAGGGAGAACCAGCCCATGGAAAGGAAATTACTTCCCTTTTTTTCCCCCAGAACAGAGCTCAGTGCTAACCTGAGGAATTCCTCACGGCTCCCCAACAGCAAAGCTGGGAGCTCAGCAGGATTAAAGGCATGGATTAATTCCTTTCCCAACAAATAAATATCTCCTAGGCCGTTATATGGACAGCAGGACCATCTGTGGGGACGTTGATGGTGATAAAAACCATGGGCACAAGAGGAAATCTCAGGCTGTGGAGCCCTAATCCAGCTGGATCTGAAGGCAGATTTTCCCTGCTGCCATCCTGACACCCAGCCACTGGAAAACCAGAGGTTTTGCTCAATTTGATAAGGAGAGAGGAGCCTCCAAGCTGCTTTTTGCAGCCCTTGGGCACAATGTGATGGAAAAGCAGCACAAGGAACACCACGTCGCTCTATACCGCAGAGTTTTTATTTGTTAACGGCTTCTAGGGTAAAAAATATTTAACATAGGCTGCAGAACAACACATTTCCCATCTGGCAAAGCAGCCCCACACTGGTGAGGTCTCCACCACACTGAAGCCAAGAGCCCACACGGGGTGGGAAGCACAGCAGCAGCCCCCCTTGCAGTGCCCTGACGACTTGCCAAAAAAGCAGAACTTCCAGCAGTTCAACTAAAAATGGCAAATCCTCTTTCATCCCCCCGGCGTTATTTTTACCCCGTGTCCCAGCGCAGGGACGGCGCTGCCATTTCAAAGCTTAGGCTTGAGCTTAACAAGCTGGGAAAAGCTCAGCGGTGTCTGCTGAGGCTCGGGGTGAAAGCAGAGCAGAGAGAGGAGCTGCTTTAATTTCATGATGAAATAACTCCCCGTGCTGGGCCACGGGCACCCTCCTGGGTGGACCTGCTGGGTTTGGAGCTTTTGCTGCAGGGAAGCTCAGGGGTGGGACTTACCTCGGGTAAAATAAAGCAGATTTTTCAGCAGAAAAGCAGATTCTAGCAGGGAAAACAACCCTCCCCATCAACACTTCCCTGGTTTATCCACGGAGATTCCCTCTGGGGTCTGCTCCCATTCAGGATGATGCAGGAGGAAGGAGCTCCATCCTCATCCCACTCACCAGGGCCAACCCTCCATGGTGGTGAGAGGAAGGAGCACTAGGGAAGAGTGGGATTTCAGGAGGTGGGATTTTCAAGCTGACAACATCTGCCTGAGATGGCTTTGAGCAGGGCACTGGGTATTCCCATAACAATAAAGCCATGGGGGAAAAAAATCCCTTTTGTTTCCCAGGCCAGCAGCTGGAGCAGTTCCTGTTCCAGGGATGGCATTAAGGGGTTTGCTGTAGCACTAATTATGCAGCAGTGGGGATGGGGGAGGGCTCAGCCCTGGTTTTACTTCTTTTTCCCTCTAAATAACTCAAAGTAAATAAGGAAGGTGCAGCAAGGAGCAGGGAAGTTGAGGCACTCTTGCTCCATTAGCTCCTGGTAATGATATTATTTGTATTAAAGCCTGGGATAAAAGCAGCCAGGCAGACCTCAGCTGGGATCTGGATGGGAGATGGGATGGGGCTCCTCTCTGGCCAAAGGGATGCTGGAAGCTGTGTCTGTGCAAGTGTGGAAGAGAAGGGAGGGAAATACACACCCATGTAGACACTGGAAAATGGGATTTTTTCATCCTAGAGGGGAAGCATCACAGGCTTTTCCACCCCAACAGAAGGGTTGTGCCATCCCAAGAGCTGTTGCCTCTTGCCACACAAACAAAACATGGATAATTTGGCTGCCTATCCCGGATTTTGCTTCCAATCCCATTGGGAAGGGATGCCTGGCAGCCTGGGGGTGCTGCAACAAATGAACTCCATTGCTTTAACACTGTTCCCATTAAACAACCACAGGCGCAGGATTTGCTGTTACAAACACCATGGAAAAAATCAAGGAAGCCTCTTGTCCCATCTCCCAGATGAAGGGAAGGAAAATGAACCATGGAGAGGAGAAACCAGGGAGTTGAAATGAGTGTCAGCAGCTCAGCCTGGCTCTGCTGACACCACCCGGGATGCCCTGGGTGATTTTGTACTGTTTGGGGAAGGGCTGGGAAGGAAAACAAATCCCAAAAGTTCCCCCACGTCCACCCAGGCAGCCCCAGCCCTGGTTTTCATGCCTGGCTGGAGTTTGCAATAGCAAAGAGCCAATAACTGGGTCAGAGCATCCATCCGTGCAGGCAGAGCTGGTGAGGCTGGGACAGGAGGTTCAGACCTGCCCTGGCTCCGGAGAACAGGGCTGGGTGTGCACATCCAGCTCCACGTTCCAGAGAACATGGCTGGGTGTGGATGTCCAGCCCAGCTTTGGGCTCCAGATCACAGGGCTGTGTGTGAATGTCCAGCCCAGCTCCAGACAGGGGCTGTGTGTGAATGTCCAGCCCAGGTTTCCAGAGCACAGGGCTGTGTGTGGATGTCCAGCCCAGCTCCAGACAGGGGCTGTGTGTGCACACCCAGCCCAAATCCAGGTTTCCAGAGCACAGGGCTGTGTGTGGATGTCCAGCCCAGCTCCAGAGCACAGGGCTGTGTGTGCACATCCAGCCCAGCTCCAGAGCACAGGGCTGTGTGTGCACATCCAGCCCAGCTCCAGAGCACAGGGCTGTGTATGAATGTCCAGCCCAGCTCCAGAGCAGGGGCTGTGTGTGCACACCCAGCCCAGCTCGGGCTGCAGCTCTGGCAGACACACGAGCGATGTCTGCGGCTGAGCCGCGCCCGGCGCGCTGCCAGAGCCACACAGGGACACCTTGTTCTGCCAGGCCCTGCAAGGCCAACCCACAGCCAGGCCCTGCACTTTGCAGAGCTCCAGCAGCTCCTTCTTTCTCCCCCTGACCCGTGTCTGGAGGTGCTGCCAGCCTGGGGAGAGCGCTGGATTCTCCAGCAGGGAGCCAGGACACGCACAGCTCGTGTGCTGGGGGCATCTGTCCTCTCCTGGACCCCAAAATAAAGCTCCAGCCAGCTTTCCCAGCATGGAGCAGATGGCACAGCATGGGAAGGTGGCATAGGCATCACCAGCTCCATCTCAAACCTCCCCAACAGAGGCATTTCACCCCTGGAGCTGAGATGAGTTTTGCCCCATCCCTGCAAGTGTGGCAGTGAGGGGATGGATCACTCCCACTCATTTTTGGGGGTGGTTCCCCATCTAGACAGGGTTTGATGGCTCTTTCCCTCCTCCTGCTCTCTTCCAAGAGCCAGGATGGGTTTGTGAATGGGCTATTGTGAGCGGATGGGGAGAGGGAAGGGAGCAGATGGGGAGCGGGCTGGTCCCCGTCACGGGCCGGTGGCCCGAGCCCTGAGCGATGCAGCCAGGTGCTAAAGGCCAGCCTTGCTTGAAGGTTACCCAGATCTGAGAAACCCGAGCTGCAAAAGACCTTGCAAAAGGGCACACCCAGCCTTATGGCCCGTCTGGAAGAGCAGACCTCCCCTCTGGCTTGCACCCCTTCTCTGCCACCCACCTTGCTACTGGGGGTGCACCCAGCTCGGGGGGCAGCCCCTGCTCACTCTGCTTTCCAGGGCAGGAGCAGCCTCCTCCTCGGGCAGCGGTTCAGTTTTAGCTCGGAAAGCCTGAGCCAAGCCCTGAGCCCAAACACGGAGGCGCTTTGGCCCCCAGCCCTGCCCTGGGAGCACCTCCGAGCCTGCCCTCACCCAGGCCGGGTGGCAGCAGGTCCAATTCGGCTCCAAAAGCAGCCGGGGGGGATTGGGAGCAGGGGAAGATTTGTACCCCACAGTCCCTGGTGGGGCTGCGTGGGTGCCAGGGCACCCTCGGGCATCACCACCTCCACCCCTCCTGCCTCTCACAGGAGGGATGTGGGGGACACCCCGAGGGGGACAGAGCAGAGCCCCCACCCGCCGCACACACACATTCCAGTGGCTTTACCCTTCGGAGTCGCGGCGGCTGGAGAATTCCAGCTATTTCAGCATCTTTATCTTTTTTGGCTACCACTTCTCTTTCGGCCACGTTATAAATTAAAAGCTGCTTTGCTTTTAACCTCCTCCAAGCTGCACCTTTTAACCTCCCTCCCCCGGCTGCTGGCAGGGAGGGGGCTGCTCCTCACCCGGGGCCAACGCTCTCGCCTTGGAGGTCTGCCGCAAGCCAAGGCAGCCCGATTTTCCCCCCTTGCTTGGCTCGGCACCGGGTGCCAACAAAGGCTCCTTGCAAAAGGAGCTTGTCATCGCTGATGGATGACGTGGTTGTGCGGCGGCTGGAGCCAGGGAGCCGGGCTGTGTCTGCACGGGGGCTCAGCCAGCCACCTGGATGGCACTGACAGGGGGACAGCCCCGGCGGTGGCGCTGCGACAAGCGAGGCCACCCTGGCTCGGAGCAGGGAGCGTGGCGGCGGTCCCACAGGCAGCACCTGGGGCTCGGAGCCATCCCAAAGCCACCCCGGCTGTTCCGTGACCGGCGGGTTCGGAGGGGCCGGCCGGGAGCCCGGGGGATGACAGACAGGCAGCGCTGGGAAATAATTCCCTCCATCCTATGTGGCTTCCTACATAAGGTATCAGTGCTGCTCTTGATTAGAGAAAAGCTTCCCATATTACAGGCTTTTGGCTCCGGGGAGGAACGAGTTGGCCAATTGCAATTATTAAGACATTTAAAGTGCATTTAACCCAGGAGCCCTTATTTTCCCCTTTCAATGTAACCACTAATTCCTCCTAAATGGTCTGCTCCGCACTCCCAAGCAGACAAAGGCTTTAATGTTCGCCTGGAAAGGCTCATGGCACAGGCACCGGGCACGGAGGAGCAGAGAGGAATGAAAGGCTGGTGCAGCCTCCAAGGGGGAATCAAAGCTGGAGGCTGGAGCTGAGCACAGTTTGGAGCCCTTGGAAGGTGCAGGGTCCAGGCAGGGGCTGGCAGGGCTGGAGGCACAGGGTAAAGCTCAGCAGGGCAAGGAGAGGCACAGGGAAAGGTTGGGATTGTGAGAAGCCTGGCCAAAGTTAGCCCGGGGTCACCTCAGGGAAACAAAGCAGCCCGAGGAGACATCACTCACTGTCCCCAACAGCTGGTGACCCCAGACGCCATGAGGACACTCACCCTCCCACCTTGCCCACATCTTGTTTGGATGAATAACTGACTGCCGGAGCCCAGGGAGCTCATCCTGCTGCCCTGGTGGTCCTGCTCTGCAGCCAGCAATCCCCTGGGACACCAACCCTGCCCCTGCTGCTCGGGGACAGCCCCGGCCACTCCTCAGCCATGCAAAGCAGGGCTCGCCTGGAGCTCTGTGCTTTAATCCAGGGCCAGGGGTTATTTGCCGTGTTGCTCGCTGCTGTTGGATCCCCCTCAGGCGGAGCCTGGAAGCGCTGGATTTGTACCAGGATGAACCTGGGGCTGCAGCCTGCAGCAACATCTGTGTGTCCTCACCCGCCAAGCAGCCTGCAACCCTCACCATCCCCAAAAACACAGCCTGCAACCCTCACCATCCCAAAAACACAGCCTGCAACCCTCACCATCCCAAAAACACAGCCTGCAACCCTCACCATCCCAAAAACACAGCCTGCAACCCTCACCATCCCAAAAAACACAGCCTGCAACCCTCACCATCCCAAAAACACAGCCTGCAACCCTCACCATCCCAAAAACACAGCCTGCAACCCTCACCATCCCAAAAAACACAGCCTGCAACCCTCACCATCCCAAAAAACACAGCCTGCAACCCTCACCATCCCCAAAACCCACAGCCTGCTACCCTCACCATCCTTAAAAACACAGCCTGCTACCCTCACCATCCCCAAAAACACAGCCTGCAACCCTGACCATCCCCAAAAAACACAGCCTGCAACCCTCACCATCCCCAAAAACACAGCCTGCTACCCTCACCATCCCCAAAAACACAGCCTGCAACCCTCACCATCCCCAAAAACACAGCCTGCTACCTTCACCATCCTTAAAACACAGCCTGCTACCCTCACCATCCCCAAAAACCACAGCCTGATACCCTCACCATCCCAAAAAACACAGCCTGCTACCCTCACCATCCCCAAAAAACACAGCCTGATACCCTCACCATCCCAAAAAACACAGCCTGCTACCCTCACCATCCCAAAAAACACAGCCTGATACCCTCACCATCCCCAGAAAACACAGCCTGCTGCCCTCACCATCCCCAAAAAACCCCCCATCCCAAAAATATGGCGTGGGGGGCGGCTGTGCAACTGGAATCCCCATCTTCTTCTCACTGCCTAAAACTCGAGGTTGGATTTACCACCTCCGAAGGGCTCCAGGCCCCATGGAACACCCAGCCATTCGCATACCCCCCTGCTTTTCACACTCAATTCCTCGCGGAGGAGGCACTTTGGAGGAAGGTTTTCCCCCCAGCCCTGGCTCGGCAGCGGTTCCCGTTCCCAGCTGAAGCTCTCGGCGCTCTCGGACCCGATGGGGAAAACAGATGCAGCAGCAGATGCGAAAGTCATCGGCTCCTTCGGGGCGGGAGAGAGACGGGCCAAAAAAAGCAGAGCAGGATGGGCAAAGGGAAAACAGATTTTTTTCTTGGCGCTGGGGTAACCAGGAGGCGGCACGGCGAGAGCCGGTGCGAGCCCGGCTGTGCCGGATCCAGACCTTTTCCCTGGGGTTTATTTCCCAAACAACAACAACAAATTGGTTGCAGATTCCAAGGCGGGTGGGGAAATAAAAGGAAATCAAACCAAAATCCTTTGACTGCAGAGATTAAAGGGGATCAGAGGCCAAACACACAGTCAGCACCCAGCTCCTCCACTCACATGATGGAGGCTGCTTTGCATGCAGGCTGTAATTAAACAGCTGTGTTTTCTTTAAAGTATGATTTCGAGTTTGTTCAAACACCGTTTTTTGCAGAGTACCGCGGCATTTCGAATGAATAGACTTTTAAAAACATATTTGGCGGGGTGGCCTTGGATTTGGGACCGGGAAAAGAGGCAGGAGAATATCTGGAAGGGGGGGGGGGAATGAAAATGAAATTAAATGAAATTAAATAAAATAGAAGAAAACCGCCTGCAGAGCAAACACATCGGCAGGCAGAATGTGCAAAGCAGGGCCAGGACTGCCATCCCTGGCAGAGGAGAGGCGGACACTCAGCAGCTGCCAGCAAACACAGGGTTAAGGCTCCAACCAGCCCCTCTATTAAGAGCTGAGCACATTTAATGGTTTAATATTAACCCAAGCGTGACGGCAGGATTTCAGCCCTACTGTCTCGCCTTGGAGCTCAGCCCCACAGAAGGCTCCGGCTCCCTGGCGAGCGGGCACTGGAAAACCTGATGCCAAGGTGATGCCAGCTCCAGCATCCCTGCGCTGGGATGCCGGCATCCCTTTGGCACAGCCCTAGGGGGGTGCAGCGGATTTAGGCACACCCAGAGCGATGGGAGCAGGGCTCAGCTTGCGGCAGGTAGCGCTGCCCGGCTCGGCAGATAGTCAATACCTCATTTGAGGTTTAGCCTTTCAAGCATTTCCCATTCATTTCAGCAAATGGATCGACTCCCACGGCGGCTGCGGGAAGATCGAAGGGCCCCCCTCGCACCTCTCGGGCTGGCCGGGCTGGCAGGGCTGGGGCTGCCCGGCCGCCCCTCCCGGCAGCTCGGGGCGTTAATGGGAGGTCGATGCGGCGCTAACGACCGCTCTGGGGGTGACCTTGGCGCAGGTCGAGGGAGAGAGCTATTCCAGAAAGAAAATTGCGGCTTCAGCCCGCTGGCTGGTTCAGGAGGCTAATTGCAGAGGGGCTGGCCGCTGAGGCTTGGGGGTGATGGTTCACATCTTGTCTGGGTTTCAGGTCCCTCAGCGCTCATCCTGCTGCAGCTGAGCGGCTCCGGCTGTGCCCATCTCGCACATTGCAGCCCTGCTCCAGCAGCCCTGTTCCTTCCAGATCCACATCCCACAGCCCATCCCGGCGCATTTCCCTCGAGTCATTCCCTCCCAAAGCACCAGGGATGTTACTCGGGCTTCAAGGAAGCATCCGAGCACTTCTCATCGACTGGTTGTTACCTGAAATTGTGTCCACGGGGAGGATTCACAGGCTAGGAAAGGCAGCAGCTCTGCTGCTGGTAAACCCATCACCCTCGGGGGCAGCTCCAGGTCTTGCTCAGGCCCAAAATTTGGGCTCAGAGCAGCTCTCCCTGGATTATAGCCCACGCTGGAGCTCATTAATGGCTCATGGATGGGGTGACGAGTGAGCCATAACTGAGACGATCATTCCCACTTTGGAGTGATTATTCCTTCCCATGGATGCGCTCCAAGGTGGCAACTGTCACCGCACCGATGGGGTCACCACTCCAGGTGCCACCACTCTGCACAGCACATGCTGAGTGCGTTCCCAGGACAGGACCATGGCACCGCCCGGGGCCCCCGTGTCCCCCGCAGCCGGGATGCACCAGCCGAGCCTCCCAGGGGCAGGGAGGGCGATTTTTTGGGGACAAGGCGGTTGCAAAGGTCACTGTTGCCCTCTGCTGGTCCAGGGACAGGGAGAGCGGGGACAGCCCGGCTCCCACCCCGGGGCTCAGCCAGGCTGGCTGGGACACCACTGTCCCTTGATGCCACTGTGTGCTGAGTGTGCCCGTGCTCAGCCCGGCTGCCATCACCTTGGCAAAGCTGAGTGTGCCTGTGCCACCCTGCTGGCTGGCAAAGAGCCTTTCTGGTCCCATGTCCCTGTTCTCTCTCACTTAAGGCTTTTCCTTACAGGCACTGCTGCTAGCTGAGCCTGCAGAGACACTCAGCCGAGCTGGGCAATGCCTTCCACGCAGGAAATAAATCAAATCTCCGGGGTAGAGATCCAATCTCCACCCCCAGGGGATTGCAACCTACCCTGGAGTCACGCTTCCTCCCACCCCCATCTCCATCCCCAGGCGGAAAGTGCCCATCCCAACAGGTAACTCCCTCCTCCCTCCTCCCTCCCTCACTCCAAAGCTCCGTAATTTTCCCTCTCATAAGCAAATCCATAGGAGGTACAGGGAGGCTGGCATCCGGAAGGCAAAGTCTGCAGATTGCTAAATCCAAAGCTGTCGTTGCAGTCCCAGCACTGGCAGAGGGCCCGGCCAAAGCTGCCCTGCCTGCGGGTCCCCAGGCTTGGCACCAGAGCTGCTGAGCCAGAGCCTGCCTGGCAATTCCTGCCCACGCCACGGCCTTGAAAGCTCCAAGGCACACGGGGAGGAGGGAGGGATGATGCTCTGTGAGCAGTGGGGAGATGCCTCAAGAGCCCCAGGAAAAGGGAATCTCGTGGGAGCCTGGTTATGCAGCAGCAGTGCTGGCACAAATTGGAGATGGGAAAAGTCTCAGGACTCTGGGGAAGGAGAATTACTTGGGATCCTGGTTATACAACAGCAGTGCTGGCAAAAAATTGGAGATGGGAAATGTCTCAGGACTCTGGGGAAGGAGAATCCCCTGGGACCCTGGTTATGCAACAGCACCTGGCTATGGGAATGGGAGATGTCTCAGGAGGAAGGAGAATTCCTTGGGATCCTGGTTATGCAGCAGCAGTGCTGGCACAAATTTGGGATGGGAAATGTCTCAGGGCTCTGGGGAAGGAGAATCCATGGAACCCTGGTTGTGCAGCAGCATCAGCTGCAGGGTGTGGGCACAGCCGTGGGTCTGTCAGGCGAGCCGAGGGTGTTGTCTGTGCATGGCCCCTCCTGCCACCAGGAGCACAGACCTCCCCTAGGTTCCTCTGTGTCCTGCTCCCGGTCCTATATCGTGCTCACAAACCCCTGTCAATAAGCATTAAGAAATCATCCAGCTCGCTGGGGAAGGGAAAAATCTGTAGGGTTAAGATAAAGACATGATGACAGAGCAAGACAGGGAGTTATCTCAGGCATGGGGGAAGGAAACAAGAGCAGGGAGGGAGGGAGGGAGGGAGGGAGGGATGTGGGGAACAGGGCTGATTTCTCCTGCAGAGCAGCAGCCTGCCAGGCTGAAGGTCAGCAAAGGGCTGTAGCAAATCAGTTTTTAATTGAAAACGAGCCCAGCAATGACGCCTGGGCACTGTTACCTGCGTGGGGATGCTGGAGCAGGCTGCCACCAACAGCTTTGCTCTCCAAATACACAAGAGATTATTCTCCCCGAGGAAAGCCATGTGCATGGAATCACAGCCCCTCCTGCATCCCTTCAAGGGAGGAAAGCAGGGAGAGAAGCATCCTGCTGTCCTGCTACCTCCCAGCGAGAGCAGGAGGTGGAGGAGAAGGACCCTGTTTGGATCCGGTGTTCAGAGACACATGGAGAAACCACAATTTCCTCGAAACTTTGCATCTGCTGGAGCTCGGCGGCAGCTCTGACAAGCAGGGGTTGTGCTCTATTGGATCCATACGTTATTCTGTGCAATCCTTGCCAAGATCCCACCGTGGGATTTGTGGGGCCTCCTCAGGAAAAAGCTCCAGAGCTCAAGAGGTTCCCAGGCAGCTACAACCAGGCTGCATCCTCCTTCCTGTCCCAGGTGTTCCTCCCAGCAGAGATGTCCCTTTCATTCCCACCACTCTCCCACCTCCCAGGTGGGGACCTGCTGGCTCTGGTGGTGTTCCCAACAGTCCATGGATTCAAGCTGTGCATCCCAATCCACCCAGCATCCTCCTTGTGTCTGGAGAAAAGCATGCCCAGACTTGCCCTCAGCTCCCACAGCTTTCCCTCCCTCTTCACTTCCATGTCAGCTCTTCCCACTTTTTCTTCTCTCCCAGTTCCCTTCTCTCATTAGGGAGAAGGAATGGATGTGACCCCACATGGCTTAGGAGCACCAGAGTGGTTTGGAAATGCTTTGGTTTTGGCAGAGGAGTGGGAAGCAGATGTTCACTGGAATAAAGAACCTCAAGGTGCTCCCAGTCATCAGCCCAGAACCCACCAGCACCAGGGAAGGGCAGGAACCACGGAGAGGCTGGAAGAGAAGGCATGGCTCCTGCTAGCATTGTCCAGCTGTGTTCTGCTGGATTCTTGGCCTCAGGGTCCATCTGATGGGTGGACACCACTCCTGGGAAAGCACCTTGGTTTGAAAGACAGGTGTCTGCCAAGGAAGGCGGGAACTGCCCTTGGAAGAGCAAAAAAATATGACCCCCTTCCCTCCAAATTATTTTAACTTTGAAATTAAGATGCTTTCAGGCAACAATAAGAGGAAAAGTGCCACATACATCCTTTATGAAAAATCCTTCCCTTAGGATTTTTTCTCCTGAGAAGCTGAGAGGCCTCAGGAACAAAATGTAAACATTGATTATCAGCTGCTGTGGAATGCAACACGTTCATCTGTGATTGGTCTCACGTGGTTGTTTCTAATTAATGGCCAATCACAGTGAGCTGGCTCGGACTCTGTCTGAGACAGAAGCTTCTGTTATGATTCCTTCTTTTTCTATTCTTAGCCAGCCTTCTGATGAAATCCCTTCGTCTATTCTTTTAGTATAGTTTTAATGTAATATATATCATAAAATAATAAATCAAGCCTTCTGAAACATGGAGTCAGATCCTCATCTCTTCCCTCATCCTCGGACCCCTGAGAATACTGTCACAGAAAAGAAACAACATTTATTTACTAAGATGTGTAACAAGGCGAACAAATAACAAAAAGAACAGAAACCCAAGCGCAGCCTCTCCCGCCTGCAGGCGCGTCCTCTGCGTTGCAGTTCCGGGCACGGCCACCAGGGGCGCTGCTGGCTGCCGGCCGGGCAGGGCGGGGGTGTGGTTCCTCCGAGCCGGCAGGGGGCGCTGTGGCGCTGGTTCCTCCGCACCGGCAGGGGGCGCTATGGTGCCGTGGGGCTCCCTCACGCGGGGATGGCGGGCGGCGTGGACGGCGAGGGCAGGCCGCAGCAGGAAAGGCGGCTGGAAGGGTGGAGAGGAGCAGATACCGCAGGAATTAAAGATGTAGCTGAAACTCCACAGCTGTAGAATGAGCCACAGGGTGTCCCGGCAGGTGTTGTAGCAAAAAACTCAGGGCAGCAGTAGCCAAGTTCATGAAGATGGCTGGGAGAGGCTCGTCTGGAGGGCAAAAGGGCCCAGGGTTCTGGGCTCTCCCCTGAGGCACAAACTTCTGTCAAGACAAATTTGCTGCCCACAGGCATTCAGAAACCAAAGTAAAGACCAAAAGCTGGAAACAGGGGAGTTGCACCTCACCCTGAAGATGGTGAGGGTGCCTTCCAATGACGTCAGGTGTTATAAGATCCCAATGCAATGGCTGCTCCCATGAGCAGAACTTCACTCACAGTAGGAGAAGACAGCAGGAGACAGAACCCTGCAATGGTGGCAAATTCTCCCCACAGCAACCCCAGCCTGTCTCCCCTCAGATGCTGGGAGCAAGAAGAGCCAAGCCCAGCCCCTCAGCCCCCTCCAAAATCTCGAGGTATCTTTGCCCTTCCAAAGAGAAAACTCCTCTGGTAAGAGAGTAACCAACTGCACCCTTCACCCATCTTGGCCATTTCCTTTGTCTCTTAAATACTGGTCGTTATTTTCTCTTAGCAACAGATGGGACAAAATTCCATGAGAGAAGGAAAAATCCAGAAAACAAGTGCTCAAGGAGAAGGACAGTCCAGCCATTGAGGAGGTGAGAAAGAGGGTTGAGAAACATCATGGCTCAATTTTTCAGACCATTGTTGGCAATTCCAGTCACTCCCAGGCACATCTGGATGAATTTCATGGAGAGTTTGGCCAATGCAGAGAGGTCTTTGATGGTTCCTAATCTCAGAAGGTAACCAGCCCCCAAAATAAGGTGCATCTCCTGGTGAAGCAGCTCACAGGCTGTGCCAGGCCAGGTTTGCCAGGATTTATCCCTACTGTAGGGTTCCAGGCAGGCAGGGGCAGAGGGTGGCTGAGCCCACAGGCCCCTGACAAGGTCCTGAGCAAACAGATCCCAGCTGTCACCCTTCCCAACACGAAGCAATAAACACACACCTGCTGTGAAGGAGCTGTGAGGGCTCCGTGGCAGCCACTGCCTTTGCCAGGAGGGATCTGCTCCCTCCTCCCCTCCATCCATGGGCAGAAATTCCTGTTCCTGGGATGCTTGGATGAGGGGAATCAAGCCAAGGGTTGGACCATGCCTGGGATGATGACACATCTCTGCTTCTCAGAGGGTTTTTGGGGTGGAAAGAAGGAAAGTCACCCTCTCTCCTCTGTACTGCCCCATGGCATGTAGAACCTGGAGGTAAAGTGGATTTTTGGATGCTCTGCCACCACCATCTGGGAGACCTGGGAGATACATACCCCAGGTCTGCGTCTGGTCCAAAAGAGCCCCCAATGAGCTTTGTCCCTCAGCATCCTTGTGGGATGCAGCTGGAAAAAATCATTGCTCCTGCTTTGAGCAGAGCAGCTCATGTACTTCAGTGGTGCTTACAAAGATGAATCCCTGTCTGGAAACACTTCCCCTGAATTAATATCCATTTTTTTCTCCATTAGCACTTCTATCAAGACAAATTTGCTGCCCTCAGGCACTCAGAAACCAAAGTAAAGACCAAAAGCTGAGAACAGGGGAGTTGCCCCTCACCCTAAAGTTCAATATGGTTAAACAAAACCTGATTATTCCTATCAATCCTGCTTTCCTCCATGGAGCATTCCCGTGCCACAGCATCAGGAGATGCTAACTCACTGCTGCTGCCTTTAAGGGAGTTGTTCCTGATTCAGACCAGGGCCAAGGATCAGCTCTGAGTGTCCCCAGCAAGCAGCAGGATGCTCAGGGATTAAGGCTGACATGCATCACCCCTGAGGGACAGGAGAAGCTATCCCTGCAGTTTCCCATGGGAAGGGGGGATGGAGGGGGAGAGCCATTAAGCAGCTCCTTACCCTGGGAATAATTAATCTGCAAAGCCCACGAGGAGGGAACGGCTGCACTGCCCTCTCCGTGCTCCCATTTCCAAGGGGGAGCTGGAAATGCTCCAGTCAGATCCCATCTCGTGGTAGGGGGTCCCTGCTCACCATCTATGGGGTCTTCAGGGGCATGGGAGTCCCTGCCAGCCTGGAACAGGGCATCCAAAGGGCTGGGCAGGGCCACCTTGGCTCCTAAAGCAGCACCCAGAGGCATCCCCAGCGTGCTGAGCCTGTCCCCAGCCTCCGGGCAGCCTTTCTGAGCTGGAGTGTTTTTAATCTGGAGCTGTGGAAATTCAGGCAGCTCCCCAGCCCTCAGAGCTGTTCTGCAGTTTGGTTTTTAGCTCCTGCACCCAAGGTAGAGGCAGGAGCAGGGCTGTGCCCCCCAGCTCTGCCCCACACACGGGGATGCCTGCCAGCACATCTCTTTGTTATAAAAGATCTTGCTGCTTTCCTCAGGGCTTTGGAGCTGGGATTGGTGCAGCAGGAGGCTACAACCAGCCCTGCCGTGGTCTATGGGCAGCACAGCACCCTCGGGTCACATTTTGGTCCTGGAGATAACTTCAGTCCTGTCCTCAGCGCTCAGGCAGAGCCCGGAGGCAGCTCCAGGGCAGGAGGTCCCGGCTCAGCAGGGCAGAGGGTGATGGATGTGGGAGAACAGCATCCTCTGAGGAACCTCCTGGGGACAAAGCACCAGAAAGCCTCTGGTGAGTGCAACAGCTCTGCAAGAGCCTGGAGCTCTGGAAAAGCAGGAGGGCTCGGCACAGCGGTGCCTTTGGGATGTGCTCTCCCTGCCAGCACCTGCCACCTGTGGCAGCCCCTTCCCCAGCCCTTTGATCCGCCTCCAGCTCCCGGCTCTCCTCACATTCGTGCTGCTCTCTCCAGGGATTTTCCAGACCACCTGGGTAGAAGCATTCCTGCATTCCCCCGTGTGGCCCGGTGCCGGCGTCAGCTCCTGGAGCCAGCCTTGTCTGTGCCTCCATCGCTGCCTTGCTGTGCTGTGCCAAAACCCAGGCTCCCAAAATGCTCCGAATTTACAGAGCAATCACTTTTGCCCAGCTCCCCCGGGCCTGTGGTGAGGGTTTGCAAAAGCTTTTTATTCGGATGTGCAAACACCAGCAGGTCTAAAGCTGCTCTTTAAGCTGGGACTGGCAGGGCTTTATCAAGCCAGGGCCTCGGGAAGGTTCACCAGCCCAGCCTGCCCTGTTTACTGGGAATTCATGGCCCTCCTGTGCTGCACCAGGCCGAGCTGTTCCACAGCATCACTGCTGGGCTTCAATGGAGAGCATTCTGGAGGATTGCAGGACGGGGCTGTGTGGTCTGTGCTGGCACTGGGATCCCCACCACCCCTCTCCAGCACCCCCTGTACCATGAAACCCCAACTTCACATCAAAGCCAACCCCAGGGGTGCCTCATCTCTGTCACCTCCGTCACCCCCCATGGACCCAGCCTGCAGGATACAGCCCCTGCTCCCCCCTCTGTGTCCAAGGAGAGCCAGCCCCCGGTGGTTTCACCCCCCTCCTTCCCTTGCAGGCTGTTTTTCTCCTCCTCTCCTCCTTCCATCAAGCAGCAAATATGCTTTCAGAGCAATAAGACGGCTGTTCAGCCTTTGGAACAAATGTTCTCTGCCAGGCTTCGAGCACAGGGGCGGAGGGGGGACTCACACTGATTTAATGACAGTGATTTAAGCAATTTGATCCATTTTTATGGTGCATTTACAGTTAGGGGAAAGGGAAGGGAGGAAAAAAAAAAAGAGGAGAGAGAGAGAAACACAGGAGTGGAACGGAGGCAGGAAAGGTTAGGGAACGCACCCCAGCAGGCGCTCGGAGGGGGAGAGAGGCTGTCACAAGCTGTTCCCCTGGCTGCTCTGCCAAGGCGAGGCCTCGCCAGCCTCCTGTGCCCAGCTCTGAAATCTGGCTCGTGTCAGCGTCAGCTCCCCGGGGCTGCAGCTCACCCAGGAGGTGCTGCAAAGCCTCCCCGGGTCACAGGGATCCAGGGATGTGGGGTCAGGACAGGGCAGCGCCTCCTTTTCATCGGGAAAATGCAGCAAGGGCACAGCCAAGCGCCAGCTCTCATCCTGCTCCCATCAGGGGACTCCCCCATTCACCCCTAATGGAAATCCCTCCAAGATTTCCATCTATTTCCCATTTCCAGCTATAGGGATAGAAGATACACTTTTTGGGTGCTGAGGGATAGCTGCCTGTATAAACACACCAAATCCACTTGGAATAGAGGTGAAAACAGAGCTCTGAGCTCACCCAGCTCAGAAAACTTCAGCCCCAGAGAGCCTTTCCCATGGATGTGCTCAGACCTGGCCCCTCATTCCATGTGCTGTGCACAGCTTCATCCTGGTCCCACTCTGTGTCTCCCAGCTGGCTCCCAGCGTCCCAAAAATTCCAGCCAGATGTGGGTCATGCCAAGGGACCCTGCTGGGGATAGCACCTTGTATTCCATGGGGCTCTCTGCAGGGAGGTGCTGCACCTGTGGGAGTGCTGCCAACCCCACCTGCCCCATCCTGCCCTGCCCTTCCCCTCCAGTGGGGAATGATCCCCAGTAAATCCAGGATGCACCAGCCCAGACATCACAGAGTAACAAAATTGGTGCCAAACTCTGCTCCTCCCTCGGGAAGAGACCTTGGATATGCCCACACTCAGCTTGACAACAACCAGCCAGCTTGGCTTTGTGGGAAAAGGAAGAAATTCCATGCAAAATCCTAAAGGATCCCTCCTGGGGGTCCCCTCTGCCACAGCTGGTGGCTTTGTGGGACCAGAGCTGGCTGAAGCATCGCACTCTGCCCAAATCCTCACGTCCTTGGCAGCACCTTGAGGACTCAGTATCAGGGAAAACACACCTGGACTTACCTGCTCCTGGCTGGAGAGCAAACTGAGTCCTGCCTCAGGAAAACTGAGGGGGAAAATGTCATTCCAAGAGAGTTTACATCAATAAAGAGAGGGGAGCAGCCTTTTACCAAACCCCATCCACAACAAACTTCCAACTGCATCCTCCCACTCCACCTGCAAGGGAAGCCCTGTGCCAAGAGCTCCCCCTGTTCCCAGAGGGTTTGGGTGCTGGTGGTCCCTCACCTTGCTGCTCCATCACTTGTGCAAAGCCAGAGCTGTCCCAAAACATGGATCTCAGCTCCTGATATCTCACCTGCAGTGCTCCAGCCTGCTGCAGGCACAGGGATTGGGAAGCTGCAGCACCATTGAAGCTGTCACCCTGTGGAGATGAGCATGATTTATCCAGCCTGATGCCCTTTGCATCCCACAGGAATGAGCTGTGGCACCTGGGAGCTCTCTGCAGCATGGGGAAAGGGGCACCCAGGGACTGCACAGCAATGTGGGAGCTCTCAAAGCAGGCTTTGGCAGCCCACACCTCCCCGAGGAGAATGAGGATGGAAAAGGTTGCACAGAGAATCCATCTTCCTTCTTGACTGGTCAGTCCCACAGCCAGGAAAACCCTTCCTGGAAGCCAGTGGAATTTTTTCCTGCTTGTTTCTTTGGTTTTTATTATTTCTTTTTTTTTTTTTTTTTTACTACTAGCCCATCTGGAGGCTACAAATGCCCTGCAGGTCTGTAAGGGATGGGTTTTGAACACATCCCAAAAGGTTCTGCTTGGAATGCCACCACGGGAGCTGGTGGCACTGACACCTCCATGGATCCAGGGACATCCAGGAGAGCAGCAACCCCAGCCTGGCCTCGGGGGGATTGTTGGCTTTAAATACCTCCGAAGGAAGAGGGAAAAAAATTCCAAGCAGCAAACAAAATAAATCTTCCTCTCCAAGCCAAAACAGAGAGAAAATAGCCAGGGACCTTGGCCGGGAAGTTGTTTATTATAGTCCTGGGGTTCACTGCCAATTTCAGCAGTTGGACAATTTTCCTTTTGCAGCCCAGAAATAGCCACCCCTTCTCTGGGCAGCCCTGGGTGCTCCTCTCCTGGACTCCCAAAGCACCCTGACCTGCCCGGACCCCCGGCAGGCAGAGGGTTCCCTTTGGCAAAGGGATTTTCGGGAATCACCTGCAAAGCCGAGATCCCGCAGGCGAGCAGAGCCCCGGCCCTGCCTGCGGCGGGATGTGCTGCCAGGCGCAGCTGCCCTCTGGCTTTGTTTCCAGGGATTAAAAGGGAAAAAAAAGAAGAAAGGACTAAAGCCCAGGAGAGCAGGAGCGATGGACACACCTGCCTGTGGCATCACCCCGCAGCTGCTCCCCCTTCACCCCCAGGAAAGGGGCAGCTGCTGCTCGGTGGGCTCCGGGGGTCCCATGGGAACAGGGAATGCTGGAACAGGAATGGGTAACATCGGGATTGCTGCGTTCCCTTCGCCTGCCTCTCCTCATCCCATGAAGGCGTAGGACAAAGGGAAAGGCAGGCTGCCTCCAGCACGCGGCCTTTTGTCTTTCAATTAAAAACAAACACAAAACAAGAGCCGGGAGGGACCCGCCCGCTGCGGCCGCGCGGCTCCATCGCACAGGCGGCCCCGCCGGCTTTCCTCAGCCCAAAGGAATCCGCGGGCTGGGAAATCAAATCCACGTGGGATGCGAGAGAACGCTCCTAAGGGGCCACACGCCCCCCTGAAAGCCCCCGGCCCCCCGGGGGAACACTCCTCCCTCGCAGAGCCGGCAGTGGCACAGCTCCAGCTCAGGCACTGACTCCACAGCCACATTCCCTCTCTCTTCCCTCCCTCCCTGCCATCCCTCTGGTCCCCAAATGTGGGCATGGGGATGGGAAGCTCCTGCCCTGCACCCTCCACAGTGGATCCAGCCCCTGGCATCCCCCAGGAGGTTTGGGATGCCCCCAGCTCAGGAGGAGATGCTCATGGTGGTGTTTTACATCCTACACAGTGCCAGCGTCATCGCTGCCTTCTGCAGGTGACAATGGCAGAAAGCACAGGGTCCTGGGCCACCAGGTGGGTGGGGATGAAAGCAGCGTGCCAAAGAGGATGGAGGACAGCTGGATGTTGCAGAAAAGCACCTGGAGGAAGCACACCTGGAGTCTGGGAGCAGCACTCAATGCCATCAACAGGCGCCGAGGCTGCTGAGGAAAGGACTGAGCCCCACAAGTGATGCTCAAAACCCAGGAGATGCTCAGTCCCTTCTCCTCAACCCACTAAACACATAAAATCACCAAGAAATCACATTATTGTTACACAGACGCTGAAAATCCATCTGGCCAAGAGAACTTCCAGAAAAATCTCCTTCATTGCATCTCCCATATCCCTGGGCCAGAGCTGGGGTTTGCTCCCCTCACTGCCCCTGCAAGTCAGGGTCACATCAGGCTTTTGGCCAAGGCCCCAGGAACCCAATTCCCTGCTTTGAGAAGGAAAAATTAAATTTTCATTCAAATTTTCACTTTGGCAGCCAAGATATCGGCTCAATTTCCACCTGCTGCTCTGAAGCCTTCGCTTTGCATGGGAGAAGCACACAACTGAGAGTTTTCAATTATAGAGCACTTGCATATAAGGGCAGGAACAGCCAGGAGTATGGATTTGAAGCCTAAAAAACATCAAAATAAAAACAAAATGAGAGGCTCTCGGAAGGACACGCTGCCCCAGGAGGGACCAGCTGCTGCTTGGCTGGGTGGAGCAGGGCCACCACTGTCAGCCCATGGATGTGCTTGTTCCAATCTCAGTGCCAACAGCTTGTGACACGGAGCTGGGCTCTTCTCTCTCCCCAAAATCAGCCCTGCAGGTCTGGCTGGGAGGTGCCAGGGCTGAACTGGAGCCAGGTTTGAAGCAGGAACGTGAGGCAGGTTTGGACTTTTCCCTCAAAGGATGCGTGAGTGGGGCTGCCTTTCCCCAGGCTATTGCTGTACCCTCTTCCAAAGGGATAAAGGAGGATTTATCCTCCCTGAAGGGTTGGGGATTCCCACTCTGAAGCTGCAATTAGACTGGAAACTGCTCCAAGTTTCATCAGTGGATTTGGAAAGGTGGGTGGGAGAAGAGGGGAGCTTGGCTTGAATGCAGTGCCCAGCCAACACTCCCTGAGGGATGTCTGCTCAGCCTGGAGCCCCAAGAGCAGCTCACCCCAATGTCCTGTAGGAGGAATTTCCACCTGCATCTCTCAGGGATGGCTCTCTGAGATCCAGCCAGGCTGCTGGGTTGGAACTTCAAGGAGCAGAGGTCCATGAACAGCTGAATCCCATCCCCAGCAACCCCTTGTACATCCCAATAAACCACATCACCGTGGGAAGAGCAGTGCTGGCTCCCGAAATCATCCCAGGCAACAAGAAAACACAGCCTGGCCTCCCCAGCTCCAGCATCTCACAATTCCTCATCCTGTCCCTTCTTCCTTGAGAGGAGAGACCATCCCCACTTGGCTCTGACCTTTCAGGTGGGCGCAGAGAGTGAGAAGGTCCCTAAATATCATCCCAGATTTTCAGAATGCCAGAGCAGGCAGGGAGCCCCTGGTTTGCAGCCTGGAGCTGCACAGAGCCTGATGAGCCCCCCAAGCCCAGACTTTCACCTCGGTATCAGCGAGCCAGCAAATCCCAGTGTGTGGGACCACCAGGAATGTGACATTTGCCAGAGCCCCTGCAAGGAAAGCCAAGAACTGGGGCAGGATCTGCAAAAGGCAGGAGCAGGGAAGCCTTTGGGGACACATTAAGGAGACTTTGCAGGAGGAGATGATGCTGACACTCCGCAGACACCCAGCATTCTCCAACAGATCCAGACACGAGTCCTGCTCTCCAAACTGGACCCCGTGGAAAAGGAGGAAACCACATGGCCGTGTTCCCCCTCCCAACACCCAGCTCCTCCGGGGGGATCAACCCCACTTCCTCAGGGACCTTCCCACGAGCAGACCCTGCCCTTCCTCTCCACTTTCAGCCTGAGCATCAGCATCTCTCGGTGCCATCTGTATCCGACGCTCGCCCCCTGGCCGGTGTGGGGGACTCCCGTGCCCCCCTCCGGCTCCAGCTGCACGGCACACCCGAGGGGCCGCCGCCGGCCCGGCAGCAGCTGCCTTGGCCCGGCTTCAAGCCCAGCACTGCTCGAGGGCAGCTTGTTATTTCGGTCCTGCTCCGGGGTTATTTTTAGAAAGCGCTGAACACCCCTTCTCCCAAACGGCTCCTCCAGGGATGACCTTGCGGAGCTGCAGCCGCCTCACTCCCTGCTCCAGCACCACCCCTATCCCTGGGGACTGTCACCCACCGCCCCCAGGGTCCCCACCCTGTGCAAATCCCGCTGGCAGCAGGGCGAGGAGGGAGGGAGAGAGGCAGAGGGGGCTGAAGGCTGAACTACATCTCAACCCCTGCCGCCATCCAGGTTCGCTCCCGGTTTCAATTATCACCTGCTGGAGCAGCAGCTGCCGAGTGCCGGCAACTCAAAGCGAGTCAACAAGGTCTTGTTGTTCCAGCTGCTCGGGGGCACGGAGCTCCGTGCGCTCCCCCCGCCCGGCTCCGCAGGGATGCAGCGGCGGCCCCCGCTCGCCCCTGTGCGTGCAGGGCTGCGGCGCTTCCATCATTCCCCCATCCCGCTCTCCCGGGCAGGTAAACGCTGCTGGAGCTGCCGAGGGGGGAGCGGAGAGAAACCTCAATAACAATAAGGAGGGGGAAAAAGAAGAAAAAAAAAATAGAAAGAAAGGAAGAAAAAAAAAAAAGCCCCAAGAAGCAGCCGCTGCACAGAGGTTATCCGGGGGACAGAGCAAATAATTGGCGAGGCGAACAATGCATTTTAATTAAACCTCTGCAGGAAACGAGGGGAGGGAATCAAGTTAATTGCATGGAGCGGGAGCAGGAGATTAAAAATGCTCTTTGCTCAGAAGATGGTGGCTCCCATCCGCCTTTGCCGAGGAAAACAAGGCCACCTGGGGTGGCAGTGCCGCCGTGGGGACACGCAGCTCGCTGGCTCTGCCGGGGCTAGGTGTGACAGCAGGGTCTGGGGGGATCATGCTGATCCCCTCTGCCAAGGGGGTGGGGGCACCAGGTCCACAGGGATGGGTACAGGTGTGGGAGCCGTTCCTGGGAAGTCCCACAGGGATGGGGACATTGCTTGTGTCTGCAGGAAAAGGACCATGAGACACATCCCAGGGGATGGGTCCCATCACAGCTCTGCCCTTGCCCTGCTCCATGTCCTCTGCTCAGCCCAGGCTGTTCCTGGCCCTCTCCCCGTGAAAAACCACCAGCATTTACCTTTTCCTGCCTATGATACTTCAAATTTCACCTCTCTCAGCTCGGGACCCTCTGTCTTTTCTCAACTATTCCCTTTCCTGATCTTTCAAGCCCTTGTTTTCACCCCACCCTGGACACCACAGAGAGACCCCGACTCTCGGCCAGTGAGCCCCACAACTGCAGCACATCCAGGCTCCCCTCCTGCTCAAGAGAGGAAGCAGCATCACAGACTCCAGGCTGCTGGAAGATGGGGACAGGACCGAGCACCCCACGCCTGGCGGTGGCACAGGGAGCACTCCCACCCCATCCCTCTGGGCACCCATCCTCACGGCATCCAGGGCAGGAGGCACCAACCTCTGGCCCGAGGCAATTTGTGAGCTCCGAACCCTGCCCTGCCTCCCGCCGCCTGCTAATGAGCCCCAGCCCGCTCCGCCTGCCATGAGAACAGCAATCAGAGCCACCGCTCGCCTGCTAGGAACAATCTCCCTCCTTCCCTCCTCTGCATAAATTTCCCAGGCTGTGGTTTTCAGCCTCTTATCCCACATAGCTTTATTCACAGGAGAAGTCCCACTGGGGGCAAGGAAATTACTCCAGCGAGGAAAATTACCCGGGCACGGGATGCACACCCAGGGCACCAGGCGAGGGGCTGGGGTGGTTTGGGTTTTTTGCACAGCATCGAAACCAAAATAAATCCACGGAGGGAACTCAGAGCCAAGCCTTGCTCCTGACCACGGGTAAGAGGCAGACAAATTATAGCAATTAAAAAGAAGAAAGAGGCATGTGGACTTTCATATCCACAAACCTCAGGACGCAGCCTGTGGGGGAGAGAGCGTTTCCCAGTCACACACAGGCAGCAGAGCCGACTCACATCACAAAACACTCCGTGTCCTCAGAGGCACAAGCTGTCCCTCCAGGCACCGGTGCCACCAGCGTGAGCACGAGGCTGGGACAGGCTGTCCCTGCACAGGATGGCTGTCAGCAGCAGGACACAGGCTGTATTGTCCCCAGAGCTGGAGATTGAATTGCAGGTTGGCCCTCCCCGCTGTGCACAAGCGCTGCCCTGATGGGAAACGAGAGTTCAGCCGAGATCTTCCGCTTTTCCCCTGCAGCTGCAGGAGGACAGGCAGGAAAACCACAGAGCTCTGCTCAAACGCTCACACCGAGCAGCTTTCCAGCCAGAGAAACGCTGCTGCTGCTGCTTCACCACATGCTTAAATTGCATGTTGGGAGGGAGGAAATTGGCCACTATTTTCACCCCAAAGCTGCGGTGGAGCCAGGAGGTGAAGCCCGTCACGCTGACAGTGAAATGGCTGCAGCATCCTCAGGCTGTTTGTTCAACAGGAGCATCCCCCGTGGGAGCAAGGCTTGATTGCACTCAGCATCCCCAGGAAAGGGAGGGAAGGGGGAGCAGAACCAGCAGGGCCAACCCAAAATCCCAGACACCCCCTTGCTGCTGCCTCTGCATCACTCCTGGGGCTGTCCCAGCCCTCCTGGGGGTATCCACGGCATCCCTGGACAGCTGCAAAGATCTCTGGCTGCCAGCAGGGCTGTGGGGACACTCTCCTGTGCCTGCCTTGCTGCAGGGACAGGGACATTTGGCAGCTGCCTGCCGAGAAGGTGTCTGGAGTGCAGTGGGAACATGAGTCAGAGCTGCCTGCTCTCCCTGACGTCTCCCTCCTGCTCATTTATTCAGCACGTCAAATATTTGCCCTGCGCAGACCCGCGTTATCCAGGAGGGGTTTTTTCCCTTTCTGCTGGCGGTGACAGCTTCAAAAAAGCCACCACAGTGCCATCTTGGGAAACTTGACCTCCCAGCTAAGCACTTCCAGCATCCTTTTCCTCGCCTGCTCCAGGGACCGGCTCCTCTTCAGGCAGCCATCCCCTCTGTGAGGGATGGAGGGGCTGGATGCCAAAACCCACAGGCTAAAGCAACAACCCACGGGGCTGCAGCGGGGAAAGGTCATTTCAGACCCACTTCCAGCACGGCCTGAGTGACAGCAAGGCTGGGAGCCTGTGGGAGGCACGCAGTGGCCCTGCTGTCCCTCATGTCCCCGAGCATCCTGCCTGGAAGCGGCACACGCAGTGGCAGGAGAGGCCAGCCAAGGAAAACTGCTCAATTTTGCCTCCCTTCGGCAGGGAAGGAGCTTTGCTGGCTGCCAGCCCCACAGCAATCCCCTGAGGACCTCAGCCTTTGCCTTTTTTATGAGCCACATCCCTGGATTTCTTGTTGAAAGGGGTGCTCACACCCTGAATTCCCAATCCCCAGGGAGAAGGAAAGGTGTTCATCTTTTATTAAAAGCTAAAGGCTGGAGAAGGTGACCTTGAGCAGAGGTGACACAAGAGAATCCGTGTTCCACCTGGCCCCATGGGATTTTTATCCCAGGGCTGCTGCCAAAAATGTCCCATTTCATGGAGAAAGTGCAGAAATGGCTCATAAAGCACAAGCTCGGGGATGCAGCTGAGCAGATCAGCTGCCAGATGAAGACAGCGTGCTCTGGGGGAAAGCACACCTGCCTCCATCCTGGCTGGAAAAGGAGGAGGAAAATCTCCCTTCAGCCTGCATTCCCAGCAAGGACACACACACACAAGGCTTTCACCTTTTACAGGAGCTGCCCAGGAGCAGGGCTGGCATTTCTTGCTGGTGGGGGCTCCAGAGCCTGCTGGTCCCAAGGCAGCCAGCTCAGCATTCCTCCTCTTCCTTGGGAAGTCACAACGCATGGAAAAGCCTTAGGGCTGGAATAAAACTACAAAAAGCTTCTGCAGTGCTGTCAGAAACAGCACCAGGAGAGAAGGGAACTGCCTGGTGGGTTTGGCCCCCTCAGTCCTGCATCCTGCTCCATAGCCAGCTCCAGAGGCAGAGGAATCATGCTGATTTCCTGGGATTTTCCAGCTTATCCTGTGTTTACAGAGCTGTCCATCCCTCTTTGCTCGTGGAGGGGCAAATTTGGCTGAGCCCACGGCAAGGACTGCTGGCAGATGAGCTCAGAGTCCTTTGGGGAAACCAGCAAGGGAAAATCCAGCTCAGCCAAGACACCCCCTGCATCTCCCAGCTGGACAAGGAGCTGCAGTGACCTTGTCCAAACATGGCCTGGAGTTGGAAGCGAGGAAGGAGAGGATGTGACTCACATCTGGGATGTGGCCACAGAGGACAGATGTGTTTTATTACTGTCCAGCCCCTCTCTGCAGCTCTGTCTCAGTGACTCAGCCTTGCCTTCAGGCCCTTCCTAAAGGAGCCACAGCACAGCCCTTCCCAGCAGCTTCCCTCTGCTGCAGTAAAACTGATTTGGGGAGTTCAGGCTCCTGTGAAGGGGAAAAAATAAATTAAAACAAATCAAAGTTATGTTTCTGCATGGGAATCTTCCAATTTCAGTGGTAAATCATTCCGAGAAGGATGAAATCAGATGTTTTCGTGGCAGGATTCATCTCTTTAGAGACTTTAAAGCTAAACATGCCCCAATCCCAGTGGGAAGGACAGTGAGGACTCCCCTGGGTTTTCTTGGACACGTCTCACAGGGCAAGAGGAAACATCTGGAGGTGTTCCATGTCTGGAGGGAGGAATAGGGGGATTTCAGCAGATCTCCTTCCCGCAATCAGGAGAAAACTCAGCAGTGTTTAATGGAGAGAGCCCCAAAGCACTGAGACCAGGCAGAGCCACCATGTGTTAGACACCAGGTGATCTAAAGAGGCTGATCTGCAGCCAGCTGGGCTCAGCTCATCCTTTCTGGCCCTTCCTGTGAATCCCTACACAGCTCCCCCAGCTTGGGAAGGGCTTCCCTTGCCACACCAGCCCCAAAGAGCCTTTGGCACACTCACCTGCGCTATTACCAGGTACCGAGGGACACACGGGTGACAGCCCTGCCCAGACTCCCCTTCCCAGCTGTGCTTTTCCCGGAGGGAGAGCAGCTGGAGCGCATCACCCGGGCGGCTTTTCCAGCCACATCCCGGCCGGGACGGCACCGGGAGCCAAAGCTCCATGAGCCCCCCGGGGCCAGCGGTGCAGTTCGCCCGGCAGACACTGGATGGGGCTGCGAAACCGGTCACCGGCACAGCTGGCACGGCCGGGGGGCACCGCGGTCCCTGCCAGATGTTTTGGGGTCCCTCCTGGCCGGTGCCAGGCTGGCCGGGTCACAGCTGCCGCCACTCACTGCGCCGGGCACCAGGTGGCTTCAATCCGGGCTCCACCTCTCCTGGATGCTGAGTGAGCACCTGGCAGCACCTGGGGAGAGCTGGAGGCTTCACCTCCCAAAGCTTTGCCATGTTCTGAGCACGGGGATGGGAAGGGAAAGCGGGAGTTCCTGCCTTGCAAAGTGCCGATGAAGATTTCTGCTGCAGTGACGAGGTGAGGTGAGTTTCCTTTTCCCACCTGCCTCAATCCCAGCTCTTTGAGGGACTTTGGATGTGGACACAGAGCGGCAGGACCAGAGGCAATGGTTTCACATTGTCAGAGGGCAGGGTGAGATGGAATATCGGGGAGAAACTCTTCCTGTGAGGATGGGGTGGCCCCACAGAGCAGCTGTGGCTGCCCCTGGATCCCTGCAAGTGTCTGAGGCCAGGCTGGATGCTGTGTGCTTATTTCTGGGACTCCCACCTGCTTTTCCAGCACCTTCTTTGCTGTGCTGTGCTTTGCTCTTTGCTTAGTGCCAGCTGCAATGTGCTGAGGGATGGGTGAGGACCAGAACCTGGGTTTGGGGAGTTCTGAGCTGGCTGATCCTGCGTGTTGGGGCCTTGGCTGTGGCAGGAGGGCTGCTGGCTGCTGGCTGCATTCTGGCATTGTGCCACTGTGAACCCACTCCAAACAAAGAGCACTTTGTGGGCACGGTGCTGCCCTTTGAAGTGTCAGTGGTGGCTGTTACCGAGCAGGTGTTATCAGGGAGATGTTGATTCACTCACATCCTGTCCCCAGGCTGGGCTGGCTCTGTTGCTTGGGGACACACTGCTGTCCCCTCTGCAGGACCCTGTGCCAGCCCAGGGCGTGCAGAGCCCCCTTTGCTCTGGCAGGGATGGTGGCAGTGACACTCCCAGCCTTGCTGTGATGCCACCCTTGTCTCTGCTCTGTCCCCAGTTCCTTGGGAAGCTGCTCCGTGCCCTGCATCATTAACCATTTCCTTCCCATCCTCTCTGCAGCAGGGCCAGCAGCTCCATTACTGCTGTGGGCAGCTGGGCTGGGAGGAAGGGGGTGCAGGGATGGGCAAGTGTCGCAACAGGACACAAAATGAACAACACTCACACGCTGAGATTTCTAAGGAAAAAAGTGTGTTTATTTCTGGACCTCGATATTTATTACTTAGAATTTTATTATTTAGAATTCATTATTTATAATTATTATTTTTATCATTTAGAATTTTATTATTTAGAATTTATTCTTTAGAATTATTCTTTATATTACTTAGAAATTTATTATTTAGAATTGATTCTTTAGAAATATTCGTTTTATTATTTAGAAATTTATTCTTTAGAATTTATTCTTTAGAATTATTATTTTGATTATTTAGAATTTATTGTTTGGAATTATTGTTTTTATTATTTGGAGTTTTATTATTTAGAATTCTAAAAGTGACCATGGATTGGAGGATGAAATTGCCACTTCTCTAACTACACTGATCAAACTAACAGTCTATCAATACCCCCTTCCTCTAGAAACGAATGCAAAACAATCATTATTTACATGAAAAGTGTGTGAGAAACTCCATTACAAAAATGCAAAACATCACGAGGCTTAGAAGGACTTGAGAAGAGCAGGGTGACAGGCAAGCTCTGCTCCCAGGGTGCTGTGGGTGGGCAGGGAGCAGAGCAGCAGCCGGGGGAAGCCTTGGCAGTGCTGCGGGGATGGCTTTGGCTGCTGGGGCAGCAGGATCAGAGCTGGAGCAGTGTCCTGGAGCCCTGGCTGTGCCGTGCTGCTCAGGGATGTGCAGTGTCCTGGAGCCCTGGCTGTGCTGCTCAGGGATGTGCAGTGTCCTGGAGCCCTGGCTGTGCTGCTCAGGGACGTGCAGTGTCCTGGAGCCCTGGCTGTGCTGCTCAGGGATGTGCAGTGTCCTGGAGCCCTGGCTGTGCCGTGCTGCTCAGGGATGTGCAGTGTCCTGGAGCCCTGGCTGTGCTGCTCAGGGATGTGCAGTGTCCTGGAGCCCTGGCTGTGCCGTGCTGCTCAGGGATGTGCAGTGTCCTGGAGCCCTGGCTGTGCTGTGCTGCTCAGGGCTGGAGCCGTGTCCTGGAGCCCTGGCTGTGCTGCTCGGGAATGTGCAGTGTCCTGGAGCCCTGGCTGTGCCGTGCTGCTCAGGGATGTGCAGTGTCCTGGAGCCCTGGCTGTGCTGCTCAGGGCTGGAGCAGTGTCCTGGGAGCCCTGGCTGTGCTGCTCAGGGATGTGCAGTGTCCTGGGAGCCCTGGCTGTGCCGTGCTGCTCAGGGATGTGCAGTGTCCTGGAGCCCTGGCTGTGCTGCCCTGGGATGTGCAGTGTCCTGGGAGCCCTGGCTGTGCTGTGCTGCTCAGGGATGTGCAGTGTCCTGGAGCCCTGGCTGTGCTGCTCAGGGATGTGCAGTGTCCTGGAGCCCTGGCTGTGCTGCTCGGGGATGTGCAGTGTCCTGGAGCCCTGGCTGTGCCGTGCTGCTCAGGGATGTGCAGTGTCCTGGGAGCCCTGGCTGTGCTGTGCTGCTCAGGGATGTGCAGTGTCCTGGGAGCCCTGGCTGTGCTGCTCAGTGATGTGCAGTGTCCTGGAGCCCTGGCTGTGCTGCTCAGGGATGTGCAGTGTCCTGGGAGCCCTGGCTGTGCTGTGCTGCTCGGGGATGTGCAGTGTCCTGGGAGCCCTGGCTGTGCTGCTCAGGGATGTGCAGTGTCCTGGAGCCCTGGCTGTGCTGTGCTGCTCAGGGATGTGCAGTGTCCTGGAGCCCTGGCTGTGCTGTGCTGCTCAGAGCTGGAGCAGTGTCCTGGGAGCCCTGGCTGTGCTGCTCAGGGATGTGCAGTGTCCTGGAGCCCTGGCTGTGCCGTGCTGCTCAGAGCTGGAGCAGTGTCCTGGGAGCCCTGGCTGTGCTGCTCAGGGATGTGCAGTGTCCTGGAGCCCTGGCTGTGCCGTGCTGCTCAGGGCTGGAGCAGTGTCCTGGAGCCCTGGCTGTGCTGTGCTGCTCAGCGATGTGCAGTGTCCTGGAGCCCTGGCTGTGCTGTGCTGCTCAGGGATGTGCAATGTCCTAGGAGCCCTGGCTGTGCTGCTCAGGGCTGGAGCAGTGTCCTGGAGCCCTGGCTGTGCTGCTCAGGGATGTGCAGTGTCCTGGAGCCCTGGCTGTGCTGCTCAGGGATGTGCAGTGTCCTGGAGCCCTGGCTGTGCTGCTCAGGGCTGGAGCAGTGTCCTGGAGCCCTGGCTGTGCCATGCTGCTCGGGGACATGGGTTGTCCTGGGAGCCCTGGCTGTGCTGCTCGGGGATGTGCAGTGTCCTGGAGCCCTGGCTGTGCTGCTCAGGGATGTGCAGTGTCCTGGAGCCCTGGCTGTGCTGCTCAGGGATGTGCAGTGTCCTGGAGCCCTGGCTGTGCTGCTCAGAGCTGGAGTAGTGTCCTGGAGCCCTGGCTGTGCCGTGCTGCTCGGGGACGTGCAGTGTCCTGGAGCCCTGGCTGTGCCGTGCTGCTCGGGGACGTGCTGCCTCCCAACGGTGTCCTGGGGACACGGCCGGTGTGGCCACCACGGGTGTTGTCCCCTCTTTGGGAGCAGGATCAGTGGTCTGAGCCCGTGGGTTGGATGCTGAGATCTCTGTGGGTGCTGAGCAGAGTGGCAGCGAGCTGTCACTGCTGCGGGGCTGGGACACGGTGTCATGGGGACACTGGCACGGGACATGGCTCTGCCCCACAGCTCTTGGGGGATGCAGATGGGGACAGTGCTCAGGCAGCCCATTCTTCCCCATCCTTCCTGCCCCTAACAGCAAATTCTGTCTGCCTTGGGCTCCCCTGGACTGGACTGGACTGGTGGTGTTTGATCCAGTACACAAAAATGCCTCTTCTAGTTTGGCTCATAATTATTAACCCTGTATTGTCTCTTGATCAATTATCAGAGCCTCAAATGACCTCAAAGAACTCCTGTGACATCAAGTAACTACTCTCTAGGACTTCAGGAAAGGGTAGAACCAGGGAGGAATTAACTCATCACCTTTGTCACTAACTGGGGATTCTTGTCAGTCATGCTAATTTGCTAAAAATACAAAATTGTAAATATTTACAGGGCGTGTTCTCACTCAGTGTGTTGTGCACCATAAGGATCCTTTAAGAGGGAACCCCTTTTTATCACCTAACCCAGTCTGGC
Source organism: Geothlypis trichas (assembly GCA_009764595.1). Lineage (NCBI taxonomy): Eukaryota > Metazoa > Chordata > Aves > Passeriformes > Parulidae > Geothlypis > Geothlypis trichas. The sequence continues at coordinate 19,433,517 of CM019911.1, forward strand.
TCACAATTTTAGCACCAGGGGAAATGTTTTTGTTCCTGGTGACTCCACCAGGAGTTGTGGCACAGCTGCTTGGACTGGGGACCACCTTGTCCCTACAATCCATAATTTTCAAAGAAATTGGGGGTTCTTCGTGGTGCTCCAGGGAACTCCAGGGGTTCCAGAATCCAGCATGGGAGTAGAGGTACAATAAAAGGCATTTTTTTGGTAGCATTTGTGGGTTTGCATTTGGACACCTCTTGTGGGGTTTTTTTGGGTGGGAAAGGGGCAGAAGGGGTGTCCATGGGGGGAATTTGTTCATTCCCTGTCTTTTGTTCTTCCCTCAGTGTTGGAATGCCAGCCTGAGTTCCTCAGAGAGAGGAATGGATGCAGGGGTTGAATTAAAGCCTTCAGAGAAATTAAGATCTATTAAGCCACATAGATATGAAGTAGAAGTGTAGGTTTGAGTTTGAAGTAAGTGGAAGTTATAGTTTTAAGTAAGTAAAAATACATTTTTAGCACCTTAAGAAACTGTGTTAGCCAGCAAAGGCCCTAAGGCCTGGTTTAAAGTTCAGAAACTTAGTTCCAGTCTTAACAAACAGAGCAGAGCTTCGCTTGTGTCTCTAGAACAGGTAGAACTGTATGTGTAAATAGAACTGTTCATGTGAATAGATAAACTTAAACATGGAAATTTTAAGTAAGAAAACAGATGGTATATTTGTGTAAGTAGGTAATATTATATATGTAGTTTTTAGGTAAGAACTGACACTACTTTAGCACGTTAGAATTAATTTAGGTTGGTTTAGAAAGAATATTTTAGAATTGTACTATTAGATGATTGGGTGATTTACGAATAACAACATAAATTATGTTTATTATGTGTATTGAGGTGTTTGGCATGGAGGAACAAGAAGAAAAGAAGAAAGAAGAAGAAAAGTCCGTGGTTCCTGCTGCTGCTGCTCAGGACATTGGGCTTTGTGCAGGGAGCAAATTCTGCTGTTGTTCCTCACAGAACCTGGGACTCTGCAGCAGAGAGCAGCCCTGCAGCTGCAGCTTCTGCCTGGGACTCCATTTTAGCACAGAATTTAACATTTTAGCATGGACTTTTAAACTTAGGACTCTTTGTTTTCATATATAATAAACATGTAATAGATTAAATAGTATAGTAGAATAAATAATATAGCACTATATAATATATAAAATATATACACATATAAAAATTATATAAAGTAATTTTAATATAAAATATAAAAATTCATATAAATTATATATAATTATATATCACATAAGAAATTAAATATTATATAATAAATTACATATACATATAGAAATTGATTAAATAATATATAGTTCTATAGAATGTATTACTTCTTATATAATATATATTATTATATACAATACATATATTACATGTAATATTTTTATATATAGATAAACATATAATATATAAAAATATATGTATATTAAAATAAATTTAAAATAAATATCTATAAAATTAATAATATATATAACTATATGTATATTAATGTAATATTTATTATATCATATATATTATATAACATATATAATATATATGTAATGTTTTTATATAGATACCTATTTATTATATAGAAATATATATGTGTAGTAAAATAAGTAAATATTAAATTAATAATAAGCATATAAATGCATATATATTAATGTAATATTTATTTTAATATATATTTTATATAACATATATAATATATATATAATGTTTTATATAGATAAATATTTATTATATATTAATATATATGTATATTAAAATAAATAAATATTAAATTAATAATAAGCATATAAATAAATGTATTTTAATTTATTTATTCTATAATATATATTATTATACATAATATATAATACATATATTTTAATTAATATTTTTACATAGATAAATATATATAATATAGTAAAATATTTATGTATATTAAAATAAGTTAAAAAATGTAAATAAATAAATGTATATATAAAATTAATAATAAACAACTTTATGGCAACCAGCAACTGCTCTTTTCTCCTTGAAATCCCCAGACCCAAGAGCAGCTCAGCAGTGCCTGTCCTTGCACCTTGCACAGCTCAGCCTGTGCTCAGGGTTAAGTGTTGATCTTTTCAGAGTATCTGCATTTTTAGGATTTGGGGTTTTTTGTCTGATATTTGCAAGGCTTGTTTTTTATTCTATAAAAAAATAAAAAATAAAATAAGTGAAAATAAAGTATGGATTCCAAGCTGGGTAGTGGAGTTTGTCCCACAAGCAGCAGGGTTTGTGTTACTCCTTGAATCCCAGAGATTCCAGTCCCAGTCCTGGTCACAGAAGGATTTTTCTCATGTTTGTTTTCCTTCTCAGTCCTGGTGCTGCCCCTGCCTGTTAAGGGTGGCCCAGGGCAGAGTGAGCCCCCTCTGGAGAGCAGAACCTGAGCACAAATCCCAGCCAGGCCTCAGTGGCTGCACCTTTTCTCCTGTTTATACATGGAAACATGGGCTGCATCTGCAGAAAATAAAGATTCCCCCAAAAACTCCCCATTCAATTTAATACTAAAACACTGGTGCATCCTAACAGGTAAAAAACAACTTTTATCATGGAAGAACTGCTTTGGAATTCTACAGAGGAGTGCCCAAAGCAGAAGTTGGAGAAAGGAGGGACCTGGCTTCCCTTTGGCAGCTTAGAAAGTGACTTTGTGGCAGGATTATCATGAAAACTCCCTCAGCAGCAACACTGGAATGAGACTTTATGCACTGAACTCTTCTTTCTTTATATTTTCCTGAGGTCACAGACGTTACTTGGGGTCATTTTAAGCCCTGATCGGGGTTATTTTAGGTCATAGGGGTCATTTGAGGTTGTGATTGAGGTTACTTGAGGTCATAGGGGTCGTTTGAGGTCATGATTGAGGTTACTTCAGGTCATGGGGGTCATTTGAGGTCATGGGGGTTACTTGAGGTCATTTTATCTTTTTTCATTCATCCAGGGGTTACTTGAGGTCATTTTGAGACCCTCTTTGGGGTTACTTGAGGTCATTTGAGGCCCTGATCGGGGTTACTTGCGGTCACAGGGGTCATTTGAGGTCATGATCAGGGTTACTTCAGGTCACAGGGGTTATTTGAGGTCATTGGAGTATTTTTAAATTGATCTGGGGGTTACTTGAGGTCATTTGTGTCTCTGTTAATTGATTGTGGGGTCAAATGTGGACACAGGGGTTCCTTGGGGTCGTTTGTGTCCCCATTAATTGATCAAGAGGTCAAATGGGTGCACAGGGGTTAATTCTTATGAGCTGTGGCCATTTGGTAAGGGACACTTTGGTGTAATGGACCAAACAGTGCCAGTCCAGGGGAGCCCAAGGCCTCAGGTGACACCAGTGGCCTGTGGTGTCACCCATCCTTTGCCCTCTGTCCTCTCAGCATAGTGACAGAGGTTGGTTATTAGCTTTATTAATATTTATTATTAATGTGTAGTATTATTTGTTGTATTTATTGTATTAGTATTTATTATCATCTCCTGTAAGCATCAGCATCTATGGATTGGATTAGCTATTAATACAATCATCAATAAATTCTACTGTTGGGATTTCATTAACTATTAAATTATCCATTAAATCAATTATCTAAAAATTATCTATTAAAATTATCTAAAAATTATCTATTAAATCTATTAAATTCTATTTACAATATTATCTTTTAAGATCCAGTAGTACAATCACCTATTACAACATAAACCAATTATTATTTCTTATAGTAAAGAGATTTATAAATATTGTAATAATTATATTATTACTGTAATATAATAATAGATTAATATAAGAAATAATTATATAATATATTAAAATTATATAATTATTTCTTCTCATAAAGTAGATTTATTATTTTGCTCCCCAGAGCAGGGCCACAGTTTGACCTGGGGCTGGCAATAATTGAGCACAAAACCCCTGAGATGTCCCTGACTACTCTGTCTAATCCTGATTTTAAATTTGTGGGAGCTCTGGGATTTGTGCAGCATCCCTAAAACAAACCCAGAGGGCAGAGGGGAGCCCTGCACAGCTCCAAACCAGACATCCTAAAGCTTTCCTGTGGGAAGAGCAGTGCTGGCCCCCAAAATCATCCCAGGGAACAAGAAAACACAGCCTGGCCTCCCCTGCTCCAGCATCTCACAATTCCTCATCCTGTCCCTTGTTCCTTGAGAGGAGAGACCATCCCCACCTGGCTCTGACCTTTCAGGTGGGTGCAGAGAGTGAGAAGGTCCCTAAATATCATCCCAGATCTCCAGAAATTTCCCCCCAGGCTGCCAGAGCAGGCAGGGAGCCCCTGGTTTGCAGCCTGGAGCTGCACAGAGCCTGATGAGCCCCCCAAGGCCAGAACTTTCACCTCAGTATCAGCGAGACAGCAAATCCCAGTGTGTGGGACCACCAGGAATGTGACATTTGCCAGAAATTTCCCCTCAGGCTGCCAGGGCAGGCAGGGAGCCCCTGGTTTTCAGCCTGATGAACCAGCCCCTCCAAGCCTACACCTCAATATCAGCAAATCTTTAAGTTCCCTTCCCACCCAAACCACTCCAGCACTCTTTGCCAGCTGCATCAGGGGAATTTTCCCAGTTTCATCCCCAAACCCGGGGAGGATGGGAAGATGCAGCCCTAGAGCAGAGGCACAGCCCTGCATTGCAGATCCTGGCCAGCCCCAAATTCCCTGCAAGCTGCTGCCAGCCCTCCCAGCAGGGCTCTAAATCCACCCGGACCTCCCTGGCTCCAGCTGGCTGAGCAAGCTGGCAACAGCAGAAAGAGAGGCAAAGCCTCTTCTACTGAGGGGAAAAAAAAGATTGGGAGAAGTCTCCATAAATCCTGAGGCAGTTACTGGTGGAGAGGACTCCCCTCCTCCTGCTCCACACTGCAGCACAAATTATGACCCCAGCTTCGCTGTTGTTCAGTGATGAACATCTGAAAAGGCTGTGACAGATGAGAGGAGGGATGATTTAACAGCCATAAATCCAGCCAGCTTAGAGGTGTTTTTACAACCAAACCCATCTTGAATCCCCTCTGTTATGAATACTTATCACTCCCAGACACTGCCACAATGGAAAGATTTTTAACAGCTTTAATAGAGACGCAAATAAAAACCCCCAGAGCCGGGCGAGCAGCCGTCTTTGATCCCTCCCGAGGGAGGGAGAGGGGCTGGGAGCTGTTCCCTGTGCTCAGCCTTGAAGGGGCAGAGCTGCAGCAGCCTCTGGGCTGACCCTGCCTTTAATGGATGGGTGGAATCACCCCAGAGCTGGATCAGCTTTCCCAAAGCTGCTGCATGGTGTCATTAACACCGGGCAGGGACAGGGGACAGGCTGTGCCTGTGACACCCAGTACCTGCTCCAGGGGCTCCTCCTGCAGTCCCCACCTGCCCTGGCCCACCTGCAGGGATTTAAACCAAGGCTGCTTCCAGCTGCATTAATGACCCTCCTGGGTGTGGTGACACCACTTTTTAACAGTAATGACTAAATTGGCTCAATGGCCACCACCTGAGCAGGACAGGGACACTGTCCCTTAGCACATCCCAAGCAGGACAGGCACACTGTCCCTTGGCACTTCCAAGCAGGACAGGGATGTTCTCCCTTGTCACTTCCCAAGCAGGACATGGACACTGTCCCTTGGCACATCCCAAGCAGGGCAGGGTTTCTGTCCCTTGGCACTTCCCAAGCAGGACAAGGTCCCTGTCCCTTGGCACATCCCAGAGCTCAGGAGATCCCCCAGCTCCAAGGTAATTGGTCATTCATGGGTCTCACACCCTCCCAGGCTGGGATTCAGCAGCCCCAAATCTCATCCCCACTTCCTGCAGCCTCTCAAAACAATTCTAAGCACCCAGCCAGAAAAACCAGGAAAAGGGGGGTGCCAGGGGGCACCTGCTGCAAAGGGCACGTGGACCTGGGCAAATACCTCAGGAACAAGCCCCTCCCTTCTTGTACACACAAACTTATCAGGCACAGCCGGGTGATAAGGAATTCAGCAGGTGGAGGGAACAAAACTGATCCCAGGCCCTTTGTTCTCCACAGCTGAGCAGTCCACACCCAGGGAAAACATCCAAGCTTTGAGGCTGCTGGGTTTCCCTCCTGCATAAAGGGTAATTCAATAAAAACAAGGAGCAGGGAAAGCTCTTTCCTAAGAGAAATGTGGCTACCAAGAGAGATGTTGGGCTAGCAAGGGAGAAACCAGCCCTGCAGGACAAGGAACAGGCTCAGCGTGGCCACACAGAGACCTGAGGGGACGTGGGCTCTGAATCCTGGGTGGAATGTGACATTCCCAGCCTGCTAACCTAAGGGAACATCTTTTCTTTTAATAAGATAATACTGAGTAATTGATTTTTAAATACACTGAAATCAAATGTCCCGAGGCCAGAGCAGCGTCCCAGCTCTGCCATCAGCTCCGAGGCCACTGGCAGAGATGGAAAGCACAAGGGAAAAGAAAATAAAAATGAAATCTCCTTCAAGTGCTTCTCTGGCTCCGGGGCAAATGTGAATATCTCTGTAAAAGGTACAACAATTTTTCTCTATTAAAAAATAGATTATCAAAAGGGAGAAGCTGGTGGAGGCACCAGGGACCACTGAGGTCGAACAATGGGGAGAAAATCCATCTGCTTAAAAAACACAACAATTGAGAGAAAATAGTAATTTCTAAGATAATTTATTCCAGTCTCTCTTTCACACATCCCATCCTTCACACAGTCCCAGTCGAGGAGGGTTTATGGCTATTTTTTATTGGATTTTAATTGTTTTTATAGAAAAATACACATGCAAATAATATATATATACTTCAGCGCTGAACATTTCTTTTCATGTTGGAAAAAAAAAAATAATAATAATAAAGAAATGAAGGAGGATTTGGGAAAGACCTGAGTGGAAACAGAGACAGGGGAGGCCACGGGGATGGGATGCTCCAGGATGCTGAGCTGCTCATGGTGCAGCACATTTTATCCAGCAGGAAGGGGTTTTTGGGATGAGGGACCAACATCAGCACCTGACCCCAACAAAATCCCTTTTCCAGTGGCTCTGCCCGGGTTTGGGAATGGCCAAGGAAAAATTGGTGCTGGATTTGTCCTTCCCACAAGACCCAGCATGGATCCCATCCCCAGCAGCAAGGGAAGCCCAGCTTAGGTAAAAGCATCACTCTGATGCTTGGAAATGACACCAGAACCCAAGAGCTACATGGAAAAATGATCCTTTTATGCTATTTCCTATGGGATACAGCTGGCAGCACAGGGAAAATGGATTGTTGGAAACCTGGACTCGTGTTTCAGGATGATGTTTTTGGGGTGAGACTGTTGGACCCTTGGCTGTGCAGGGCTGGGGGTTTCTGCCCCTGTGGGCTGCTCCTTGCAGAGGGGAGCAGCGATGTCCCTGTGTCCCCAGCAATGTCCTTGTGTCCCCAGAGATGTTCCCATGTCCCCAGAGATGTCCCTGTGTCCCCAGAGATGTCCCCATGTCCCCAGAGATGTCCCCACGTCCCCAGCCTCTCTGCAAACACCGTGCCAAGGTCCAAGGGATAAAACAGATCTGCAGCCCCTGGAGCAGAGCAGGAGGTGTCCTTTGGACAGGGCTGTTTCAGGTTTGATGGATGAGCAGCTGGAGCAAAGGAGGGGGCAGAGAGGAGCAGCCTGGGGAAGGAGGACATTAATCTACTGCCACAGGATGCCAGGAGGCTTTGGGAAATGTCACAATGCAGCAGCATCCCGGCACTGACAGGCCAGCAGGGAGAGGGATGAGGTTTTGTCATCTCCTCCCAAGGCAAGCAGAGCTCCTCTGCCTCTGCCTGCAGTCCTGCCCGAGGCCATGGCTTTTTTCCTACTGATCCAGGCTAATGATATGGAGCAAACTGCTGTCCCTCTGCCCAGAGCTACAAACCCACACAGGCAGCACAGTGGAGGCTTCCCAAGGGAAGGATTTCCCTCCAGCTCCCAGGGAGGGTGGCAGCAGAGCTCTGCCATCCCCACCTCTGTCCCCAGCAAGGCCCCACCCTGCCCATGTCCCCAGGCAGTGGTGACACCCTGGGACAGCACAGAACCTGACTGGGTGGTGGCTGTGGTCCCTGCCATCACCCCCTGCATCCCTGGTGCAGCTCCAGCACCAGCGAGGGGACTCCAGCAGGGAAAGGCAGCCTTGGATCCCTCTGGATTTACCACCAGAGCCCTCATCATGGGGGGCTGCACACACAGCACCTGGGGGCTGCACTGCCACGCTCTTCCTGCTTTCCCCTTGTGTTTTGCTTTGCTTTTTAACCAACCAAAGTCACTTTTGGGAGCGTCTACTCCGACAATAGAGGCGGGAGGGTCTGGCGAGGGCGGGGGCTGTTTGGCTCCTATGTTCTACAGGCTGCCCTGGGGCAGCTCTAGAGTTTGATGGACGATCATGCAGGTTTTATTGCAGCTCGCGAGTGCGGTTTGGTTTGCAGGTAGCCCAGCTGCAGTCTCAGGTAGCCCCGGGGATGGGCTCCTCTCCCTCCCCACCTGGCCGGCCGCCGTCTCTCCGCCTCTGCCCGGCGGCTACTCCGGGGCCATCTGCTCGATGTGGTCACTGAGCAGCTTGTATTGCTCTGGGAAGGAGAGAGACAAGGGCTCAGGGAGGCTGCTGAACCACCCCATCCATGCTCCATCCTCCCAGAACCCCGGGAAGGGGCTGCACATCCCCCGGGCTCTCTCTCCCCTACCTTCGTCCAAGTTGCCGATGGTCGCCTGCTTCTTCAGGAAGTCACTGCAGAGCTTCTTGTTGAGGCCAAACGCCAGCATGTTGTGGATGAAGGTGCTGAGGGAGGACAGAGATGCACTGGGTGAGAGAATGGCCAGGCTGCCCCTTCTTGCCCACACCTTCCTCTCCCTCCTCACAGCCCCTTGCAGCAGGCACCGGGATGATGCTCGGCTCGGCCCCTTTGGGTTTTCAACAGAAGGGACAGGAGCAGGTCCCAGGGGGAAGCACCAAGGATGCTCTGCACCATTAGGGATGTCCCCAGAGGGGGAACAGCTGGGAGGTGTCCCCAGGGGTGGTGCCCCTGCCCTGCTCACCCCAGCTGCCCGAAGGTGATGTTCTCGTTGAAGCGCAGGCTGTCGTCGCGCTCCTCCTGCGTCATGTGGCACCACTTCTCCCTGCAAGGAACAGGCCAGTCTGGCACCACTCTGTCACCACTGGCACCTCAGGACCCCCTGCCTGCCTCCTCCCACCCTGGGCCACGTTGCTGGAGGACAGGAAAGCACCAAGAGCCCCTTGGAGCACAGGAGAGCCCCTGGGTGTGGTGCTGGGTGTTGGATGAGCTCACAGCATGGATCCATCTGCAGAGCTCCTGCCCTGGAGCAAAGCAAGAGATGCCCCAGGAAGAACAAAAACCTTATTCAACCTTGGCTTTGCCTGGAAAGGCCCTGATTAAGAGCTAAAAATAGCATGGATCCCTCCAGCACAGAGCTCACCTTCAGTGCCACCATGGGCACGAGGAGGAAGCAGGGGGTGGCCATCCCAGCAGGGCTCTGCTGAAGCCCCCCAGCCTGGGAGGGTGACAGGGGGACACCAGGCCGCTGTCCCTCATCTCCAACTCCCCAAATCCCTGCCAAGGTGCTCCCCAAACATACCAGGAGATCCCACAGCCCTCCCCAAGGCCAGCAGTGCCCTGAGGCTGCCCTGGCTCCACTCTGGCTCCCTGCAGCTGCAGCAGCACCTTCAGGGCTGGAGGGGTTAAAGCTCTGCGTGTTTGCAACCAGCTCTGGGCAGGGGCAGAGTCCCCAGCCCGGGAATCCAGCCTGTGCCACAGGGATGGCACTGGGGTGGTGGCAGCAGGGCTGGGTGCACGCATGCCAGGGAAAACTACAGCTCCAGGGTGAAGCCAGCCCCTTCCCAAAAACCAGGTGAGGTTACAGCCAAGGAAAGGAGGAGGAGAAGCGAGGAAAAACAGGGATAGGCAGAAGAAAAATGGAGGAGAAGGAAGAGGAGAACACCAGGAGAAGAAGGGACACTGGTAGCTGGCTAGAATAGCAAGCAGGAAGGGGGAGCTGTGCTGGGGGAAACTGGGATAGAGGGGATCTCACCCAAAATTCAGAGAGGCTGGCTCAGCCCCAGTGTGGCTGGAACTGGGAGAGGATGGGGGCTCAGCCAGGCTGACCCCACAGAGGGAACCATCCCCACCAAATCACCCCAACCCAAATGTGCAAAGTGCTGAGCTGAGCCTGCAGCCAGCAGCTCATTGTTTACAGGGCTCTGGAAATGCACACAACATGTTTCAGGGGATTTTTCTTAAATAAAAGAAGGTGTAATTCCTCTCAGATAAAGCTTAGGATAGCAAATAAAACCCACAGCCAAATGCAGAGGCTGAAAGGAGAGGGGAAGAATCGAATTAAGGGGCTTTGAAATATGGAGGCAAAACTTCACAGGCCCCACTGGCTCACTTACAGAAGAGGCATGTTTGTAACTCTTTTTTTCCTGCCTTTTTATGTTTCAGAGGGAGGAAGAAGGGAGAAAAAACATTATCAAAGTGCCCCAAAAAAAAACCTCTGGCTTATTACTGGAGACTAACATGCCTGGGAAGGGAGAAAACCCACATGTGGCTCCACTCAAAGCCTTTGATCCTCACCAGCAGGACAGGAACAGGGATGATGAACCCCCTGGGCTGTGGGGATGTATTTTGGGGTATCCAGGGAAGCCTTGCTGTGCCTGGAAGTGCTGAGAAGTTTCCATCAACTCTTTCCTCTTCCAGCAGGGTTTCCCCCCATACAGCAAACCCCAGCAGTGGCATTTACACCATCCCTCAGCCACACAGAAAATTCACTGCCAGGCTTCCAAAATTCCTTATTCTCTTCCTAATGCCATCACCTGGAGGGATTTGCCCCTAGACTCCACATTCCAAGACAGCAGTGACTGTTCCCAGCTCCTGACCCCAAGGACACGCTCCCAATTGTGACATGCAGCCCTCCCTCATCTGCAATTTTAATTTTGTTAAGGGATGGCAGCAGAAAAGTGCATTAAAAATGGAAAAGGAGCAGCTTTTCCAGCTGGCAAAGGATCCCCAGCACCTCTAAGTGGCAGCAGAAGCCAGGAGCAAGCAGGAAGGACAAGAGAGGGGGATGCTTTCTACACAAAGACACTCAGTTCATGGCCAGAACCTGCCCAGAGGGATGTTCCCAGAGAAATATCACAGCTTGAAACCATTCAGGCTCCTTTTTAAGAGCCACATGAAAGAGGAGCCAATCTAAACCCCCCAGGCCCTTGGGGAGGGCAATGCTCATGCTCAAACCTCCTGCAGCTGCTCCTCCTCCTGCATGGAGAAAGGGCCTTGCAGAGCCCCCCAAAACACATCTCCCCCTTCCCCAGGGCAGGATCTGGACCTGAAGGGAGCCTGTGGACACTGAGGAAGGACAGGGACAGACACACCTCTTCTCCTCTTCCTCCCCAGGGTTCCCTCTGGAGCGGCGGCAGAAACGGGGCCCACAAAGGTGGCGCGTGAAAAGGTCATGCAAGACACAGGGGTGGAGGGGAACGGAGAGAGGAAGAGATGGAAGAAGGTTGTTAGAGGCAGAGAGAGAGGAAAGAGAGAGAAAAAGAGGAGTTTAGTTCTGATTCCTTCCCCTCCCTCCCCTGCCCTCCCCACCCAGAGGAGGAAAATCCTCCCCAAAGGTCTCGCAAAGGACAAAGCCCGGCCACCCCAGAGATGTCCTGGTCACCCCAGCACAGAGGAGGCCTCAGCCCCATCCTCGCGGATCTTCTGGGCATCTGCCATGGCCAAGGACGGACCTGGAAATCTGGAATTCCAAACCCAGCCCCAGCCACGTCCTCCCAGCAGGGATTTCAATCCTCAGCTCACTGTAAGGGCTCCACATCCTCTCCAGAGGACTCGGCGGGGTCACCACCACCTCCCAACCCCCTGAGACACCCAGGATTCTCCAGGCTGCAGCTCCCAAAGCTCCTTTGGCAGCCAGGCTTGCTCCTGCAGCCGAGGCAGGCTCAGCCATCAGATTAATTGGGAGAGGCACTGGGAGCAGGGAGCAGCTGCCGGTGGCGTCTGTCCTTGGGAGGCACTTGCTGCTGCTAATTTGGGGCTTAATCAAACAAATGCAGTTATGGCTACGCTGCTGCTCTGTAGGCTCTTCCCGTGCTTGCTTGGGAGAAAAAAAGGAAAGCAATAAAGGGGAAAACAGGGATTGATCCGAGAGCTGGGCCTGGCACAGCATCCCAGGGTGTGAGCCAGGGCTGCTGCGCTCAGCGCGGGGTTTGGGGGCACACAGAGGGGGCTGGCAGAGCTCTGAAATGGGGAAAAGGGGCAGATCCAGGGCTCCAAGGAGAGCTCAGAGCCTCAGGCACTGCACAGACAGCGGGAGGGGCTGGCTGGGAATGGGAAACTGCTGCCAGGAGAGGAGGGAGAGGCCGGAGCCCTCACACAGCTCCGGGTGCAGCAGGAGATGGGCACAAGGTCAGTGAGTGTCTCACCCACTTCTGCACCCCCTGACACGAGCAGCCCCTTCCCCGGCAGGTTTATCCCAATTTTGGGGGCTGGCAGTGCCACCATCCCCAGCTTCTCTCCTTGCTGGCTACTCCTGGGGACAGCTGGGACATCCCCTCCATCCTGGTGGCTGCCCCAAGCACCTCCCAGACCTGCTGGCAAACTCAGCACCAGCAGCCTGAGCCCTGGCTGGGATTTCTGGGCACATCTCTAGGGTTTGGTTCCTCCAAAAATGCTGCACAGCAAGCAAGAACCCTTCCTGTTCCCAAAGCCCTGCCAGGCTGCAAACCTCACCAGCACTGCCCAGTGCTCCTGGCAGGATTCCAGTGGGGATGGAAATCAGAGCATTTCCCCAGGGCTGGACAAGCTCAGGGCTGGTGGGAGGAGCTCCCAGGGGGGGCTGGAGGGGACACAGAGTGTCCTTTTCCCACAGGGAGTGTCCTACCTGGTGGTGGGGGATCTCTTCCTGCGCTCGCAGTGCACGGCGTCAAAGAAGGCGGCGTTCCAGAAACGGAGGTTGTGCCTGCAGGGAGGGAGGGAATGTTGGGAATGGCTAATTGGGATTGATAATTAGGAACCACAGAGTGCCCAGAGCAGCTGTGGCTGCTCCTGGATCCCTGGAAGTGTCCAAGGCCAGGTTGGATGGGGCTTGGAGCAACCTGGGATAGTGGAAGGTGTCCTTGCCATGGCAGGGGTGGGATGGGATGGGATGGGATGAAGGGATGGGATGATGGGACGGGATGATGGGATGGGATGATGGGATGGGATGATGGGATGGGATAGGATGGGATGATGGGATGGGATGATGGGATGGGATGATGGGATGGGATGATGGGATGGGATGAAGGGATGGGATGGGAGGATGAAATGGGATGATGGGATGGATGATGGGAGGGGATGATGGGAGGGGATGATGGGAGGGGATGATGGGAGGGGATGGGATTTAAGGTCTCTTCCAACCCAAACCACTCCAGAATTCCACAATCTACCCCAGCCTGTCCCTGAGTCCTCCCAAGGGTCAGGGTGGGTCCAACAAACCTGGCAGATTTCTGGAGCAGCCTTTGGTGGCTGCAAACACATTCTCATTTGCACAAGGGATGTGCCAAAGCCAAGGCCAGCTCTGTTAGGGGCACTGGTGAACATCTGGGCACACGTGGCCAGCAGGACAGACCCTCCCCAGGCAGGAGCCAGCTCGCCCAGGGCCTTTACCAGATCGGCTGCTGCTTGAGGTGCATGTACAGGTAGATCTTCTCCCCTTTCTTCTCCTCCTCTGGGCTCTGCAGGGACACTGTGGGGACACACAGTCACACAGCAGCACCTGGGGACTCCCAGCTTCCCACCCAGGTGTGGATTTGGTGTCCCGTCCCAGTTTGGGGGCTGAGCAGTGGGATGGGTTGCAGACCAAACTCGTCCCTGCAATGGGAGGAGGAGCTCTGAGTGCCCTTGGAGGGCAATCCCCAGCCCTGATGCAGGCAGGGGTGTCCCAGGAGGATCCTGGAGGGACTGGACCACTTTGGGAGCACTCACACGTGCTGGGGGAGACTGGTGCACCACCAAAGCCCAGGGGCAGTGAGTGCCCAAACCTCTGCAGCCTGTGACACTGAGGACAAGATCCTCACAGGATGAGAGTTGTGACTGGAATTTCAAACCCAGTCCCAAGGAATTCCAGCATTTCCACCCCTCTCTCCTTCCCCAGGGGTGCCTTGGCCATTCCCATTTCACCAGTGCTGGCTGCACTCACCTGTCTTCTTCAGCTTCTCCTTTGGTTTGTCTTCACCCTCTCTGTGGCACAAGAAATCCATGTCAGCTCCAGAAATCCTGTCCCCCCAACAGCCCATGGCCCCCTGGCAGAGGGAACCTCATTTGAGAGACCCCCTGATCCCATGCCACCATCCCCAGGGCCAGAAAGGTGACAAAGAGACAGTGAAACAGGGACATCCCTCCCCTCAGCACGGAGATGATGCAGAGGATCACCAGCTTGGACCCACATAACTCTGTGGCTGTCTCAATTTTGAGACAAATCAGGAGGAATCAGGACAATGGCCAAGGGAAACAGGACTCCCAGACCACGAGGTGACAGTGACTAAAGATGGGACCAGGCTCTCGTGGCCATGGCAGCCCCATGGTGGGCACACACCCCCGGTCATGGCATGGTGCCAGCACAGCCCCCCAAGGCAGTGGTACCCACTCGCTCTTTTTGGTGCCAGGACCCTTCAGTTTGGTCTCCAGGCCCCCAAAGAAGCCCTTGACGTTCTCTGTCTTGGCTGAGGTGTTTTTCAGCAGCCTCTCTGCAATGTCCTTCTTCTCAGCCAGCCAGGTGTTCGCTGACTTCAGGTACGAGTCGATGCTGCCCGTGGGCTTCTCCTTGGCCTCCAGGGGCAGGGCCTGGGGCTTCCCTGGGGAAAATGCACCAGGAGCTCAGTGGGCACACGGCCCTGAGATGGGAACACCCCAGATCCCATCCCAGCTCCTGGAGGTTTTTATTTTTATCCTCCCCACTCCCATTTTGGATAGAAAATCCAGCCCTCCGTGGAGGAGCAGCCATTGCACACTAAACAATAAACCAAGAGGTGCTCACATCCCACCCCAGGGGCTGGGATCACCTGGGGGCTGTCACACACAAACATTCCTGGCTGAGAGTGAGCACAAAGCAGCATCACGAACCCAGTGAGGAGCTCTGCCAGGTTTGCATGGATTCTGGGCTCTTTCTCATCCCAGTTCCTGGAGGTTTTTATTTTTATCCTCCTCACTCCCATTTTGGATAGAAAATCCAGCCCCCCGTGGAGGAGCAGCCATTGCACAAAATAAACCAAGGTGCTTCTGGGCTGGGGTGTTCACATCCCATCCTGGGGCTGGGATCATCTGGGGGCTGTCACACACAAACATTCCTGGCTGGGAGTGAGAACAAAGCAGCATCACCATCCCAGCAGGAGCTCTGCCAGGTTTGCATGGATTCTGGGCTCTTTTCCACCCCTCCAACACCTTTCCCATGCACAGGACACATTTCACACCAGCAGAGCCTCCCCAGGGGTGCAGGCTCCCTTACCTATGTAGTAATAGGTGAAACACATGGTCATGAGGTTCTTGGCAGGGCTGAAATCGTCCATCTGGTGACACCTGGCACAGAGAGGGGACTCAGTGAGGACACCCTGTGATGGGAGCCCAACAGAGCTCAGCCCCCAGGGCCTTTTGGGGGTTCCCACAAAGCCCCAGAGGGCTCCCAGCACTTACTCAAAGAGCACGAGGGCGAAGGACTGCATCAGGCGGTAGAAGGTCTGCTCTGAGACACACTTGGAGTTGCAGCGCTGCAGGAACAGAGCCCAGGGCTCAGCACAGCCGCAGGGACAGAGCCCAGGGCTCAGCGCAGCCACAGGGACAGAGCCCAGGGCTCAGCACAGCCACAGGGACAGAGCCCAGGGCTCAGCACAGCCACAGGGACAGAGCCCAGGGCTCAGCACAGCCACAGGGACAGAGCCCAGGGCTCAGCACAGCCACAGGGACAGAGCCCAGGGCTCAGCACAGCCACAGGGACAGCCTCAGCCCCCCAGGACCCCCCCTCCATGGCCAGGGAAAAGAGCACTCATAGCTGAGATTCCCCTCAGAGACAGCGTTGTGCCTGTCTGGGTTTGGGGTTGTTTTTAGGGAATGGGATGTGTCTGAGTGCTGGTGGGATTTAATGTTAAATAAAACGAGTGAATTCTCTCCCACGTTGCACCAAGGGTGTATTTAACTGCTCAGAATGCATTTATTCGCTCCTGTATCTCCCTCTGCTGTGGTTTCTCACTTTCCTTGAGTTCCTGCCTTCCAAAAATACATCTCTGGGATATGATTCAATCCCCCTGGCCTGAGGCTGTTGCAGAGCCCATGCAGGATCCCTGCTCCTCCCCAGCACTGCCTTACCTGGGCGCTCACGTATCTCGCAAACCACTCCCTGCCCTTCCCGTCCTCGCTGCTGCACAGCTCCCCAAACCTGGCCTTCTCCTCTTGGTCCAAATCCTCTCTGCAACAGGGAAAAAATAAAAAACATCATTAAAGCCAAGGATGTGACCTGCACCCCCCCTTGGCATCAGCATCCTGGTGCTGCAGGAAGGCAGAGGAAGAGGAGGAGAGGAGCATCCATTTTGTCATCCCTCGCCTTGTGCTGCTCTTTTCTCCCTCCCTGGCAAGAGGAAAACCAAAGGCAGAGGGAGAAGGGAAGAGCCAAGGACAGTGTGAGCAGAAACTGAGCTCCAGAGACAGGCAGGGAGCCCCAGAGCAAAACCAAGCCCTGTTGCTGCTCCTCACGCTCCATTTGCTGCATCCAGCCTGACACGGAGCGCTGGGGGATGCAGGGCTGGGGGCACAGCCAGGGGCTGCCACAGGGTCCCTGGGCACATGAGAGCCACTGGCACTTCCCTGGGCATCAGTGGGGAGAGGGGATGGGGACAGTGAGCCCCTGGCGTGGGAATGGGCACAGAGAAGGGAGGGAAGCTGGGGGTGGAAGATGCAGCCAGGAGAGGAGTGCAAGGCAAAAACCACTGCAGCCATGATATTTTCTGAAACATCCTTTCCTTAGGATTTTTCCTCCTGAGAAGCTGAGAGGCCTCAGGAACAAAATGTAAACATTGATTATCTGCTGCTGTGGAATGCAACAGGTGCATCTGGGATTGGTCTTATGTGGTTGTTTCTAATTAATGGCCAATCACAGTGAGCTGGCTCGGACTCTCTGTCCACACAAACCTTTGTTATCATTCTTTCTTTTTCTATTCTTAGTCAGCCTTCTGATGAAATCCTTTCTTCTATTCTTTTAGTATCGTTTTAATGTAATATATCTCATAAAATAATAAATCAAACCTTCTGAACCATGGAGTCAGATCCTCATCTCCTCCCTCATCCTCAGCCCCCTGCGAACACCATCACAAACCACATCCCCCCAACGCCATGGAGGGGAAGGACAAACTGCTGCTCCTGGGGTGGGACAGCAGCCAGATCCACCCCCATCCCCTGGGATGTGCCTGGCCTGCTCACTCACCCCCCGGTGAAGATCTTCTGCACGTAACCCCGCATGAACTCGCGGCGCTCGTCCCGCGGCGCCGACTCCGAGCTCTGGCCGGAGGACAGGGACTCGTTGGAGGAGGAGCGCCGGGGGCCACCCCAGTGCTGGGGAGAGCCCCCCATGTCATTCTCGCTGTCTGCCGACTCGGTGGCGTCGCTCTCCTCGGCTGCCACGTCCCCCGTGTCCCCCAGGTGGCCGTTGTCACCCCCCGTGTCGCCGTTGTCATCCCCCGGGTGGCCGTTGTCGCTGGGGACAGCGGGAGGAGCCGGCTCTGAGGGGTCACAGGCGGGCGTTTCGCTGTCAAAGTCAATGAGGTTCCCTACAGGCACATCCAGAGGGGCCTCCATGGCTCTCCCAGGGGATGTGGCAGTGTTGGGGACACTTGCTGCTTGTCCTTTTGTCCCTCACTGGGGCGTTGAGGCCATGGCGGGCAGGATGCTGGCTAAGGCAGGCAGGGCCTCCTGGCAGGGCACAGGTTACCACAGCACATCTGAAAGGCACAAGGAGGACAAAAGTGAGGACAGGACCCCGGGGAGCCACCACCATGGAGCTTGGGCAAGGCCACCCCCCACAGTGTCCCCAGGATGTGTGTCCACAATGCAGGGACAGACAGAGCTGGCTCCTCTCCAGCAGCCACGTGAATCAGCAATCCCATGGAACGCTCACATGCTGAGGGCACCGCTCGAGAGGGTTTTCCGTCCTTTAGCCCAGAAAAGGGACAATCAGAGCCTCAGCTCCATATGTCACATTTGGGATGTGACATCTCGTGGCCTGACGGGCAGAACTGGGCTGGCAGGAGCCAGCAGCTGGCAGGACACTGGTGGCTCTCCAGGGCAGCCCTGACATCCTCCTGTCCCCAGCCTCTCTCTGCTCAGGGCTCTGTCTGACCCCGTTGGGAAATGGGAACATCCTGGGGTGGAGCATCCTGGAGTTTAACACACACAGACTGAGCTGGGAATGGGAACGGGATGCTGGAACCACAGGAACTGGGATGGGATGAGGATGCAGAGCCCTGGACTGCAGTTAAGGGGTTTGGCACCCCAGATTGCAAACGTCCTGGAAAGGAGGTACAGGGAGCACAGGGATGGGGATGGGATGCTCCAACATGTGCCCATCCTGGGCAGTGCTGCAGCAAAAGAGACAAAGAGGCAAAAGAGGCCACCCTGAAGCTGTCCCTGTGCCAGAGAGTCACAGAGCACTCACTGAGGCTGTCTCTGCCCCAGGAGGGGGTGAATTGTAGTGTCTGAAACCCAGCACACACTGCAGCATCCGGGCACAGGTGGGACAGGGGCAGGGACAGCAGCACAGGTGACAGGTGACAGTGACAAACTCAGGGCATCACGACAGCAGCACTGACACAGGGAACTGATCCTAGGACACAGGCAACCACCCCCAGAGCAAAAATCCCCCAAAGGACCGATGTCCAGTTCATCAGACAAACAGGAGATGAGGCTGAAACCAGATCTGACGTGTTTCACCAAGCACAGCTCAGTGGGAAAACAACCCCTGGGCTGCAGGAGCAGCCACTCTCCAGCAGCGTCTCCCTCCTCCTCCTCCTCCTCTCCTCCAGGGACCCTCTGGGGCACTGGACAGTGAAACACAGCTCCTTGAGTGGCTGGGACAGCAGGGACAGAGAGAAAAGTCACCTGGAGTGGCAGAACCTCTGCAGTCACCTCAGCTGGCAGCTTCTGTGCCAGTATCCCTCACCCTGAGCCCCTGGCACACACCTAAAGATGCTCCCAGCAGCTGCAGGGACACTGCTGAGCCCCAGGAGCTGGGCAGAGTTTGGCTCCTGGGAGAGGAGCAGCCCGAGGCTGCAGCACAGCAGGGACTGGCAGGGTTCCCACGGGGATCCAGCCAGCTGCAGCCTGGCCCCGTGCCCTGGCAGTGTGACACATCCCAAAGCACCCCTCCAGCTGGACCTGTATCCTTCCGTCCATCTATCCATCCATCCATCCATGGATCTATCCATCCATCCACCCATCCACCCATCCATCCATCCATCCATCCATGGATCCATCCATCCATCCATCCATCCATCCATGGGTCCATCCATCCATCCATCCATCCATCCATCCATGGGTCCATCCATCCATCCATCTATCCATCCATCATCTATCCATCCATCCATCCATCCATCCCTCCATCCTTTCCCACTCCCACAGCAAAGTCCCTTTGGCACTGATGCAGAGAAGATTCCAGGGACACCTCAGAGCCCCTTCCAGTACCTAAATGAGCTCCAGGAGAGCTGGAGAGGGACTTTGGATGAAGGCATGGAGTGACAGCACACAGGGAATGGCTCCCACTGCCAGAGGACAGGGATGGATGGGAGATTAGGAGGGAATTCTTCCCCATGGGGTGGTGAGGCCATGGCACATGGGAAGGAGGATTTGGAGTTCAGCCCAGCAGTCCCAGGGGGTGCATCCTGCTCACAGGGGGATGGGAGAGATTTAATCCCTCACTGACCAGCTCATGGTAAAGCCCTGCCCTTGAGTGAAGGCCACCAGAGGTGTCCCAAGGCATTGGCAGCTGCTGGGGGTGCCCAGGCTCACCCAAATGTTCTCAGCACAGAGCCCAGAAGAGCTTCAAACCCAAAACCAGCTGCAGAACCAGCCCTGTCCCCACTCCCCAACCTCCTCATTGCTCCAGCAGGACAAACCCAGGGAAGGAGCAGCCAAAATACCAAACAAGAGCCTCAGGTCCCACAGTTGGCACCATCCACTCATGGACTCAGCTCAGCTGCACATCCCAGCACTGCCCAGGGGGGTCTCATGCCTGGCTGGGTCAAGGCTGACAGTAAATGAGGGTTCTGCAATTAAAAGGGATTTTTAGGCTGCTTGGCAGCCTTGATTGAACATCATGAGCTTCAGCGTCATCCTGAAATTCAGCAGTTCTGACTTTAACCATGAAACTCAACCAGACAAGTGGAGGCACCAGCCCAGAAATAAAATCCATGAATGTGCTGAAGCCATGCTGGGAATGCCACAGGAAGCCCATGGTGGCCTGAAACTTTGGAAAATGCCTGATTTTACTAGAAAGAAATGCTGGGGTAGAGGTGAAATATTCACCTACAGCTGTGCATGTGTGCAAGCAGCTTTTATCCTTGGCCTGCCCTTGAATCCAGCATTCCTGGCTGGATCTCCCAGCATCCCTAAGCCCTGCATGGAGTCTCCCTCGAGGCTTTTTCCAGGTGCTGAGGCCATGTTTGAAGTTTCCCCTGGGGGCTTTTTCCAGGTGCTGAGGTCAGGTTTGCTCCAGGCCTCAGCCATTCACACCTGGGCAATGGGATCCAATCCAGTGGAAATCCCAGTGGGGAGCAGGGTTTGGCCAAGCTGTGTCCCAGCTCTCCTGTGTCTCCAGCCCAATGCTCTGCTCCCAGCCTGTCCCCAGAGCTGGATGACAAACTGAGATAATTCCTGTTATCAGCTCGGGCTGTGGGTGACATCCCACACGGTGACACTGCTCCAACCCACACTCACTGCATCCTGCACGGAGCCTGGAGCTGTCAGGGATGACTAAAAACTGTAATTAAAGCAAAGAAACCTCTGGCTGCCTCCTCCTGGCCTCATCCCCGCAGTCTGGCACCCAGACACGGAGTGCAGGAGCTCTGAGAGCCCCTGGGGGCACCGAGCTTGGGGAAAGGGGAAAATCCAGAACCGATGTCCCTGCAGGACTCGTTCTTGGCAGCACAGAGGGGACAACTCTGCTCCTTTGGAACGAGCCAGAGCCCTGCAGAGAGTCCTGGCACTGTGTCTGTGCCAGGGGCTCCTGCATCCGTGCCAGGGGCTCCTGCATCCGTGCCAGGGGCTCCTGCACCCCGCTGCTGTGCGGGGGCAAGGGATGCTCACCTGGGCAGCACCTGGCCCCGGCCAGGCAGGGTTTGTGACCCGTGATGCAGCACAGGTGATGCCAACACATCCCACGGCTCTGTGCCAGCTGTGCCAGGGCACAAACCCTCCCCATCCTGCAGGAAAGGGGGCAGAGTGCTGCTGCCTCCTCCCAGCCCACGCACCGATGCCCTGCAGAGGAGACGGCCCCGGGGACACGCCGGGAGGCATTTTTGGGACACGCACAGGGTGTCACCGCTGCTGGGGGCTGGCAGGGCGCCACTGCTCGCTGCTGGCATTTCTCCACGCTGCGGCCCTCCCTGGAAACCCTCCCTTGGCCCATCCACCCCGGGGGTTTGCGGCGCCCTGGCACGGGTCCGACACGGGTCTGACGTGAGAGTGGCACCGCTGCTGGGGCTGCCACTGCCCGGGGACACCGCTCTGCCCCGCGGCTGTGCCAGCCCGGCCGGGCTCTGCAGGGGCACCCTGGGCACGGCTCAGTGAGTGTCTGCCAAGGAAAACTCGGTGTGCCGGCAGGGAACAGCGTGTTTCCTGCGGGAACTGGTCAGTCTTGTTCCCCGTGTCCCTCCCCCGGGCAGAACACGCCGGCACAGGGTCACGGCTCCGGGCTGCGGACCCGTTCAGTGCCAGAGCCCCAAACGCGCCCCAAACCCGCGCTTATCCCGCTCCCGGCACCCCACTGAGTTTAAACACAAAAACCTCCTCGTTTAAACACATCCTGGAGCTTTGGAGAGCCGAAATTCCCCCTGGCTGGGCTGGCCCGTCCCCCTGCAGACCCCGGGGCCGGGACGAGCTCCCGGCTTGATCGGGGAGGCTCCGGCTGTGCCCGGGCCAAGGCACAGCAGTGCTGCAGCCCTGCGACCCCCTAAAATAATCCCCTGGATGCCAGGGGGGTTCCTGAGAGCCGTGCCAGGCGGGGCAGAGACCGCACACACTCGGTGCATGCCAGGGTCAGCTCATCCAGCCAGCCCATCCTGAGACCCCCCGGGATCCCAATCCCTGACAAGTGAGGATTTTTGGCATGTGATATGTGCAGTTCTAGAGGGTTTATTCCCCAGCATCACCTCCTCTCCCAGCCCCAGTGCTGGGAAATCCAGGCGGATCCTTCCCCTCCCCAAGCCCGGCTTTAGCTCGCACGGAGCACCCACAAACCATCACCCAGCCCTTAAACCGGAGCCATTTCCCGGCAATCAGAAGCCCGGCGAGCTCCCAGCTTGCCCTGCTTCCCTTCCCGGAGAGCCTTTTCCTTTCCCCGCGCTGCCATCAGACACCAGATGGCAGCTCCCCGTCCGCCCGGGCTCGCGAGGAGAATTAAATGTCTCTTGAATAGCCCCGAGCCGCGTAAGCCGGGCTTTTGTGCGAGCTGCGGTTTCTCCTTTCACACTTCCAGCCGCGCAGCTCCCACACAGCCACGGCCGCATCCCCGGGGAGCCCCAAAACGGGGCTAATTAGTCCGCAATTCCCATTTTTACCTGGCTAAATTCCTCCCGGGGGGCCGTACCAGGCTGTGTTTTGGAAATGATCCCCCCGAAAAGCACACGCGGGGAGAGGGGGGGTCCCTGCCCCGACCATTCAGCCCCCAATATCCATGGGAAATGGGAAATTCTGCTTCCAGTTCCCGCCGGAGGGGGGATCCAGGATGGAGCCGGGATCCGGGATGGAGCCGGGGACACCGGGATGGAGCCGGAGCTGCGAACGGAGCCCGGGGACACCGGGATGGAGCCCGGGGACACCGGGAGCACCTCGGGATCCTTCCCGGGCACGACGGCTGCATCCCCCGGGATGTGCCGAACCCAAAACCAGCTGGAACAAAAAGCGGGGTGTCCCCTCCCGAGCGGGATATGGGGCTCAGAAAACGGATTAAAGCCCAGCCAAGCGCAGGCCTGTCCCCAGGCGGGGTCACGGCGCCATCCTCATCCTCATCCTCCCTCCTCCGTCGCCCTTTACCTGCAGCCGGGAGCCTCGCCGCTGCCCCGGCAGCATCCGGCAGGCCGGGAACGGGCGATGGAGGGACGCGGGGACGCTGCTGTCCCTCCTCCGCTCCCTCCCTCCCTCTCTCCGTGCGGAGCTCCGGCGCTCCCGGTGCCCACGCGCGGCTGCGCGCTCAGCGCCGGGGAAGAGCTCCCGGTGCCACCCGGGCACGCTGGGCTGGCTCCACAGAGCCCTTCCCGCCGCACACGACCGGCGTTTCACACGGGGAGGGGTCACCATCCGCCCATAAAACCGGCCCCTGTGTGCCCTTGTTGAGAAAAATTAGGTGGCATCCCCATCAGAGGGGAGCTCTCCACACTGTGCTGGCTCCACAGAGCCCTTCCCATGGCACACAGCCGGTGTTCCACACGGGGAGGGATCCCCACCCGGGGAGGGATCCCCCATCCTCCCCAAAAACAGCCCCTATGCGCTTTATATTGAGAAAAATTAGGTGGCATCCCCATCAGAGGGGAGCTCTCCACGCTGTGCTGGCTCCCCAGAGCCCTTCCCATGGCACACAGCCCGGGGAGGGATTCCCACCCAAAGAGGGAATTCCCATCCTAAAACCAGCTCCTGTGCACCCTATGTTGAGAAATATTAAGAATAATTAGGTGGGATCCCCATCAGAGAGGAGATCTCCAGCCTAAAGTTGCTGCACAGGCAAATATACAAAATATGGACCAAAATAGTGTAGGATCCCCATTAAAAGGGACACAAATAATTTTAAGTCCCTGCAGGTGCACATTGCCAAAATATCACAGAAAATGAGGTGAGGTCCCCATTAAAGAGGGATTTTCCAGCCCAAAACAGCCTAAAGTCCTGCACATATAGATATCCCAAATATTGACCAGAATAAGGTGGGGTACCCATAAAAGGGGAATTCTCCAGCCCAAAACAGCCCCTGTGCACCCTGATATTTGAGATATTCACCAAAATGATGCATGAGTCACATCAAGCACAGATTCTCCAGTCCAAAGCAGCCTGGTCCCATCACATGCAGATATCCCAAATATTGACCAGAACGAGGTGGGGTCCCCATTAAAGGGGGATTCTCCAGCCCACAGCAGCCTGACCAAGCCCCTGTGCATGTCCCTGACATCTGGGACATTCAGCAAAATTAGGCATCATTCACATCAAATTCCCCAATCCAAACCAGCCTAAGTCCCACCACATGCAGATATCCCAAATATTGACTAAAATAAGGTGGGGTCCCCATGAAAGAAAGATTCTCCAGCTCAAACCAACCTAACTACCTGCACATGCAGATACCCCAAATATTAACCAGAATAAGGTGGAGGTCCCATAAAAGGGGAATTCTCCAACTCAAAACTCCTTGTCCAAGCCCCTCAGCACCCTGACATTAGGAATATTAAATAAAACTCAGCAGGATCCCCACCAAAGGGGGATTCTTCACCCTTTTCCTCACCTTTAGCTGATTTTCTGGCCTCCCCAGCACAGCCCCCTGAGGATTGTGAATTATCTGCTCTGCCCTGCCCATCTGAGCCACCGGGGGGGACAAAGGCTCAGGTGAGATCAGAGGTGGGGAAGGAGGAGCTGGGTGGGAGCAGCACCAGGACAGGGGCAGAGCTCGGGGGAACTGCTGCCCCCTCCCAGTGCTGGGATCTGGCTTCTCCCTGAGCCTCGGGAGGAAAACTCCAAGGGTTTCATGGCCAGAGATGGGAGCAGGGCAAGGCTGAGCCCCTGGGAGAGGTGTCCTGGACCAGGCAATTTTGGGGTGCTCTAAACAAAGGGGAGTCTCTGACACAAAGAGAAGCAAACGAGCTTGGAGAGGAGGCCACCAAAGCCTCCAGCTCTGCCCTTGCCAGCCTGTGCCAGCCCTCCCAAAAGGACCCTGGCACTGCTGGGTTAACCCAGAGGGGTCTCCCTGAGGATTTGGGGGAGCAGAGGAGGATGGAAACCCCCACATCAGCACAGGATCCCTGTTCCTGCTCGTTCTCCCCACCCCAGCATCACCCCAACCCCGAGCAGAGCCCTTTTCTGTGCATCAGAGCATCCCCATGGACAGAAAGGCAGGAGCTGCTGCTCCAGCACATCCTGCAGGACCTGCAGCCCCACTCTGATCCCCAGGAAGAGGAAAAAGCAGTCAGCACAAAGCTCCCCCTCTGGAGCAGGGAATTGTGAGATCCCAGGGAAACCCTGCTGGGGTGGGGAATGCAGCACCCCTGGCACAGCCCGGCCAAAGCTGAGCTCTGCTGCTCGAGGGCACCCCTGGAAAAGCACCCCAAGCCTCACTGGGTGCTGTTCAGTGCTCTGGGGGTGGGTGAGTCACTCCTGCCACCGAGCATCCTCGTCAAAGGATGGGATTAGTGTGAAACTGCTCATTGTCCCCTCCATCCGCACGCTGGGGACACTGCACACCCGTCATCATCATCATCATCATCATCATCATCATCATCATCATCTCGTGGAGGGAACAGCTCCCTGTGACACAGCTCAGCAGAAACCCAGCACATCCCTAATTGACTGAGTGCCCAGGGTGATTATTGTAATTAAGGCAGACTTCAGGAATTGCAAGTGACAGGGAAAAAACAGCCCCAGTTCTGACAGGGCACCATGGGGAGGGGTTTGGCCCTCTCAGTTCTTCTTGGTTGGGTTTTTCTTTTTGGTTGGTTTTATTCTGTTTGTTTATTCTGCCCCTGACCCTGGGTTTGGAGCATGGCAGGTGGAAATCCTGGGAGCACTCACAGCCCTGGCACCTGCAGATGTTCCAGGCCAGGCTGGGCAGGGCCTGGAGCACCCTGGGGTGCTGGAAGGTGCCTCTGCCCATAGCAGGGGGTGGAACTGGGTGAGCTTTAAGGTCCCTTCCCACCTAAACCTCAAATTCCCAGGTTCTGTGAGGTTTTGTGCCTCCTCCACCTCAGCTCACAGCCCTACCTGGGAACTGTTCACCTGAGAGAGGAGAGGAGAGGCCCCCATCAGGGACAGGGTGGTGTCCCCATCAGGGTGACATCCCCATCAGGGTGACACCCCCATAAAGGACAGGGTGACACCCCCATAAGGGACAGGGTGATGTCCCCATCAGCACAGGGTGACACTCCCATCAGGAACAGGGTGATGTCCCCATCAGGGTGACACCCCCCTCAGGGACAGGGTTATGTCCCCATCAAGGACAGGGTGATGTCCCTATCAAGGTGACAGCCCCATTAGGGACAGGGTGACACTCCCATCAGGGACAGGGTGATGTCCCCATAGGGACAGGGTGACACCCCCATCAGGGACAGGGTGATGTCCCCATCAGCACAGGGTGACACTCCCATCAGCACATGGTGGTGTCCCCATAGGGACAGGGTGACACCCCCCTCAGGGACAGAGTGACACTCCCATCAGGGACAGGGTGATGTCCCCATCAGGGTAACACCCCCATCAAGGACAGGGTGATGTCCCCATATGGGACAGAGTGATGTCCCCATAGGGACAGGGTGACACCCCCATCAGGGACAGGGTTATGTCCCCATCAGGGTGACACCCCCACAGCTCAGGGGAAGCAGATTTTGTGGCAGTTCCTGGAGCATTGGGTAATCCTTTCCCTCACAGCCCCGAGCAGCAGGGCCAGGGGAGGAGCTGCAGAGCCAGGAGGGACCCCAGAGTCACAGAGTGTCCTGGGCTGGGAATGACCCCAGGGATCCTCCGGCCCCTGAGTGACCCCCAACAACCCCACCCTGTGCCTGGGGGTGCCCAAACCCTCCTGCAGCTCTGGCAGCCCTGGGCTGTGCCCATCCCTGGGCAGTGCCAGCACCTCTGGGGGAAAAACCTTCCCTGGTACCCACCCTGACCCTGCCCTGCCCTGCTCTGTCACTCGGGTCCTGTCCCTGGTCACCACAGGGTGTCAGAGCTGGCACGGCACTTCCCACGGGGATGTCAAATGCTGCTGTGAGGAGCAAGATGACAGCTCTGATAAAACCCCAAAACTCTGATAAAATCCCCAAAGCTCTGATGAAAACCCCAAAACTCTCATAAAACCCCAAAACTCTCATAAAACACCAAAGCTCCAATGAAAACCCCAAAACTCTGATAAAAACCCCAAAACCCTGCCAAAAACCCCAAAGTTCAGATGAAAACCCCAAAGTTCAGATGAAAACCCCAAAGCTCTGATAAAAAAGCCCAAAGCTCTGATGAAAAAGCCCAAAACTCCGAGAAAAACCCCAAAACTCTGAGAAAAAACCCCAAAACTCTGATGAAACCCCAAAGCCCAGTCCCTGTGCCAGCAGAGCCAAAGCTCCTGCAGAGGGACAGGGACAACCAGAGAGTGCAGGGACAGCCAGAGGGACAGGGACAACCAGAGAGTGCAGGGACAGCCAGAGGGACAGGGACAGCGAGAGGGGACACAGGGACAGCCAGGAGGGGACAGGGACAGCCAGAGGGACAGGGACAGCCAGGGGCTGCAGGGACAACCAGAGGGACAGGGACAGCCAGAGAGTGCAGGGACAGCCAAGGGCTGCAGTGCCAACCAGCCACAGCCCCAGGGTGGGTTCATTTGCACCAGGATGAATTAATTTGCGTTCATAGCAGGAAACCACCCAAGCCCCCCCAAAAAACTCACCTCGACCATCTCAGGGCTCAAAGATTTGGCTCAGCCTCCCCAGACAAGGCAGATCTCTGTTCCTGGAGCTGGTGGGAGCTCCTGGCTGCTCCCTGCCCCTCAAACCCAGAATAATGCAACCCCAGCGTTGCCACACCAGGGCTGGTTGTGACACAGCTGCTGCAAACCTGAGTAAGCTGCTCTTCCACCCTGACCCTCTGCAAATCCCTCCTAATCCCATCCTGTTTGTGGCTTTAGGCTGGAGCCTCCCATGCTGAGCACCCCTGTTTGGGGAAATCCTGGGCTTTTCTCAGTGCTGGCTGGAGAGCTGATGCAGGAGGCACCAGTGGCACTGATATCTTTTATGGAAAATCCTTTCCTTAGGATTTTTCCTCCTGAGAAGCTGAGAGGCCTCAGGAACAAAATGCAAACATTGATTATCTGCTGCTGTGGAATGCAACAGGTGCATCTGGGATTGGTCTCATGTGGTTGTTTGTAATTAATGGCCAATCACAGTCAGCTTTGTTATCATTCTTTCTTTTTGTATTCTAAGCCAGCCTTCTAAAGAAATCCTTTCTTCTATTCTTTTAGTATAGTTTTAATATAATATAGATCATAAAATAATAAATCAAACTTTCTGAAATATGGAGTCAGATCCTCGTGTCTCCCCTCATCCTCAGACCCTTGTGAACACTGTCACACACCAGAGCTTCCTTCTCCTCGTGTCTGGAGGTGTTTGGGGACAGGGACCTGCACTCCCAGCTCATGTCCCACTGGTACCACCCCCGTGTGCCACCTGGGCATGGCAGCCTCCCCCTGTGCCAGCCTGGCACAGCCAGGAGCTCTCCTTTGCTGGGTTCTCATGGTTTCAAACAGAGATTTCTCCACCTTATCCCAACACGAGGGAAGAGCAGGAGGAGATAAACCCTGCTCTGAGCTCCAGCTTCCCCCACAGACCCAGCTGGGATCCAGGTGAGGAAACCAGCCCCAAACCGAATTATTGTGGTGTGATATTCCCACAGAAAGTGCCAGAGCCACATTCCCACCACAGCCCAGGGCTGGGGGTGCTCTGCCCTGCCCGGGGCCATCCCACAGGTGGATCCCACATGGGGAGGACACAGAGCTGTGGGTTTGCCCCAGGCTGTCCCAGCCACAAGCCTCTGTGATGCTGATTGCTTCAGGGAAGGGAAAAACCCTGCCCTGTGTCCCCAGGGCCAGCAAACATCTGCCACCACACGTGTGGCAGAGCAGAGCAGCTCAGCCAGGAGCCAGGAGGGTGGAAGTGCTGAAATTACCCTCAGCTTGCCTGGAATCTGCAGGAAAGTCGTGACACAGAGAAGGAAATCTGTTTTAGCTTTCCTACAAGGAAAGCTGAATGTGTTTATAAAGGGAGACACAGGTGGAGAGGCTGGCACAGGCTGGAGCAGTGGGAATGGGGCTCCTTTCCCTCTGCTTCCCCTCCAAATAATCCTGGATCTTGTCTGGACCCATCCAGCTCAGAGCAGGAACATCCTCAGGGATCTGCACCCACCAACTCTGCCTGCAAATCCACATGGGGCTGGGGAGGAGCCCCAGAGGGATCCAGGCAGTGCCAAACCAGCCCCAGAGGGATCCAACCTGTTCCAAACCAGCCTCAAACCAGCCCCAGAGGGATCCAATCCATGCCAAAGCAGCCCCAGAGAGATCCAGGCTGTGCCAAACCAGCCCCAGAGGGATCCAGGCTATGCCAAAGCAGCCCCTGGAGTGTGGAAAACCACCCAGGAAGGGTTCCCTCCCTCCCTCCCTCCCTCCCTCCCTCCCTGCCGCCCATTCCAGCCGTGGGCAGGGCAGAGGTGGCAGCTCTGAGCTCTGCTGTCACCGTGTCACGGGGCTGGGTGGTGGCACCAGCACACGGTGCTGGCTCCTGGAGCAGCTGCAGCAAGGGGGGACCCACCTGGGCTGGGGCAAAGCAAGGGGGGCCCAGGGAATGGCAGCACAGCCCCAGCTCTGAGCACCCCAAACCCCCAGAGCAGCTGTGGTGGCACCCGGGGTGCTGGGACACCAACAGCAACACCAGCACAGCTCTGGTGGCCCAGGTTCCCTGTCCTGCCCTCAGCCAGACACAAGCCAGGGATGGGCATCACCCCCAGCTGCAGAATCTTTTCCTGGGACCACCTTTATTGGAACCACCTTTATTGGAACCACCTTTATTGGAACCACCTTTATTGGAACCACCTTTCCTGTGGTCTTCACACCTGGGGAGGAGCTGGTGGGAGCCCTGCAGCCCCCAGAGCACCCAGAGCAGCACAGGGTGAGGGCAGAGGACGCTCAGGACACCCTGGTGGCCATGGCACACCAAAGGGAATGTCACCAGCACGGAGGGAACAGAGCCAGGAATGTGGGTATAAAGGATCAGTGCTCCTTTTCCTGCTTTTATTCCCAAATCCTGACAAGGATTGGATCCACCTGGCCCATCCCGTGCTGAGGTGCCACCTCTGCAGTCCCAGGGGATTCAGCATGAGCAGCAAGGGACAGGGACAGGGACAGGGAGGACAAAAGAACCTCCAGGCAGGGAATGACTCCATCCCCAGGGAATCCCATCCCTCGCTGGTTTGCACAAAGATCTTCCAAATTCATGAGCAAATAAACAAGAATAATAAAAAACAGCAACTGAGTTAACTCCAGGCATGGAGAGCAGCTCCAGCTCAGGGTCCTGCAGCTCTGTGATGGGGTGAGCTCCTTGCAGTGAGGTCAGAGGGATGGGATGGGATGGGATGGGATGCCAGGGCCAGTCACCCCTAAATGACTTTTTTTTTAACACACACCCAAATCTACCCAAACCAAGCTCATTTTGAGCTGTGGGATGGAACAAGATGCTCCTTGAGGTCCCTTCCAACCCAAACCATTCCATGATTCTCTGATTTTACCCCCCCCCAAGCTGCTCCCCTGGCCAGGCCCCTGGGCTCTCTGCAAGTGCTTTGTGTGTTGTAATTTCCCTTCCAGCCCCAGCAGTGACTCCTGGAGCTCTCTGTGTGTGTGTGTCAAGCTCCACCCCACGCTGGGTAAAACCCCAACCAGGAATTCCCAAATTCATCTTTGGGGGCAGCAATTGCCACTGCAGCCATCTGTGAGAGCAGGAGCCAGGCAGTGCAGGGACAATGCAGGGGATGGATGTGACACTGTGTCGTGGATGTGACACTCAGGCCGTGGATGTGACACTCAGGCCGTGGATGTGACACTCTGTGTGGATGTGACACTCAGGCTGTGGATGAGGCCCTGGGGGGGAGCAGCAGATTTTCCACAATTTGGGATCTCTGTCCACTGGGGCTCGCCCTCCTCACCACCCAAAATTATGCAAAAAGTTTCCAAACTACAGCAAATTTCCCAACTTTTGCCATTCCAACTTTTTGCCATTGCCAATTGCAGCAGATATTCCACAATTTGGGATCCCTGTTCACTGGGGCTCGCCCTCCTCACCACCCAAAACAACGCGAAAACAGCGAATTTCCCAACTTTTCCCATTCCCTCCCAGCAGCCCAGCCTGTCCCGGGGGGACCCCAAAATTCCCTTTTTACCTCCTGGCCTTGGAGCTGCTCCTTCCAGCGGCGATGTGGGACAGGGACAGACACGGGGACAGACACGAGGACAGGGACGGACACAGGGACGGACACAGGGACGGACAGAGGGACGGACACAGGGACGGACACAGGGACAGACACGGGGACAGACACAGGGACAGACACGGGGACAGACACGGGGACAGACACGGGGACACACACAGGGACAGACACGGGGACAGACACAGGGACAGACACGGGGACAGACACGGGGACAGACACGGGGACAGACACGGGGACAGACACAGGGACAGACAGAGGGACAGACAGAGGGACAGACACAGGGACGGACACAGGGACAGACACAGGGACAGACACGGGGACAGGCACGGGGACAGACACGGGGACGGACAGAGGGACAGACACAGGGACAGACACGGGGACAGACACAGGGACAGACACAGGGACAGACACGGGGACAGACACAGGGACAGACACGGGGACAGACACAGGGACACTCCCGCCGGCTTTTACCTCTGAGCAATGATTAATTGCAGCTCCGGGTGACAAAGTGAAAGCCAAACAAGGCGAGGCCGGGATGTCCCCGCTCGCTGCTTTTCCCTGGCCGCGGGTGCCGCCCCAGCTCGGGCGGGGCCGGTCAGACCGGTCCGGGCTCCTGCGGGGCCGCCGCGCTCGGGGCAGGGGCCAGCGGGGCTCCGGGCACCGCCTCGGGGATGTCACACACGGCCTGAGCCCGGCAAAGGGCTGGGACACGGGGGGATGGATGCCACAGCCCAAAGAGGAACATGAACCTATTTCAGCCCCAAAGTTCGGATGAAAATCCCAAAGCTCTGATGAAAACCCCAAAGCTAAATTCCCTGGGTCTGCCCAAGGAATGAACACATTTAATAAACCCCAAAATTCTGATAAAATCCCAACACCCTGATAAAACCTCAAAGTTCTGATATAAACCCCAAAGTTCTGATGAAAACCCCAAAACTCCGATAAAAACCCCGACACTCTGATGAAAACCCCAAACCTCTGATGAAAACCCCAAACCTGTGATAAAACCCCAAAGTTCTGATAAAAACCCAAAGCTCTGATGAAAACCCCAAATGTAAATTCCCTGGATCTGCCCAAGGAATAAACACATTTAATAAAAACCCCAAAGTTCGATAAAACCCCAAAACTCTGATGAAAACCCTAAAGTTCTGATGAAAACCCCAAAACTCTGATGAAAACCCCAAAGCTAAATTCCCTGGGTCTGCCCAAGGCATGAACACATTTACTCTGTCCTTGAGCCAGGCTGGGCCTGGATACCCCTGATCTGTTCTGGGACCCCGAAATCCTCGAGGTGTAACCCCAGGGATGCCCCATCCCAAACCCAGAACCTCTGGGGTGCCCCGAGGCAGCACAAACAGCACAGCCAGGGAGAAAAACAGGGGAAAAACTGGGGGAAATGCAGCTTTACTCCATCCTGACATTTAACAACCTTTATTGCCCTCTGAGCAGCAGTTTTTTGGCAGCACAGCTGGAAATTCTTCACCTTAGCAAGGAGAGGATTTTCCACAGCTGGATTTTCCTCCCGGCTGGAAAAGCTTGGGAGCCTGGCAGCTGCTCCATCCCCTCACCGTGCACCAGGAACCCCAAAAAATTCCAAACCAGGAGGATTTGGAATTTGGGGTCGGGATGGCTCTTCCTGAGCTTCCCCACAGCATCCCCAGGCTGCC
Source organism: Geothlypis trichas (assembly GCA_009764595.1). Classification (NCBI taxonomy): domain Eukaryota; kingdom Metazoa; phylum Chordata; class Aves; order Passeriformes; family Parulidae; genus Geothlypis; species Geothlypis trichas. The sequence continues at coordinate 19,466,602 of CM019911.1, forward strand.
GGGGGAGATTTTCCGGCACGGAAGATCCCAGGGATGCAGCGGAGCATCGCAGCCGGAGCATGAGGCGCTTACCGGGCACGGGGGAGCGGCGCTGGCGGCTCGCAGGAGGCGAGAGGAGGAGTTAATGGTGCTGCAATTCCCTCTGCCCCCATCGCCAGGGAAGGAAAACGCAGCCGAGCAGCCCCGCTCGGATGCACAGGGTAATTTGTTTCGGGTTAATGGCATCCTGCTTTCCTGGAGATGGGGAAAGCCTCTGCCTGCATCGGCCGTGCCCCGGGGAAGGCGGGAGCAAAGGAAAGGGGGATTGGAGGGGTTTCGTGGAGGGAAAAGCTCAGCTGAGCTTGGGCAGGGCTGTAAGAGGGTGAGAGCACCCAAGTGAGACATCACCCCCAGGAGCTGCTGGCTAAAAATGCCTAAAATCAGCTTCATGTAGAAAATCAGTGTTTTATGAAGGGTCTCAGCGAGGTTTTCATGTTTTCTCCTGCCCACCAAAGTCCCACACCAAAAGCAGCATCACCATGCCCTACACCACCTCACCCAGAGCCAGGAGTTCGGGGGCAGGACAGCAGAGGGAGGGAGGAACCCCGGTTTTCTCTGGGATTTAATGCTCTCCTGGAGCCCCGGGCCTGGCAGGAGCAGCTCAGGATTTCCCCAGCCCGATGTGTTTCCTCCTCGGGGCCTCCTCTTGTTTGTGCAGAGGCTGTGAACGTTTCCTCCTCCCGGAAAAGCGCCGGGGAGCAGCCGGGATGGGCACTCACAGCCCTGCCCTCCCCAGCCTCCAAACCACCTCTAATCCAGGAACCAAACCCCCTCAGATCATCCCCCCAAAACCTGCAGAGCTCCCCTGCACCTCCTGCTTCTGCTTTTCATCCTGAGCCCTGCCAGGGCTGGGAATCCCAGTCCAATCTCCAGGTGCTGCTCTGCAAGACAGAGAAATAATCAAACACAGACCTGGGGGTGTCCCAGAGCAGGGAACTCGCCGGGTTTTTCCTGCAGGGCTGGAACAAGGAAGAGATAAACCCACGTTTGCTGCAGAGCACAGGCAAACAACTGCTTATCACCACGCCGGCAGCCTCAAGGCTATTGCAGGGTGTCAGGAAAAGTGCAATTCCTCTCCTCTCCAGGGAAAGGTTCTATTTTTGGCCCCTGTGTCACAGGGAGCTGGGGCTGGAGAGCAGCCAGCCCTGCAGAGCCCCTTCCCTGCCCTGCCACACTCCAGGGAAGGGATGGATGTCAGGGGAAACTGAGGCAGCTCTGGCTCAAACTGCAGGATCAGGCTGGGCTGGCTCACTGAGAAAGCTCCAGGGAGAGCTCAGAGACCCCAAAGGGGCTCCAGGAGAGCTGGAGAGGGACTGGGGACAAGGATGGAGGGACAGGACACAGGGAATGGCTCTCACTGCCAGAGGGCAGGGATGGATGGGAGATTGGGATTTAGGAATTGTTCCCTGGCTGTGGATGCTCCATCCCTGGAAGTGTCCCCAGGACAGGGCTTGGAGCACCCTGGGACATGGGAGGTGTCCCTGCCATGGCAGGGGTGGAACGGGATGAGCTCTAAGGTCCCTCCCAACCCAAACCACCCCAGGATTCTGTGATAACCCAAAGCTCAGCTGCAAAGGGGCAGAGCCAGACCTTGTGATGGGTTTTCCAGGGACATTTTAGGGGTCATTTGTCATTTTCAGGCTGGAAAAGGATGAATCCTGTGTCCCTGGCTGGGGAGGGGGACAGAAAAAGCCCCAGCTGGCCTGACCCAGTGCTGCTGAGAGACCCCCAGGTCCTTCTGCCAACACATTTGTGACACTCCCTGCACCACAACCCCCTTGGCCAAAGAGGACAGACCCATCCCTTTCTCCCTCCCTCCCTGGCTCCCCTCCCAGCCCTCACCAGCTCACCCCAGTGAGCTCCAGAACTCCCCTGCAATGCCCAACCCCAGCAGCCAACACACGGAAAAAGCCCATTTTGGATGATCCCCCTCTGCCCAAGTGTGAGATCGCTAATTGAGGGTAAAATTCCATCCAGGCTCCTGAAAATAGCCCGATAAATGAGCTCAGCTCTTTGCTGCTTGACTCAGCTAATCCTTCAGCTGCCGCCAGACAGCTTTGATTGTATCTTCTCTCCTTGGGCTCCCTTTAATGCCAAGGCCGAGCCGAGGCAGCTGCAGCAGCTCCCTGCAATTCCTAATCTGCCTTTATTCCTGGCTGCACCGCTGAACAGAGGTCGGCTCCCGCTCCTGCCTTGATTTATGAATATGGATTTTGTTGGTTAAGCCATTAGGAGCGGTGATGGAGCAATTCCCGGTACATCCTGCACCGCCAGTGCCTCATTTGCAGCTCGCTCCCCCTGCAACGCTGCTCTCCATGCAGGGAAGATTATATTAGAGCTTTGTCTGTAATGCTGTAATTCCACCTCGCCTCCCTGAGCCCTCTCCAACGGGAACAGCCCGGCTGCAGGCAGGGAAGAGTGGGGAGAGGAGGGAACTCAAACCCAGCGGGAGGAGCTGATGTCCCGCCCCAAAAGGCTGAAGGGAAAGTGGAAAATCCTCTGTCAGCACAGCGGGGAGCTGCTCTGGCTGCTTGTGGTGCTGCCCCAGAGCCTCCATCCATCCATCCATCCATCCATCCATCCATCCATCCATCCATCCATCCATCCATCCATCCATCCACCCATCCATCATCTGTGTCAATCCCCCCATCCCATCCATCCATCCATCAATCCATCATCCATCCATCCATCCATCCATCCATCCATCCATCCATCCATCCATCCATCCATCCATCCATCCATCCCTTAATCCATCCCCCCATCCATCCATTCCTGCATCCCTCCCTTAATCCATCCATCCATCCATCCATCCATCCATCCATCCATCCATCCATCCATCCATCCATCCATCCATCCATCCCTCCCTCCCACCCTCCTTTAATCCATCCATCCTTCACCCACCCATCCCTCCCTACATCCATCCATCCTGGGTGAAATAAGCACATTGTCCATGAGGGAATCTTTGGGAAGATTCCCAAGCAAAGCCAAGTTTTCCCTTCACAGCTTGGAAAGGCACATGAGTAATCCAAGGCCTCTCATTTCCAGAAAATTAAATTTCCATGTTATTTATCCAAGAACTCCTAAGTGGAGCAGATCCACCCAGCCCATCACTCACCAGCATCCCCTCGTTTGTTTCTAATTAGCAGGAGCACACAGGGGCTGAGCCAGGCAGGTAATGGAGCTCGGGATCCTGGGAGATCAGGAAAACCCTGACAGGCTGGGAGCAGGGCTGGGATCAAGGCACCAGAGCAGGGAACGAGGGGACCCTGGCTCTGAGGGCTCAGGGGTGGTGGAAACCACGACTGAGGGACAGGGGACACACAAGGCTGCCAGGACTGCAGCTCTGGTGTCCCAGGGCAGGAGTAATTCGGGTTCCTGGAGGTGAGGCGAGGGATGACAAGGTGACAGAAAGCCCCAGGGAGAGGTGACCTATGGAGGAAAATGCTTCCAAGAGAGGTAAGATATGAAGGGAGAGAGAGAGGGGAGAGAATTCAGGGTTGTCCCCCAGATACTGGAGATGGGATGATGGGAACTGGTTCACGTGGATCCTGATCCCTCGAGTGTCCATGTCCACATGGATCCTGGTTCCATAAATGTCAGAGTCCATTTGATCCTGATCTCCTGTCCGTGTGAATCTCGGTCCCACAAGTGTCAGTGTTCATGTGAACCCTGTCTGACACATGGTCATATCCATGTGGATCCCCATCCCACGAGTGTCTGTGTCCACGTGAAACCTGATCCCATGAGTGGCCGTGTCCACGCTGATCCAAATCCCACTCGTGTCCATGTCCGTGTCCATGTCCCTGTCCATCCCAATCCCACTCGTGTCCATGTCCGTGTCCGTGTCCCTGTCCATCCCAATCCCACTCGTGTCCATGTCCGTGTCCCTGTCCATCCCAATCCCACTCGTGTCCGTGTCCTTGTCCATCCCACTCGTGTCCGTGTCCGTGTCCCTGTCCATCCCAATCCCACTCGTGTCCATGTCCGTGTCCGTGTCCCGTCCATCCCAATCCCGCTCATGGCCGTGTCCGGTCTCCAGGCGCCCTCTGGCGGACACAGCGCGGCTCAGCCTCGCCCGGCAGCGGCTGCTCGGGGAGAATCCCAAGGATTGATCCCACAGAACTGAATTCCAAGGGATTGATCCCATAGGATTGAACCCCACGGGACTGAATCCCAAGGATTGATCCCATATAGGATTGAACCCCACGGGACTGAATCCCACGGGATTGATCCCACAGGATTGAACCCCACGGGACTGAATCCCACGGGATTGATCCCACAGGATTGAACCCACGGGACTGAATTCCAAGGGATTGATCCCATAGGATTGATCCCACGGGATTGAACCCACGGGATTGATCCCATAGTATTGAACCCACGGGACTGAATTCCAAGGGATTGATCCCATAGTATTGAACCCACGGGACTGAATTCCAAGGGATTGAACCCCACGGGACTGATCCCACAGGACTGAACCCTACAGAATCAAACCCCACAGGACTGAACCCAAAGTATTGACTCCCAAGGGCTTGACCCCCAAGAGACTGAACCCTACAGGACCAAATACCACGGGACTGAACCCCTCAGGACTGAATCCCATAGGATTGAACCCCACGGGACTGAACCCCAAGGAATCAAACCCCACGAGGGCTCTGGAGGGACAAGGTGACATTAACCAGGAGCCAGGAGCAGAGCCCATCACCCACAGAGGTTCAGGGCAGCTGGGTCATGGCACAGGGCAAGGATTAGGAGTTCCTGCCTGAACCTGTGGGGTCCAGAGCTCCACGGACCAGGGTTTGTTCTCAAAAACAATCAGCTGCCATGAACTTACCAGCAGAACCGGGCTGCAAAACTCAAAGCACGACATTCCCTCCAGGAAAGGCAGGCCAGGGAACACGGGGCTGGCACAGGACCTGCAGCAGCAGGAGGAGGAAAAGCTGCTTGGTGGCAGCTGAGCTCATGCCACAGGTTCTCCCATTTCCACAGGATCCCTTGGGAAAGCAGTGCAGAGCTGCAGTGGGTGTGAGTTTGAAGTGCAGGAAACACAGACAACTCTCAGGCTGACCCCACAGAGAAGGGGCTGACACCATCACCTCCCTCTCCTCACCCCTCACACTGGTTTGCTGCCAGCTGATCCCTTTCAGACCAAAAGGAAGGAAAAATGGGGGAAAAAAATACTCAGGATTACCTCAGGGTTCCTTTCAGACAGAGCAAGCTGGGCCTGGGAGGGCAGGAGGCTTTGCCAGGGCTCAGGGTGCCACTTCTGCCACCCCAAACCTGCTGGGGGAGGGAGCCAGGCACCACAGGCACCCCAGGAGGACAGGACAGAACACAGGGGTAAGGCAGGGATTGGGATTTCACAGCATGAGCTGTGGGATGTGTGTCTGACATCTTCAGGAATCAGAACTGCTCACCCAGTACCCAAACAAGGGAGAATTGTTTCCATCCCATGCTGGAAGACAGGCAGCTGCACGTCAGGAGGGTGGAACTGCCCCAACGTTCTCCTTTGGGACAAAGGGGGGGAAAAAAGGAAGCAAACAGAACTAAGTTCACAAAACTTTGCTTTTTATTATTTGAAACTGGAAAAGGCTCCTTGGGTAACAATGATCAGGTGTAAAAGTAACACACAGGGCTTGCTCAGCTTTCCAGAACCTGCAGTGAAGCAGGCCAGGTGTTGATTTTCTACATCCCATTCCTCTCAAAGCCACCAAGAAAAGAACAGAACAGACAAAACCCCAGCCCTTGGAGGTGGTTAAAATGCAATTTCTCATGTTCCACATGGATATTTGTGATGGTGGATGTCCAGTGGTTTCCCCCCACTGCCCTCTGCACAAAGCAGGGATTCGTGTTTCACCTTCATTTTTAATACTTTTTATAGAGACTTATCCACACTCAAAACCTACAGGAAATGCCCAGATTAATCCATCAGTGTCATGTTAAAGTGGTGAGTGCAAAATACACATGGGAAGGGGGAGTAATCAATGACAAAACAAAAGTGCAGATTGCTTTAATTAAGCTAATGAACACAGTCAGAGCCAAGTGCTCTTCGCCTCAGAAGTTCCAAGGATTGCAATCCCAACAAAAACCAGATCCACACATTTTAGTTCAGCACACAAAGCACCCACAGGTCAGTGGCACTCACAGTTTGGTACCTCTCTCTTCACTGCACATCCCAAACAAGTAATTCATTCCCTGTCCCACTGCAAGGGCAGCAGGAGCCTTTGGAGGCTGAACAGCACAGAGGATTTGTGGCCACGTGAGCAGCCAGCTACAAGACAGAGTTAACACATTACCATTCCCTAAACTAGCAAGCTGAGCCTAAACAACCCATTTCCACACAACACCCAACACTCCCATCGAGTTCCACTAGGTTTAAATGAATAAAAAGCAAGGAAAAGTCATCCTTGTTGGAAAGTGAACACGGAGCCAGCTGTGGTTTGGGTTTTTCCTGGGAGCTGGCACCTCCAGGCACGTTTGCACACAATTCCCTTTTCCCCAGCACACAATTTCTAAGGAGCTGTCCCATCCCAGGGCAGCTGTAGCAGCTGACACCCAAATTCACAAACAATTCCATCCTTTTTCCTCCTCCTCAGTAAAATCCAGCCTGCCAAACCCCCGAGGAGGGCAGTGAGTCCCCCACAGCCTGAGCACAGCACATTCACAGCCCTCAAACCAGGCAAACAAAGTGGAGTTTTGATGTTCCTGTTTTCCAGCTGGCCAAATCCGTGTGTTCTGACAGCACAGGGAGCAGGATGGAGGAGCAGAACCCATCCCACAGGAACCACACACTTGTCCCCAAGCTGTCCCCAAGCCAGAACTCAGCCCCAGGTCTTGCAGTGGCCACTGGGGCTCTGCCACCTCCCTGCACAGGCTTTGTTTAATCCAAAAGGCTCCTGCCAAGAGTATTCCTACCCCTGACAAGTTGTTTTCCATCCTCGCCAGCACTTCCCACCCATCTGGGCTGAAGGAATCCAGCCAATTGTCCCCAAGATTTGCTGCAGAGCCACAGGGACAGGGAGACGTCGGCAGCAGAGATTTCTCACCATCTGCAGGGCCCAGCACACATCATCCCTGTCAACAGCTCACAGAGATCCCAAGGGCTGCACAGTGGGGTTTGGGGAGCAGAGGGGAATCAGGGCTGGTACAGGCTGCACCCAGCACAGCAAAGCCCTGGCCTGGCAGCTCTGGGAGAGCAGGAGCATCCCCAAAGTGCAGATCCAAAGTGCTGCTCCTGAATGTGTCTCCCCTTCCCCAAAGGCTCCAGAGCTGGGAGTTTTAGCTCCATGTTATCCTGCCTTGCTCTGGAAGCAGTGACAGGGCCATGAACAAAGGAACAGGCACAGGAGCATCCCAGCATTCCCAAATCCATCTGCACTGGATGCTGCCCTCACCCTCAGCCAAAGCAGAGGGAATTTTCTTCTGAAATGCCACAAAAGCCTGCCAGGCTTGGAGCAGCAGAAGGTGAGAAAAGGCATCAGAGGAATATTAATACAAAATTTGCTATTTCCTTTGCTCCAGACAGAATGGAGCCAGGGGGTACCTGCAGTTTTCCCTTTAATCAGGAATTATGCTGACATTTTGAGGCCAGCCAGGTGAGTTATAAATAAAAAGATGCCACTACAGGGGCAAGGCAGAGCTGGGAAAATTCCCACAGGGCATCAGCCCCCACCAAAGCCCTTCTCTGCAGGCAGCCAAGCAGGTTTGGCCATCAGGAGACCCTTGGCACTGCCACTGGAAAGGCTCACAAGGGACAGGCAGCCTGGAGAAGAGCAGATGCAACAACCAACAGGTGACACCTGGCACAGGTGACAAAGGACAGAGGCTGCAGACAGGTCAGTACCTGGGACAGAGACTCAAGCCTCAGATATTTGCAGGGCAATCAATGCAATCTGGATTTTAATCTCCACTTAAAACAAATTGTAATTGAAAAGCTGAAAGCAAAAATTATCAAATCAGTTGTGTAAAACTCTGGGATTTTTTTCTTTGTGGGGATATTGAAGTGGGGAGGAATCTGCAATCACAGCTACAGATGCAGCTGAAGAAGAGCTGGATTTAGGGACAGACAATGGCAACAGCTGCCCAAGGGGACATCTCCCATCCCTTTGGGCTGTTAGGGAGAACACAAGGCAGAACTGCAGCAGCCCAACAGCAAATAAAGTCCTAATCACAGAATCATTTAGGTTGGAAAAGACCTCTGAGACTGAGTGCAACCATCAACCCAGCACTGAACACCTCCAGTGCCCCACAAACCTGCACCAAACTGGAAACCTCTGCTGCAGACCAGGCAGGAGCTGTGCAGAGCTCAGCAGCTGCAGCACAAGGCTGGGATGCCCAATTCCAGCCCCAGCTCCCCTCTCTCCCACCCAAGGCACAGAGCTGCCCCTCTCTCTGCCCACCCAAGGCACAGAGCTGCCCCTCTCTCTGCCCACCCAAGGCACAGAGCTGCCCCTCTCTCTGCCCACCCAAGGCACAGAGCTGCCCCTCTCTCCCTCCCAGCCCTGTGGGATCCCAGCTGGTTCCTCCCTCTGCAGGAAATCCCTCACAACCATCCTGCTTCTCCCAGCTTATTCTCCAGCCTGAAACTGCTCCCCAACACTGAGGCACTCCTCACAAAGCAAAAAGTGCCCTAAATCACCTTGAAATGCCCAGAGCTTTGGAGAACTCTGTCCAGAGAGACAGGAATGAATCCTGTGAGTGACATGAGCTGCTGCTGGAGTCTGCTGCTCACACAGCTGAGGGAACACGTGAGAGCCAGAAAAAGCAAAAAGCCCTTGTGAGAGTGAGAACAAAAGCTGCTCACAGGCACTGGAACCAGGCAGGGACTGAAACTTCTCCACAGAAGGGGCCTGAAACTTCTCCACAGAAGGGGCCTGAAACCTCTCAGAGCAGGTTCAGACACATTCACAGACCTAAAACTGCAGAGATGTAACAGCAGGGGTTTGTTAGACACTGATGTGGGGAGAAGGGACCTGGAGTTTGTCATCACAGCCAGAGGGCAGCTGCAACAAAGGGCTGAGTTAGTGCTGATGGTTCCCAGCACCACTCACAGCCTGGAGATGAGCACTCCAGGGTTTTCCTGCACAGCTAAAGGGAATCTGCTCCCCTGCCTGCAGCACACAATTCCCACTGGAGCTCAGATCTGCCACAAAACCATCTGGGATCAAACAAGTGCAACAAGAAAGGGAAAAGGAGCTCTGTGAGTGGGGCAGCAGCACCCACCACTCCAGGAGCCATACAAGCCACAGAGTACAAGGACAACCCCTTGTCACTCTGCACTCTGAAGGGCAAACCTGAGCAGGAATGGCAGCCCTGGGGTCACACAGGACCAGTGGCACCTTCTGCTGCCCAGCTGGAGCTCACTGGCTCAGCTCACAGCTGGGCTTCTTTTGGCTCCTTCCTGTGCCTTTTCAGACCCACTCTACAACAGAAAAGCTTTCAGGTACAAACCAGTCTGAACACAGCAGAGCTTCTGCAGTTTACATCCCTCTCCATCCCACACCCAGCTCCTGCAAGGAGAAAAATCATCTCTGGTCTCAGTCAGACCTGGAGCTCCAGGGACAGCACATCCATCAAGCTCCAGAAGCCAGGCCAGTGCTGCACACACTCATCTGCAGTGGGGATCCTGCCCTGGCTGAGGGAATTCTCCAGAGGAAACCACACACTGCAATGAGCAAGGATGAAGTTATCACACCAACCTCTCCTGGCAATGCTGCACCCACAGAAAGGCTCTGGAGAGGAGGATGTGCTTTGTCACTGCCTGTTCCTCTGTCCAGCTCTGACCAGAAGTTGGTTTTGTCCCAATACATTCTTTTTTTTGCACTAAGAAAGGTCTGCTCCCTCCTCTGCAGGATCCTTCAGCTCTCCAAAGCACAGCCTGGGAAACAAGGACTGCTGGGAAGCAGCGTGGAGTGGCACAGAGGAAAGGGCACTGAGGGATGGCTGCAGTGGGATGTGTGTACATTTGGGGTACAAAGGCTTTATTCAAAGTGCATGCTTCTATCCAGAGGTACCGAGAGCGAGGATCCCCGGCCAGCGCGGCTGGGGAGCGCAGCAGCCTTGGCCACCCCGAGCCCTGTCCTGCACCACCAACACCCATCAAGTAGCCAGGAACTGAATGTTCTTGAGCATCTCATCAAAGGCCTCCTGGGAGGGTGCCTGGGCGTTCTGGAAGGAGACCTTGATGCGGCTGTAGAGGCTGAAGGATTTCAGCTCCAGCCAGATGAAGCCGAAGCGGTCGTCGCGAACAGGACGAACAACCCCCGGCGTCCTCTCGGGGCTGGTGAAGCCGTGGCCAGCAATGAGGCCTGTCCCATAAAAACTGCCAGGGGATGAGGACAAAACAGGTGTGAGAACAGGCAGCATCACCCAGTGTTTAGTTAGAAATCAGCACAAACTCTGGTGAAGGCACTCTGACAGAACAGTGAGATTTACACTCGGTTTTTCTATTAAGACAAGGAACTCCCCGTTGCTGTTTGCAGGTTCCTGCTTTGGGTTATCCTAATTAGCACCTGCACACCAAAGCTGGGTTTTTCAGTAGTTCAGCCCCCAAATCCATCTGAGATTAACTTGAGCAATTCAAGGATCAGCACAGGCTCAATCTCCCAAGAAAGCAAAGGCTTTGGAATATTTCTCAAATGTTGAGAGCCTGACCAGAGAGGTGAAATTCAAGGGAGAGAAAAATCTAAGAAGCAGAAAAATCTCCCAGGACCTGAGGAGGAATAAAGGTCAGTCAAAGCTCTGAGCAAGCAGCAGGTGGAGCAGGGCTTTATCCAAACACAACTGAGCTGTGACAGCAGGAGCCTTCTGGGATTAACCAGCTCTGGGTAGGTTTTTCCATGAGCACAGACGTTTGGCTGAAGGTCACCTGTCTAAGCCTCAGCTTTTGGGCTCTTTTTCCACACTTCATTTACTGTGCTGCTTCACCAACTCCAGCTCCCATTCAGCACAAGTCTCTGCATGCCTGCACCTCCTGCTTGGGGTGCTCAGCACCTGCCAGGGCTGCCCCAAGGCACCAGAGGCCAGGGAAAGGTGGGAGAGAGCACTGTGTTCCCACAGCCAAGGAACATGAATGACACACATGGGAATGGGAAGCAGCTTCAACAGTTCTAAATATATGAGCTGAGCAGCTCTGGGACATAAAACACACCAAAAAAAAAGAGGGGGGTGTGTGGAATTCAGGAGAGGTGCCAGCTTTTGAAGTAAATCTAGCAAGGATGTGGGATGGCAGATGACAGCATAGTGAGAGAGGGAACAAACCAAAGCCTGGGAAATTGGGCAGCAGAGGCAGCAACCAGAGATGTGCATCCCACATCCCTGGGAATGTTCAAGGCCAGGGTGGACAGAGCTTGGTGCAACCTGGTCTAGTGGAAGGTGTCTCTGCCCCTGGCAGGGCTGGAAAAAAATGGGATTTTAGATCCCTTTCAACCCAAACCATTCTGGGATTCTGTGAAATCTGAGCCCAAGGGGCTGGGAGATCCACAGGCAGGCAAAGGGCACACAAATACAGGGCACACCTCAAAGATTTCCCCTTCCCTCTCAAAAACGAATGAGCCATAAAAGCAGCAGTTACCAGACTCGGCAGGTGCGGGGATAATCCTCATTCCTCGATATCACTCCCGTGGGCAGCACGAAGGGCTGGGAAGCTGGGGCCTTGTCCTGGGTCGTCCCCTCTGCCCCAGCTGCAGTCTCTTCCCCCTCAGCACCTTGTCCTCCTGCCAGGGGGCTGGCAGGCTGGGAGGCAGCCTGCTGGCAATGCTCCTGCTCCTCCTGCCTCTGCTCCTGCTCCTCCCGCCGGACCTGCTCCTGCACCTCCAGCACGATGCGCGAGAGCTCGCTGAAGTCACGCAGGGTCTCGATGTCAGGCAGCTGCAGGGGATGTGCCAGGTCAATCTCCACAGTCTGCTGTCCAGCTGGGATGTTGGGATCTCCCTAGGGACAGGAAGGAACAGCACGGCTGCACACACCAGTGCTACAGAGCCACCACCTGAACTTGTTAATAGTTCACCCTGTTCTACAGTCACCAAGCTGGTAATGAAAAAACCCTGCTTGGATCTTTTTTGCCATCTCTGCTTTTCCCCTTCCCAGAAGCAGAATTTTAAATCAAAAGCTGTACTTGCAAGGGTGAAAGAGTCAAAGCTGCAGCTGCAGAATCCCTCCCTGCAGGGAGGAAAGGAGCTCCCCTGCCTGAGTTCAGTGAAGAGCTGCCAACATTTGGTACCTGCTCCTCACACACACACAGGGGATCTCCAGTGACCTGCTACCAGCTGCTCACAGAAAGCAGCTGGAAGAGAGAGGAAAGGAAGGGGGAGCCAGGAGAAACTTTGCAGGGCAGATCCTGGTCACTGTGTGTGTGCTGAGATTCACCCAGTGCCACCAATCCCCACGGAGAACAGCTCCCAGACAGAAATCTCTCCTGTGTACTCACTGAGAACACTTCCACAATCACCTGAGAGACAGAAAAATGCACTCACAGTGATTTTAGTGCCCTTGGCTTTCCTGCCATGGAAGCTGAGCATGACAATCTCCAGCCCGTGGCTCCCGTAGGTGCCTTTGAATAGGCCTGGCTGGATGAGGTCCTCGGGGCTGCTGGGGGGGAGGTAGATGCGCCGGTACGTCAGGCAGTTGCTGTGCAAGAGAAAAACATCACAGAAATCAAGGAAAAAAACCCTTCCCAGCAGCACTGTGTTTGCATTCTGCTCCTCCAGCAGCTTGGGGATGTTGTCAAGACAGGCAGGATCTGTGTTTGCAGCAAGCTCAGGATTTGCTTTAGAGCTCTGCAAGCATTTCCTCCCTCCCTCCCTGCACTGCTCTCCCCACCATCCTCGTGAGCACAGCAGGAGATTCCTGCAGCAAGGAAACTTCCTCAGCCCTTGAGATTCCCAGAGAACCTGAGAGTGAGGCATATTTAAACATCTGCTACAGTGAGGTGGCTGCTAATAGAAGCTTGGAGAGCTGGTTAAAATCCCCAGTTTCTCAGGGACTCTAATTCCTGCACTACAGAGCACACTGACTAATATGGATAATAACCAGACACTCCTTGGGATCACAGGCATTTGCTCTGTCTTCAAATTAAACAGAGTTGAATGACTCCAAAGCACCTTACTGTGTATAGTTATTGTGTAGAACTTGGAATCCTGTTCCTACTGCTGTCATTCCACCTCATCTCCCTGTACAGCTGGGAAGCACTGCAGAGACACAACATTCCTCTGGCTGTGAAAGCCCATGGAAAACCCCATCTTAGGGAAAAATGCTCCAGAGTGTGAAGCTGCAGCAGCCCTTACTCATATTGGCTGGTGTAGATGAACTTCATCAGGATGAGCTCCTGCATGTGTTCATGGAAAATGTCTTCCAGGGTCCGACCCCACTCCTCCCTCAGCCACGTCCGGAATTCCTGCAGCACCAGGAGAAAAGGGGAGGATGAGGTCACTTCACTGATGTGCCCCAGGATGGCTTCACTGTGTGACTCTGTGACAGCACATTCCACTGGCAGAGCCACAGACAGGGCACATCCTCTGCCAAGGACAGGGAAACGTGGTTGGGTTTGGGAACAAGCAAGTGTTGGCTTGGAAATATGCTGAACAAAGAGTGATTATGGTGATCACACAATAAACAGGCTCCCCCTAAAATCAATCCCAGGTAGAAACATAAACCTCCTCAGAATAAAGGCATGAGCATGGCCTGTCACTGCAAAGTGGTTCATCTACTCTTTCTCTCACAGTAACTCATTTGTGTGCCCACAAGCTGACTCCTGTGCCCTGTCCTGACATGCTCAACATAAAAGAAAAAAGCTTTTGAAAAGCACTGAGGGTTTAGGAGGTTAAATCCTGCTGATTTAATACTGATGCATCTAAATCCAAAGGGTGCTTTGAAAGCATCTCCTGAAGTACCCCAACTGCAGCTCTGACAAGTTAATACCCTGCCATGAGTTGGTGTGATAACAGCTTACACTGAGATAGCAGCCTGCCAAGTGATATTCCAAACCTGCCTCCTTTATCTTCCCAAGCCAGATCCTCCAATTTCCATAAAGCCACGCACACTTAACGTGGTGCTTTGAAAGTATTAAAGCATTTCTCATCTGCTCCAGCACCAGAAAACACTTAACTAAACCTTTCACCCAGCTGTTTCCCATTAGCAGACAGACATTTTACAGCATTCCTCAGAAAGCAGCTGAAACATCAGATTTGTCACGTGGAACCAGCTGGAAGCAAACAGCAGTACCTGGCACAGGTATTCATCCTGCCATTTATACCTGCATTTAAACACAGCTCTTCAGTCAGGAATCTGCCTTGCTGGGTAGAGCTGACACACACAGGAGAAAAAACCAAATGAAGTTTTTAATCCCTTGAGCAAGGCAAGCAGTGGGAAGGTGCCTCACTGACCAGCAGGTATCCAAGTGCAGCTGGTGCTCACTGTGTTTGAAAGATCTTAATTAAACAGACAGCAATGGCACTGAGATCAGTGCCTGGAGTGCTGCTGATGGCCAAGAAGTGCTGCTCACCCTCCCCTGGACAGCTCTGCTACCAAAACAGCAGGAAGGTGCTGGGGCTCAAAGAGCTGAAACAGGGAATGAGCCAAAAGCTCCCAGCCTGGGGGTTCATACGTGCCCAGTCATACAGAAATCAGAAGGGCAGCAGCTGAGGGCAGGTCTCAGGAAGGGGACACACAAAGGGGCTCAGTGACAGCCCTCACTCACCTCCTGCCTGCCCCCCGACATCCGGTGGTGATCTGTCTGGTTGCACTTGGTGGAGAACTCGTCCTTCTTTACAATCTGTAGTTACCAGGGAGGAGAATTGTACAGGTTACACACCTGTCTAGAGATGCTTGGGGTGATGGAGCTAAGACTGCTCCCAGTAAATGTTTTACAAAACAAACATTACTGGATTTACTACAACAGAGAAATCATTCACTGCTACCCAGTGCAGCAGCTACAGAACAGAGAAATAAAAGCAATAAAACCTCAGTGCACTCTGATGAAAATAACAGTTTTAAGCTGCTTCCCTTTTTCAGCTTCCTCCTTTAAAGAAAATCTGTCAGGAAGCTTTTCAAAGCATCCAATGGATGCTGCATCCCCTTCTCAAGGTCTCACCATGGAGAGAGCTGCAGAACAGGTCTGTGTCTGCCTGGGCACACTCAGCAGCTGCCCAAGGGCAGCTCACACATCCCTTCCCCAGCCTGTGCACATCCTGATGCTCCCAGCCCAACAGAAATCAGCACAACAGCCTGGCTGTGCCACTGCCAGGGAACAGATTCAGAGCAGGGAACAGCCCACCACAACTTGTCAGACACATAACGAGTGTAAAGCTGCTGCCCACACACACAGCAGGGTGGTGAAAGCTGTATCTCTGAAATAAATTTCTCCCAGCTTCCTGATGGATCCATTTCCAGAGCCAAAGGGCACACAAGGGAGGCAGAGCAGCTCACCTGGATGTGGCCATTGTGAGGTCCCTTGTGGCCATACATGCACTCCACCGTGGCACATTTCCTCTCCATCAGGTGGATCCTGAAGAGGGGCTTGAATCTCATGGGATCATCCACGTGAGGGTCATGAGGGGGCAGGTACATCCAGCCAATGATGAACAAACCATCCACCTGCAGAGGGACAGCACACAGAGCCCAGGGATCAGCTCTGCACGATTCCTTAGGAGTCTCTCTGAGGCCTCTCGTGGCCCAGGAGCTGCAGAACAGTTTGCTGCATTCCCAAACAGCTTTCCAGCCATTAACCCAGACCATATGCACTCCCAGGGTGAGGAGGGTTTCTTTACAAGGCTTCCTGCACCACTGGAAAAAGCTCAGGCCTTTATTGCTGCAAATGACTTGCCTGGAGTGCAGCATCCAGAGGGAAAGACCACACAGCAAGTCAGGCTCTAATTGGTTTGAGAGCTCCTGCTGGCAGATATTCTGCTTCCCATGACTATCCCTGCTTTTTGGATGAAGAATTATTTAGTTTTATTACTCAGAGAACACAGGAAGCAACTCTCCTCTACTGAGAGGCACAAGGGGCAGCCCCCTTCCTGCACACCTAACAATCCTTTCCCTCAGGGCCTGCAATTCCAGGGGCAGATATTCTCCAAACAGAGAGATCTGAGACAAAGTCTTTATAAGGTCACAGGGGAAGTATTGATGCAGTTGGATGCCCTCTTACACCAGTTCATGCACCAGAATCTTGCAAAACCCAAAGGCCTCGTGATTTGTTCTGCTTCAGGCTGGCAGTTGGTGAACCCTGGTGCAGAGAACAAGGGCTCCAGGCAAACTCCTGGCTCAGCTCTCACAGTTCAGAGTCAAATGTTGTTCATTAACTGCTCTCCCCGCAGCACCAGAGCTGCCAGGCTCCACAGATCTTGCACCAGTGTCACTCCACACCTGATGCACGAGTCTTAGGGCTGGGGGAAAGGTCTGCCAACCACACATCTGCAAATCCCTTTGCAAAAGGTTCAGCTGCAGGCAAAGAAAATGAAGTAAATGAACAGATTCCTGTGCCAGCCACTGGAATATCAGTGTCAAACTCTAAATCAAGCCTTTCCCTCAAACACTGATCGTGTTCTCCACCTGCTGCTGGGGCTGTTTGGAGCAGAGCTGAAATATCAAAGAATTGTCTGGTGATGATGAGAATTCCTGTGCCAGCCACTGGAATATCACTGTCAAACTCTAAATCAAGCCTTTCCCTCAAACACTGATCATGTTTTCCACCAGCTCCTGGGGCTGTTTGGAGTGGAGTGAAATCTAAAAGAATTGTCTGGTGATGATGAGAATCCCAGAACCATTCAGGTGGAAAAGAGCTCCAGGACCATGGAGTCCAGCCTGTGAGCAATCCCCACCCACAGCAATGAGTGCCACATCCACTCCAGAGATGGGGATTCCTCCCTGAGCAGCCCCCTCCTGTATTTAACAACCTTTCCTATCAAAACAATTCCTCCTGATGCCTAACCTAAGAGAAACCCGCAAAGAACCACAGGGCATCCTCTGCATCCAAATCACCCACTCAAGGCTGACTGTTCAGACTATTCAGTGGTCTGGGAATGGCTGCCAGGTGTGGAAAGCAGCTCTGAGCCCCAGAAGGGTGGGGATGGGCCCTGACTCACCACCACGTTGAGCAGTCCCCCGTAGGGCCCGATGTCCGGCTGCCACAGTCCCAGGATGTGCCGGTAGCGGTGCAGCACTGGGGAACACAGAGACACTCATCAGCACATCCAGCCCAGAATCTGGGATTTTGGGAATGAAATCCCTGCTGCCAGGCTGCACACAGCACCCACGACTGCATTCACTCAGGAAAGGGATTGTGTGCAAGCTGAGCCCTCCCCCAAGCTCACACACGTTGTGTTCTTTATTCCCGGCCCTGTGGAAGGGCAGAAGCACCTACCTCAGGAATTCCCAAAAAACTTTTGCAACACAGTGCCATTAATGCAAATCACACAATAGAAACCAGAGCTGAAAACAAAATAAAAGCATCTGCCACCTCCAGTTACCAAAAATGCACTCAATGCTTCACACTGCCAAAGCAACAGAAAATAGGAAGGGCAGGAAGGAACAGGGAGGTTGGAGGATTTTGAAAGCATTCACTGCCTTGTGTAGACAAACTTGGCTCCAGAGTTAAGCATCCTTAGAAACAGCCACTGGGAGCACGGGCAAAGCACTTGGATCACTCCAGCTTGGGAATCTGGTGGTGTGGCCACATCAGTGACAGCCTTGAAAATTGTACAGAAGCAGCTACACCTCAGCTGCTTCCAAAACCCACCCAAAATCTACTCTAGCAGTTGAGGCTTCCCTGTTTCTCATCTCAAGTCCCTCCAATCCCACCTAAATAGAGGAATAATTTTCAGCAAGCAGAAAAAAAGGGCTTTTACAGAATGATCTTAAACCTCCTGAGGTGAGGAAAGCTTAGAGGTGGGACCCACCTCCAATCCTTACACGCCATTCCTCTTATCCATCTAATTCCCTTTTGTCCTTCTGGTTTCCTCACAGGACCCAGCAACCTTCACAAGAAGGGATTACACACTCTGGCATTCTGGGCAGGAACAGCAGCATGCACATTGTTTCCATGAAGAAATTTCAGTGATATTCAATATCTATGGCCAACTCAGAAGGCCACAGTAACTCATTGTAACCTCCAGGACTGGCTTGAATAACAGGGTTGGGTTTGCATTAATTTAAAAGAAGAATTGTGTTTCAGTGCAGCTGCTCCAGCAGCTTTGTTGCATTAATTACTTCAGACAGCAAGAGCTACAGGAGTGGTTTTATTCCACCAAAAGCAAGAAGTCCCACAGGAGTTTGGGGGTGGCAGAGAGGATGTCCAGAGCTGCTGCCAACTGCCTGGAGGAGCCTTTTTTCCTGGGCAGTAAACAATTTCAGACTGGCCTGGTTTCACCCAGGGAACCAAGGGCAGCACAAACAACACTAAGGCAAGCAGGCAAACCCCATTCCCAGCTCAGTAATTACATATTAATTAATGGCATGAGCTGCTCCACCCACCACGCTCTGCCTTCTGCCCCTGCCTGCCACAGAGCTGATAAAACCCAGCCTTTTTTAATGGATTATTGTTTTTTAGGACTGAAAACTAAGCTGTCCCAGGGGGATGGGGATTGTCTCTCCTAGCCCAGCTCCTGTTAGCAGCAATTTAAGGAAACAGAGCTGAGTTCTGAACACAGGAGGCCAAAAAAATGCCATTCACTTCCAGAACTTACTGGGGAAATGCTGGTGCTTGGCCAAAGGCCCAAACAAGTCTCAAAACACAGCTCAGTTTTCAAGCCTGGGCTGTCTCTGAGCTCCAGCAAAACAGCAGCTAATATTAATTGCAGGAAAACCTGATGAATTCCAGCTCTGGCTCCTCCTGGTAGGAGACAGGATGGATCTGGCAGTTGTTTCCCTTCCTGCTCCTCGAAAGAAAACAGCACTTGGGTTTTTCTCCAAGCTTCTCCACTGCTTGTGCTCAGTCCTGGAGAAGCCTCTGGCCTATCCAAATTTCTGAGTCCACATCCTGCCAAAAGGAGCAAAACCACATCCACTGGATGCTCCAGGACAGGCTAGATATTTCCCAAGTTCCACAAGCAGCTCTGCACACCCTCCAGATGGGAAGGGGGCCTGAATCCAGCTGGGAATGGCCTTGGGAGAGCAGGGAATGCCAAGCTCCCAGTGACAAAAGGCTGCCTGGGGCATGTACTGACCCAATCCACTGCAATTCTCCCAGATCCTGGATGCAGGAGGGTCTCTAGAAGCAAAATGAGCTGGAGCAATGAAAGCAGTGCCCTTGGCTGGTGACACCTGACCTGCTCGTGGGAAGAGCTCAGAGTAATCCAGGGGAGCTTAAACCCCTGGGGAAAGTGATCTGAGCTCACCTGGCTGACCCTGCAGGAACAGGAACTAGGGAAGAGCTCCATGGAAAATCCTGACAGCACAGGAGGGGAAAAAGAAGGGGAAATGGGCCATTGCACCCTAAACCACATGGGCTCAGAACCACAGAATAATTTAAGGTGGAAAAGACCTCTAAGATCACCAATTCCAACCGTCCAAGCTTTTCCCCAAGAGAAAAGGGGCACATCAGAAATTTGGGGCTGCAGCTAAAGAAATAACAACTGAGGGAACAGCACTTATGCTGTTTAAGTTTGCCATTTAAGTTTGGAGCAAACATCCAGTCTCCAAAGGATCCATCTTGCAGCTTGGATTTGCTTCTCCATCCCATCCAGCTCCAGAACAGCCATCCCAGGTTGCCAAACCCCAAACTTTGTCCCAGTTCCTGCTGCTGCTCTGTCCTGACTCCCATTAAAGGCACCACCTCCCCTGCATGGCCCCTGCTGGGTTGCTTCCCTCAGCACAGGGAATTCTGCAGCATCCACTCACTGATTAATGTGTGTGAAAAACTCCATTCCCAAGCAGCAGTGGGATAGGAACTGGAGTCTGCCAGACTCTGCAGACCCAAAGGAGCATCAGACACAGCTCAACACCCCCTCTAAATAAACACCAAATAGTCCTGGCTTCCTTAATTAATGTAAACTAATCAGTCCTTCCCCCTCAATTCCTGCTGAACACTAAACTCCAAGGGTTTAACTATTCCTCCCTCAACACAACACGAGGAGGGGGAAAAAAGGTTATCCAAAGTGAGGGAGGCAAATCACAATGTTTAAAACATTAGCAGAACGTTTCCTAGAGACAGAGATGGTGCCTAAAAGGATTGAGTGTGCAGGGAGGGAATTACTATGGGAACACTCAGCATTTCCCACTGGAAAGGGCTGTGGATTTGAATCACCACAAAGCTCTTTGCCAGTCCAGAGGGAGGCCTCACCTGGGTATCTGAATATTGTGGCTTTTTGGGGGTCTCAGTAGCTGGGCCTTGGCCTGGAACTTCTATTCTAGGAAAGGACAGAGCCCTGGAGTCCAGCTCGCTTGGTCTCGAAACTACGGGGAGCTTTGCAGCTAGCAGGGTGATAACAGCTCCTATAGTGATAACAGCTCTGGGATCTCAGCTCTTTAGGGTTTAGCTGCTGCTAGGCTTGGCTTCTCTGGGCATAGGTTTAGGTAGATGGAGAGAGGAGAAGGAGAAGCTGGCAGTTCCACTGGAGATGGTTTGTTTAGGAGAGTGTGAAAGGTCTGGTACAATTCTTCTTCTAACTTAATAGGGTACAGTGAGCTACATTTATACCTTTGGCCAGGGCTCCAAACTGGACCAATGGATACAGGTTAAAGGTTTTATAAGTGACCAATAGAAGGGGTTAACAAGGTTTTTTCCTTATAAGGGTACAAATATACGTTGTGAGTCCAGGGTTAGGACATCTCTGGACTGCTGTGTCAGCAATCCTATTGTTAAAGCTTCCACGGTGCCTTAGCAGGGCCTGTGGCATTTACTACATCTGAATTCTTTCCTTGAAGAAAGGAGCAATTCCTAATGAGCAGAGTGAGAGATGCTCCAAGAACCCCCTCAGACAACCCAGCACCCCTCAGTGCCCGCCCTGCTGTCGCTGCCACCCTGTCAGGACCCAGCACATCCCTCTGGCTGTCCTGAGCAGCCAAGACCCTTGCCAGGGGTCTCAGAGACCCTGGCACAGAGCCCAAAATGCCTCTGTGGGTTTGATTATGGCCCGTGGAGCAAATTACCAACGTTCTATGAACACCAGCAAGCCACAAGAGCTGAAGTAGAATATTAGTGAAGTTATCACAGGGTGAAATATGCATTTTAGGATTTTGGTACAGGGGGGTTATGGAGACAAGATGGAGGGAACTGGGTGTGTCCAGCCTTTCTCCTTCTTCTTCTTAGCCTCCATCTTCTGTGGTGATGTTGGCACTTGGAGATTGGTTTAGAGTAGAAGCTCACTGTCTAACATAGGTGATGGGCATTGGGAAATAATTGTAAACATTGCACACATAGTTTGTAGTATAAAGACACAACACCACCCCGGGGGCAGGCAGAGTGCCTGTGGCTGCCCTGCTGAGCAGACCTCGGCAGGGCAGGAGAAAATTTTTTACAGATAAGATAAAATAAACAACACTAAGACCGAGAAATGAAGAGCTGTGACTCCTTCTTTAAGCGCCGGGCTGGGAAAAGAGACTTTGAAACTTTTCTCGGGGTCACTGTGACAAACAAATGACCCCGACACCACCCCAGCGCTCCTGTGCCACACTGCAGCCACCCCTGGTGGCACGTCCTGCTGTCACAGGGCCAGCCCAGTGCTTTGCCCCCAGGCAGGCAGGGCCCAGTGCATGCAGCAGCCCGGAGTGCTGGGTGCAGCGGCAGCAGCAGCGGGTACGTACGGCAGGGTGTAAACATCTCTGTACTCCATGTGCTCGTAGTCGGGCAGGATTCGCATGAACCGCCCCGACTTCACCCGGGGGTTTATACCTGAACAGACAGAGCAGGGTGAGAGCCAGCAAACTCTGCCCCACTGGCACCAGCAAACACCTCCATGGATCTGCATCAAGCACACAGGGAAGTTCAGCTCTCTCCTGGCTTTGCTTCCAGTTGTTTCTGTCACCCGCAGCCTCACTGAGCAGGTTTCTCACACAGAGCTGTTCCAGGTTCCCACAAATATAATTTACAAATGGTATCCAGGGAACTCCAAGTGGGATCAAAATCCCTCCTCAAATGGCACCCAGGGAACTCCAAGTGGGATCAAAGTCCTTCCTCAAATGGCACCCAGGAAACTCCAAGTGGGATCAAAGTCCCTCCTCAAACTCTGCACTGCTGCCTCAAGAAGATCTCAAGTCACTCCATGGGCCTTGGATTAGTTTTGCTTTCAGGCACTTGAGCTCAGTTCCCATTCTCCTCCAGCATTCCTCACAGAAACACACTCAGGGAATGAAAAATGCAGTAATCCCAAATTAACTCCTCTGCAATTAAAGAGGTTTATGGGACAGTAGAGAAAATGGGGTGACAGCAGCAGCAAAGTGCTCCTGGCATAGGGCAGAGTGCAGAATCTGAGCTGAGATGGAGCATCCTGAAGGGCAGGAAGAGCTGCCAGGCATTCCCACTTTGGGGTAACCATCCCTGCCTGGGATTGCTGGGTGTGCACAAACACAGATCTTCCAGAGAAGGGCAGGAAAGGTCACCACAGGGCCTGGCACAGGGCAAAATGCAGAATCTGAGCTGAGGAGCTGACATGGAGCGTCCTGAAGGGCAGGAAGAGCTGCCAGGCATTCCCATTTTGGGGTAACCATCCCTGCCTGGGATTGCTGGGTGGATACCAACACAGATCCTCCACAGAAGGGCAGGAAAGGCCATCTCAGGGCCTGGCACAGGGCAGAGTGCAGAATCTGAGCTGACATGGAGCATCCTGAAAGGCAGGAAGAGCTGCCAGGCATTCCCATTTTGGGGTAACCATCCCTGCCTGGCATTGCCGGGTGGATACCAACACAGATCTTCCACAGAGGGGCAGGAAAGGGCATCTCAGGGGTGTTCTCACACATCAAGTGTGAACCTTTGCTGATGGATGCCATGGATTTGAAAACTACCCATGGAAACTTATGTGTGAGACAGATTTATGGCAGGTTATTGAATAAATAACCTGATCACACTCTGGAAGGCTGGAAACAGTGAGAATGTTTAGGAAAATACCCCACAGGGTCATCCTCTCCTCAGCCTCCCTGCCCACAGCCATGGCTGGAGAATCACCACTGTCCTGAGCCAGTGAGGCCATTTTCACCCACAACCTGTGCATAAAAAGCACTAAATATCACTTTAGGATCTCTGAACCATGGAAGATATGCAGTGAAAAGGACTGCAGGTCATGAAGAGGTGTTGTGCCACTTAAAAATGGCAATGAAGAGCTGAGATCTGACCTGGTGTGTGCTGTGTGGCTGTCACCACACCAAGATATGGGATTAAATGGGAATTTAGGGAGGCCTCAGGGGTTAATGGGACTCCTTGGGGACATTTGTGTGCTGGCTCAGCATCACTCAGCCCTCCCAGGCAGGAAAATGAGGCAGCTCCATCCCTAGTGTAGTGTAATAGGGAAAGAGATATCAGATGATGAAATAATTTCCCTGTGGAGGCTCAGCAAATCTATTAAAGATGGGATTAAAGCCCTTCTACCTGTTGTTCTTCCCAGCTTTAAGATCAATGGGTCATTGCTATTTCAGGGCTCTAAAGGGTCCCACACCCTTTAGACATTCCCAAAACACACACACAGCTCCTGCCAGGCTCTCTTCCTTCAGGGAATGCTCATCCCTTTCCTCCTCTCCTACAGCCATTTCCTTTCTCTGAGATCAAATTTTAGAAAAAATACCTGTTAATTCCTTAGCAAGATCTGAAAATAGCAAAACAGGATGAAAACCCCTCAATAAATTTAATTTAAAAATAAAACTCCATTCTCTTTTCCCACCAAAGGACTGGGAGGCACAGAAATCCCAACTCCTGCTATTAAATAAAACTCCAAACATGTCAACTTCCCAATGAAACCCCTGCAAGTCAGTCTGAGCAACTTCTGCCATCGAAGTTTAATAAACACTCATCATTTCTGTGCTCTCAGAATTGGAATTAAGCACGATTGGGATTGGATTTATCACTTACGTTTGGCGTAAACATCTCTGCAGGACACTCCTGTGATCTCCAGCTTCCTCAGGTTCTCACACACTCCATATTCTGCAACAACACAGCACAAAAGGGTCAACTCTGGCACAGAAAGGTTTGGAGCTTGACATCAGCTACACTGAGATCTGATTTGTGCTTTCTTGAAGCTGCCAAAGCAGACCAAGAATCTGATTTTTGCTTTAAAAACCTGATGAGATTTTGTTGCAGATTCAAAGATTCAGAAGCAATGCCTGCCACAAACACACCCAGCAAAGCGCCAGCTGCTCACATCCCAGCCAGGAGGAGTGTGAAATGTGGGAGACATCCCCATTCCAGCTGGGATTGTGTGCCTGCTCCCAGCAAATCACTGCTGTGTGCAGCAATTAGCTTCCCTCACTGAGGTACCCGACAGGGAAAACTGCTCATTAGGAAAGGTCACAGGCTCAAAAAAGAATGAAACACAGACATAAAACAGGCCCCAGCATGTACAAATATGGTTACACTGAAAGCAGATCAGATGGAGACAGGGCTGCTGTGCAGTCAGATGCCTTTGATTGCTTCCAGAACCCCCTGAAAACAAAGGGAGATGGAGATCTGGGAGCAGCTTTGAAGCAGAAAATGAGATTCTCTTCTTTCATTTTCAGGAAGTCAACGTCAAACTCCTAAGAAACTTCAAAAAAAAAATAAAATAAAAGCAAGTACTAATGTCTCTATGCCAGGAATTCTCAGAAGAGCAGAGGGAGGGATTGAGAGGAGGGAGATCCCAAAAAATCAGCAGTGACAATGCCACCCTGCTGCAGTGACCCTGACAGATCTGAGTACAGAGACATCAAAGACATCACCAGCACAGATCAAACAGCAGCTTTCCTCAGCAGCACAAACACCTGCCAGATATTTGACACAAAACTGTATCTCTGCAGACCCTCATCAAGCCATTAAATACAAAATTCATCCTCAGCTGAGCATCCTTGAATCAACAACTGTGGCTGTGAAGCACCACCTAATGCTGGAAACCTGCTGCAGGAGAGAACTCAGCTTTCAAATATGAGAAAAGCAGGATTTCCCTGAATTAATTCAGCCTCCTCCTGTCTATAAATGCAAGCACACCATGAGAGAGGTTTCCTGGCAGCCTGTCTCCAGGGAATACACATCCTGCACACCCTGGCTAAGCAGCAAAGGTGAGGGGGGCACAGGGCACAACAAACAGGCTGCCCTTCACCAAAAAATGCCAAGGGCAGTGGCAGAATCCCTGCTCTGAGGGCTCCCAGCCCCAAGGTGGGCTGGGGAAGCACAATGAGCAGAGCTGAGCTGGCAGGAAGCACAGCCCAGCACAAACAAAGCATTCAGGGCTGGGGCTCTGCCAGCTGAGTGCTGCAGAGCCACGGGGAGCCTGGCAATGCAGAGCCACCCTGGCAGAGCCCTCCTGGCTTCCAGCACCCCTCTGCACGTGAGGGAGGGAGGGGAAAACACATCCAGGGGTGTAAACACATCCCAGGGGTGCAGGAACACCGTGGAGTGTCCCCAGTGATTGCAAAGTCCTTGGAAAAGGGCAGAACAGCAGGGCTTGGGATCTTGCACCTGAACAAAACTCACCTGGCCCCAGTGATGCCTCAGGTTTTAGATTTTCTATTTTTCCCATTCTGAGCTGCTTTAGTGTGTGGGGCTGGGTTCACATCAGGGATGGTGAGCTCTGTGCACAGAGCAGGGACACAAAACAATTCCTGCTCCAGCTGGGCACCAAGGACAAATGATCCAAATCTCAGCCCAGGAGCACAAACCCCGTGGGCTGCAGAGAGAAAAACAAGCAGGGTGGGACTGCCTGGGCTAAAGCTGGGATGGGACAATGAACTGCAAGATGCAAATGGAGCAGAACTGATCCCAGGGACAGACCCCGGGAGCGCTCGTGCATTTTGGGGCCATTTGGGTTCATTCTGGGACCATTTTGGTTGAACCTGGGTTCATTTTGGGGCCATTTTGGTTCATCTTGGGTTCATTTTGGGGCCATTTTGGGACCATTTCAGTCCATCTTGGGTTCATTTTGGAGCCATTTTGGGATCATTTTGGTCCATCTTGGGTTCATTTTGGGATCATTTTGGTCCATCTTGGGTTCATTTTGGGACCATTTTGGTCCATCTTGGGCTCATTTTGGGACCATTTTGGTTCATCTTGGGTGCAGCCCTGGCTGGGCTCTTGTGCTGCCCAATTTGGATCCATTGAGGAGATCCTTTTAATAAATCCCTGCTTTATTCTGTAGCTCTGCCCAGCCTCTGTTCCAGCTCAGCCTTCCCAAGGCATCCCCAGGACAGGTGAGAGGAGCCCTGGGCACTGCAGGCAGGGAAGGGATTTGGGCTGCAAATCCCAGAGAAACACCTGGAGGATGCTCCCCAAATGGAATCTCCAACAGCACCAACAGTGACATTCCCTCTTCCCACAGTTCCCCAAAGCCTTCTCCCTAATCCATAAATCCTCAAGTGAGTGCCATGGGAGATCCACCTGCAGCAGTTTCCTCCAAATAACAGCCTGGGAAGGGATTTGATGTCACAGCTTCATGCAAAGGCCCTGACAACCTGCAGTGAAATTTTATTAAAGCCAAACTGTTATTGAAGTGCTTGTAATTCCAATCTCACCTGGAAAGATTCAAATAAACTCCTTTAAATAATACAAAAATTGAGGATTTCTATATTGCAACATGTTATTTGTTACTAGATATCCAAAAGAGCATTATCAAGAAAAAAATAATCTCATCCTTATGTGCTTTCAGACTCATTTTATAACTAATTCTTACCCTGTTTTGGTCAGCAAACAGCTACAGAGAGTGAAAATGCCACAGTGATGGCTGAGCTCCATAAGTGCATTACTGCAGCTCTTCTGACCCAGCTGCTCACACCACCATGGCCATTTTATGGGAAAAAATCAATCTTTTGGCTCACAGTGCCTAAAAAAAATCCCCTCCAAATATCATAAGAAAGGCCATCTCCTTTTAACCCAGAAGGCAAGAGGGACATAAATAAACAGCAAGTAGGGCTTCAAGATAATGAGAGAAAAATAAAGCTGGTAAGGTTTTCTTTACAGAGAACAGAAATCCCTTTCCAAGAAAGCTCTGAAGGGCTCGAGCTTCCTGGAAAATTCCACTTCAGTGCAATTAAATCTATTTTAAGGAAATGTATCTCAGTGCAATAGCTCACTGAGTAAAGTATTTTTATTTTAAGGAGTTAATAGTCACCAAAATTCACACCCTTGGAAAATGGCTATTTAATCCTGCTTGCAAAGCAAGGATGGAAATTGGTTTCCAGGTTCCCAGTGACCAGCTGGAAAGGAGTGCTGGTTTAAAGGAGTGCTGATTTCCCAAACACAGGGACATGCTGCTGTTTCCATGGTCACATGCACTGGATTTTAAGGACCTGGAAAAGCAATTTCCATTTGGTATGAGCTGCACCAACACTTCTGCAAGTGGCATTTATAATTTATCATTTATCCCCTGCCCTGCTCCAGCACTCCTCACACTCCCTGCTCCTCCCCAAGAGAAGCTGTGTCACCTTCACCCTGCAAGGACCAGGCTGGAGTTTAAAAAGAAGCAAGGTTCTCCCATCCCAGGCTGGGAATAGCCCTGTGCTCACATCAAAGCCCAAATTCCTGCTTTTCTGCTGCCTTTCCCAGCATGGCAACCCCAGGGAGCTGCTGGAAGCTGTGTGTGCACATCCACAGTTCTGAGGAAATGAGGATGTCTGGCAGAGCTTGATTCCCTTCACCATTACTGAACTTCCACTGTGTCCTGGCTAATCAAATCTTCCAATTATCCCTGGATAAATGCATGTTCACAAGGCTGGACATAGAACAGGGAGGATAAAAACTCACTGGATTATTCCAGATACCACAAAAATGGGAGATTCTCAGGTTAGCAGCTGCTGGACAAATTTGGAATTGGTTTCTTGCTTCCAAAGGTTGAGCAATCAGATTAAAACACACCCAGTCCTCTCCCAGACACTGCTTCCAGGGGAAGGCCTGGGGGTACCACCAAGGAACAGGAGATTTGATCTGCAATAAATGCACCCATTTGTGGAAACCCCAAAGCAGAGGAGGGGCAGCTTCAGCTGCAGACAGGTCTGAGACTCTCTGACACTCTCTGAGAGTGCTGAGCACCTGCCTGAGCAGTGAGGAACAGCCAAGCACTGCCAAGCTGGGGTTTAAAAGCCAGGAAAGGGCATCAGAGATAAAGAAAAGCCACAGACTAACACACCACATCATGTTTTTACATCACATCAAGGGATGTTGGAGCCTTGTGACCTATGAAAGCCACCCTCACTAGGGGACAGCTCTGCAAGAAATGGTTTCTGTTGTGGCAGAATTGTGCATCAAACTCCTGCATGGATGCACTGGAGTATTTTAAAAGCTGAACCCCACCCAAAAAGTCTCCTCCCTTTTTTCCACACAACCTGAAGGTCACAAACTTCAGCACCTTGGCTGACATTTTCCAGCAGGCCCAAAAGCTGCTGGAGGTTGTTTTCACAAACAAAAGCCTTTTCTTCCAAGCTCTAGAAGTGGTTATTCTGCATTGCTGGTCTGTTCCCAGGTGTTCTGCTGCACTTGCCCTGTTCTGGTTAAAGATGAAAGAAATGAAATATTAAAAATGGACTATGAGGTGTTAATCAAGGTAGGTCAGGCCACCAGCCAGGGTGACATGACTTTAATTCTGCTCCTACTGCAGGGATCAGCAATCTCCTATTTATAGAAAACCTGGAAGTGACTGCAACCCTCCCCTTGCCAAGGAAGCAATCCAGAGACATTGTTTACCCCAAACAGTTGCAATGATAAAAGGACAACAGCTCTGCCAGTGCCATCCCAGCTCCCCACCAGCAGCAAAAGCCACTCCACTTTCAGGCAGACAAGTCCTCTGGACACTTGGAATAATCACAGCATGATTTCAGACTAATCCACAGCTGGGCTGGCCCAGGGCAGAGCAAGACATCAACACTGCAAGGACTGAGGGCTCCATCCAACTTGGGGCACAGCCAGGCTGCTCCTGTCCAAGGGGAAGGGAAAAACAGCCAAAACAAAGCACTGCAACAACAGCTTCTCCCAGAGAAGCTCCTCTCTGTTCTGATTATTTCAGGATTCTTCCCTGCCTCTGCACTGCTGTGCACTCCTAAAAACAGAAGTGGTTTTGCACATGCAGCTGACAGCAGGATGAAGTTTCCCAGTTACTCCTGGAACATCGTGCTGGGTTCAGATGATCCTGGTGGATCCCTTCCAGCTCAGGATATTCTGTGATTCCATGGTCACCAGGAGCCTTCAGAGGGAACAAACCAGCAAGGCACACATGCACTTGTTCTGTTTTGAGGACATGCAGCCTCACAACAAGGCTCAGGCAGACATAAACATACACACTTAAACACTGAGCTCAGATGGGAATAAAAACTGGGTTTGGAAAATATTACAAAAAACGATCACATTTTTTGTTTATATTTTATGCTTGATTATCACACAGTGTATGGCTGTGCAGAAACACAGCATAGAACATTTTAAGCTTTAAATGTGTATTTATTTACCAACACCTGATGTTTACCTATAGAATAATGCCCAGTTTTATCTTGTGGTCAATCACTGTCATGTGTACAACCTTTCAAAGTTACAGTCCTACCTCAGCAGAGCATGCAAAGCACCACAGACAGCCTGAGAAGTCCAGCTGAGGAACTGCTTGGAAAACCAGAGCTGGTTAAAAGGTTCAGAATCAGCTTCACCATGGTAGGAAGATTTTGGCCAGGAACTGTCCCTTATCTGTTCAGCACAGCTTGGGCACCTGCCTTGGGTACAGGATCCTCCTCAGCCACCATAGCACTCTCTGACACTGCTTGGAATGGATATGTTGGGAAACTGGAGAAATTACATGCAAAGAGAACCAAAATTTGGTTTATCCACCTCTCACCTGGCAGTTAGCTAAGGGGGCCATAGATAAAAGTGTTGTCTTGATACCTTCCCTTCCTGTCCAGGTTAGTTTTAGCCATAAAAATTCCACTGTTTCCTTAATTTCCTTAAATTTCAGCTGAGCCTTATCCATTGCAAAGAAAATCCACAGAGCAGACATGAATTTGATAAATACATGTAAATCCCCATCAGACCTAATTCAGTGGGTGTTTTCTACAAGCCAACCTAGCCTAGAGTTAGAAGTGACATATTTCTATATACACGTTTTGCCAGGATCATAATTTATTAAAATAATTAATCAGTGAAGCTTTGCAAACCATTCATCAAACACACAAATCTCCAAGTCACTAGAGAAGTATAAGCAAAGAATTAATACAATTTCATTAGCCTGTCTCCTAAAACCAGTGTTACATTATTGGGACAATGCTGAACTATGGAATAATGCTTTGGTTTACATTTTCCAGGTGCAGCCTTTGTGCTGTCCAAAGGTTCTTGGATAGTGCTGATAAGGCACAAATTCCTTCCTGCAAGGTTTCAGGCATTCCACCAGATCCCACTGCAGGCAGCCACTGGCATTCCCAAATCTCTCATCCCCGTGCCCTCACTGCTATTAAAAACAGAAAGCAAACAGGAAAATACACATGACTTCATGTGCTGGCAGCAGGAGCCCCTGGCAGGATGGCAGCGTTTGGAGAGAGGATGAGCACAGCAAGGCAGACCTCGGGAGGTGGGACACGACTGAAATAACAGAGGACACAGAGCCACAGCGGCGGGAGGAAGAGGATGAGTAAGGAGGGAGAACCGCAGCAATCACAGAGGAAAAAACACCTCCCAGGCCTTCACATTACTGCAGCACAGCATCCTGGCACCAGGGCATTCCTGGAAAACGCACACCCGCACCTGGAACCTCTCCACGCTGGCTCTGTGCTTCCCCAAAGGCTCTGCACTCCCCCAGAGGATGCCGCTACCCAGGCCCGGCCTCTCCGGACCCAGCTCTGGGTGTATTCCCGTGGGTCCAGGATCCCCAAGGCCGGTGCAGGTGCTGAGCATTCCCAGTCCTCGGGATTCTCCAAGGACACGCTATATGGAGGCATCACCTCCCAGGGCCTCTCCCATCCCATTCTCCCGGGGGACGCCCCCAGCTCGATGCGCTTTGCCTCAAGCCAAGCGCCACCACCAAGTGCCCGTGTCCAAGGGGACCCGATCTCCTCCCCGCACACGTGGAGCCCTGCGAGCCTGGGCCCCACAGCCCGCATCCCAAATCTTATTTGTGCCCTGCATCCCCAGGCCCAGCCCTTCAGGACCCGCAGCCCATCATCCCCTCTGGCACCCCCGGTGCGCTCCCGCACCCTCACGGCCGCTGTCGCGGTCCCCCCTCAGCCCCGGCCCGGGCGGCTCCTCGGGCGGGCGGTACCTTCGCGGCAGCGCCGCCGCCAGATCGTGTCGGTGCGGAGGATGCGGCGGAAGGTGGTGCAGACTCGGGCCAGGCTGGGCAGGTCGGTACCGGGCAGGGAGCCGAAGATCTGCACCAGGAGCTCCGGGGGCAGCTCCAACAAGGACAGCGGGGCCCGCCCGGCCGGGCTGGCCTCGACAGAAGGCGGAAGCGGCCGCCCGCCCTCAATGCGTTCTGCGGCTTCATCGTCCTCCGTGACGCCCCCACCTCCCGCTTCCTCGGGGTCCGTATCGGTGTCGGGCTCGCTGTCGGCGTTGCCGCGGCGTTGCTCTCTGGCGGCGCCGCGCCGGCGGCAGCCGCGGGCGGGCCCCACGCCGCACAGCCGGGCACACACAGCCATGGCCGCCGCCGCTCTGACGCGGCTCCGGGGCGCGCCACCGTGCCGGCCGCTGCCGGTGCCCGCCGCTGGGCCCGCCCACCGCAGCGCCCCGCCAATCAGCGCCGCCCAACCCGCCGCTAGGCCGCGCCTACCGCGCGGCTCCTCCAATCAGCGCCTCCTCATGTAGCCGCGCCACGCCCCACGCAGGTAGCGGACGCCGGGTGTATAACCGACACAACCAGCGTGCGCGCCCCCTAGCGGGCGGATGGACCGTGCGCATGGCGGGGCCGGTGCTCGGTAACCGGCGCGCTTCGGGCCGGTGCGGGGCTGCGGCCAGCGTTCGCCGCGTCCCGTCAGCCTCCTGCTCCAATCCCGTGAAAAAAACAGACACTGCCTGCCCTTGGGAAAGTCTGGTTGCGGGAAAGGGGAGAAAAAAAGAAAAGGAGGAAACCATCTTTGCCCCGTGTGAGGATCGAACTCACGACCTTCAGATTATGAGACTGACGCGCTACCTACTGCGCTAACGAGGCTCCTCGAGAAACAGGCTCACGCGCACGGCTCTTGTTCATGCGCCTTCTCATCCCCGGGCCTTTCTTCCTGCTTGCGTCTTCACCGCCATTCCCGGCGTGCTGCCTGAGAAACATCTTTCCTAAAAAAAATCTCCTTTTCTGCATCTCTTTTAAAATTTCTTTGATTTTTTCCCCCATTCCTTCTTTTCCCTGCTTTTCTGCCAGCCAGATCTCATGTTTTTTGAAATGTCTCCTCTTTCCCACAGTGTTCTGCAAGAAACATCTTGGGTTATGTCTTCTTTTGTATTTTTTATTTATTTTGGAAATGGCTCCTTTTTTATTCCATGTTGTTCTGCAAAACAGCTGCAGAGTCCTTTGGGGTTCTTAAGCATCCTCATCCTGCTGGCCAGGAATAGCCTGTGAGGGCTGAGCTGACAACAGGCTCACGAGGAAATCAAGTTGCTTCCACATAATTAACAAAAATTAGAGGCAGCCTCATTTGCTGTGAAGAGACGCTGTTCAGCTGGGATTTCTGCAGTGGAATGAGCTCCCTGCTCTCAGAGAGTGCTCAGCACAAGAGGGTCCCCAGTGATGCTGGCTGAAGTGCTGCTCTGAATCCTAATGGAGGGGCCTCACCCTCGGCGAGGGTCCCACGAATGCAGTCGCCATGACAATCGAGCAACAAATCCCCAAACTGGCAGAAGACAGGAAAACAGAGATTTAATTGATGCAGAAAGTCTGAGAGCATCGCCCACGAGAATCGCTGCAGGGAGGCTGCTCTGCAGAGCAAGGAGATGGCAGAGGATGGAGGAGGAACACACCTTTGGACACTGTAGAATCCCACAATGGTTTGGGTTTGAAGGGACCTTAAAATCATCCCATTCCACCCCCTGCCACGGCAGGGACACCTTCCATTACCCCAGGCTGCTCCAAGCCCCATCCAACCTGGCCTTGGGCACTGCCAGGGATCCAGGGGCAGCCACAGCTGCTCTGGGCACCTCCCCACCCTCCCAGGGAACAGTTCCTAATTCCCAGTATCCCATCCATCCCTGTCCTCTGGCAGTGAGAGCAATTCCCTGTGTCCTGTCCCTCCATCCCTTCAGGCCCTGCAAGGGGCTCTGAGCTCTGCCTGGATCCTTCTCCTCTCCAGGTGAGCATCCCCAGCTCTCCCAGCCTGGCTCCAGAGCAGAGTTTTCCCAGCTTTTGGAGCATTTCCCTGGCTCCTCTGGACTCTCTCCAGCAGCTCCACATCCTCCTTACGTTGAGGGCTCCAGGGCTGGACACAGAGCCCCAGTGGGATTTCATGAGAGCAGACAGAGAAGAGGGGAGCATCACCCTCCTTGTCCCACTGCTCACAATCCTTCTGAGTCTTGCCAGACCAGATGAGATGCTTGAGCTGCCCACAGATTTTGCCAAGGGCCTGATGGGCAGCTGTTGTTATCAGGGTCAGGACACCCTGATTCCCAAGGATCTGGCTATGGGATGATGACAGGATGAGTCCAGGCTGCCCGGCTCACGGTACAAACAACATTGCTCCAGCTCTGAGTAAATGCTCAGCTTCTCCCAGGCTGAACTGCTGCATTCCACCCCCTGACTCTGCCCACAGGCAGGATGAGGTGTCATTTTTAGTGCTGTGCTAATCCTTTGGGGCCTCAGTGATGGACAAATGGAGTGCCCACAGCTCTGATTACATTACAAAAAGCTGCTCCAAGCATCTAAACCAAGGCACATGGGCAGTGAGTCATGTAGAGCAAACATCAGAGCTTTGGAAATACAGCCGGAGCTGTTTTCCACCTGTAGGGAATCACGTGGCTTTTCCCACGTTACATTATGCTCAGCTGGTACTTAAAGGTTCTGACACAGCTTTTGAAGGCCTTGTCATGTCTGTTTGTTTAGGAAGTGATGGGTTCATGGAGGGGACAGGGGAAAGTACTGATGGCAAGGATTTTCGTGTGAATGAAACAAAAGATGTCCTGGGTGACATTGCCTGGAGCAGAACCACAGCAGTCTACAGCACACACATGCTTTCCCCTCTTTGCTTTAATATTTTTATCTGAACTTCTTTTTTATATCCTTTCCCACTGAATACTCCTGCTGCCTAATCACCCTACAGCCTTCTCTCCTTTCCCTCACCCACCTGACCCCTATAACCTGACACCACAGTCTTGGCTCCGTGGGTGCTGAGCCACATTTCTCACCCATCAGCCT
Organism: Geothlypis trichas; assembly: GCA_009764595.1. Lineage (NCBI taxonomy): Eukaryota > Metazoa > Chordata > Aves > Passeriformes > Parulidae > Geothlypis > Geothlypis trichas. The sequence continues at coordinate 19,501,041 of CM019911.1, forward strand.
TCCCTTGGCCCACTGACCCCCTTCCCAGGCCAAGGCAGCAGAAGGCAGGACTGGGAAGGGCTGTGATGGACAGCCCATCACAAATCCATGCCAATTCCCACGGAGCTCCATTGCCCTGTGCTGATTTCCTGCAGATGAGGAAGGGCAAAGGGAGAAGGCCGTGCCCACCTCCATCCCACACTGATGTCAGCCAGAGCCCAGCAAAGCCTGAGGCAAAGCTCCCAGAGCTTCAAGTGATTATGTTTCCTCTTCTAATGGGACAGAGTAAGGGAATCCCAGCCCTTCATCACATCAGAGAGGAGAAACAATTGCTGTCTCCAATTTCCAATGCTGTTCTTGTGGAGTAACACACAGTAGGTTTGGAGCCTGGGCACATCCAAGGTCCTTGGGGCCCAGAAGGTGGAGACCTGGTGTGCAACAGGGAGGTTATAACTGAGTATCACCTTCTACTTCAGTCATCAAAGCCTAAAATTGCTGCTTTCTCCCTTATCTCACCAAATCCATTATCTGAATCAAGCAGCTTTGTTTGTGACAGTAGGGAAAGCAGGAAAAGTGCATTATCATCATCTCCCATCCTCTGTGGCAATGTCTGAGCACCTTCCTTGGAAAACATCCCCAAGTAATGGCCTGGAGCTCTCTGGTGCTGCTGTCTGAGGCAGGCAGCTCGCAGCCCTTAGCACAGGGCTCTTGGAAAAGGATGTAGGGAAAGGGGAAATGTTATTGTTTCATTTCCCCTCAGCAATTAAGGAGCTGATGCAGCTCTCGCTGTAGTCAATTAGTCTTCACGCTCACTAAAGGGCTTTGGATGGGTCCCAAAGTTAGTGTCCTCATTTTCTGTAATCCTGGAAGTGTTTATGCCTTCCCAGGCTCTGAGCAGGGATGAGGCAGCTGATGGCATATCCAGCCAATTATAACCAGAACAGCGAGGGCAGAATGATTTATTTTCCATTTGGCAAGAGGGACAGAAAAGTATGGCAAGGCAGGCTGAGACAGATGAACAAACCCTGTCTGCAAGCCCTGTTTGCCACAGAGAGTATTTGCAGCATGTTTTTTTGGCAGGAGCCTACACTGAGATTTCTGCTCTGTAATAAAAAACAAAGACTGCTCCTGCCTCCTAAAAAACTGCTCCCATCCTTGCAGGGAGGACACATCAAAGAGAGAATATCCCAAACAGAAAGGCTGAAGAGTTTTGCTTTGGTTTTTGTAATGTGTATATTTTAAGCTGGAAAACAGCTCTTCTTGTCCTGGGCCTATGATTTCTCACTTCCTTGATTTGTGGGCATTGATCTCACCAGATTTACAGGATAAACAGCACTGGACAGGCTGGGCTCTTCAGGGAAAATCCACAGCACTGCAGAAAAGCTGCTGATGGCTCAGGAAGTGTTCACCTCCTTCTGCTCCAGAGCAGAGCTCTGTGCCCTCTCTTTAACTGGCTCCCCCCTGCCAGAGGGCAGGGATAGATGGGATATTGGGGAGGAATTCTTCCCTGGGAGGGTGGTGAGACCCTGCAACAGGTTCCCAGAGAAGCTGTGAGTGCCTCATGCCTGGAAGTGTCTCCTGGACAGGGCTTGGAGCCATCTGGGATAGTGGAAGGTGTCCCTGCCATGGCAGGGGATGGCACTGAATGAGCTTTAAGGTTCCTTCCAAGCCAAACCTTTAAGATCACTTCCAACCCCAAACATCCCATGATTCCATGACTTATGGAAGAGGGTATGATCTTTCTCCAACGTGCTGTCCTTGCTTCCATGAGGAATCAGTCAGTCTAAAGGCTGTGAGTGCCTGCAGTCACCCAAGACATCACAGCACTTCTACCACAAGCAGTTCTTGTCCCTCCAGCTCTGACTCCAGTCCACCCTGCACAATTTAGTTCTGTTCAACACCTGGAGCAGCTCAGCTGGCAGAAGGATTCTCCTGCTCTGGAGGGGTCAGGTGCTGGGGTACTGTTCCTGGTTGTGCAACCCCAGGCAGCTCACAGAACCTCCCAATGTCAATGAGGAGAGTATTTCCTGTACCACAGGTAACACAGTGCTCAGTTAATATTTGAGCATGTGAGGGATTGCTTCAATCCTAGCAGTGTCAAAACCAGGGAAGACCTTGTTCCACGCCGGGTTATTCCACGTTTTCCCCGCTCTGCCTCCCGCGCTGTCGCTGCTGCTTGCCAAGATGTTATGGATTTTGTGAGTGAAATCAGTACACAAACACAGCTCAGGGCTGCTTGCACCAACTGATTCACCGTGTTCCATCAAGCACCATCTCCCATTTCAAACCTGATCCTGGAGCCAAGAGCTGTTTGCTGCAACAGCAGGGACAGCAGGATCTGACGTCAGTTATGGTACCCAGCAAGGATGTCTTGGGCAATCCTTCTTGCAGGGGGAGGTTTTAGCCAAACATTCTATGAAAACGATGTTTTTGTGATGACATTGCACACATCTGTGTGTTAGCTTGGATTTCCCATCCAAAAAAAAGTGTGTCTGATAGTCTAGAGCATGTGGTATTCCAAAGGACAGAGTTGTGCTCCCACTGAGGGATGGGCTCAGCTGTTGTCAGACCTCAGAGAAAACCCACCCAGGCAAAATGTGGGGCTGCTCTCTAGCTTCACTTCTCTCAAATTACACTTTTCTACACCCAAAAGAGATATTTGGCCATTCTCACCACTTCTTCCTTAAGTTCTCCTAACTCAGAAGGTAAAATTTGAAGTGTGGGAATTTGTTCTTAAGGGCAGCCACCATCTTGAGGCAAATTTCAGATGAAAACTTCCCAGAAGAGTTATTTTAAGGCACTGCAAACAATTCTCTACAGTCAGATTCTGCCTGAAAAATCTCCAATAGCAGCTGGGTAATGGCTGCACACTTATAAAGAAACCAAACCCACATTAATCTTGAGCTGAGCTGGATCGATAAGAACAATTTGTGAGCAAAGAACTGAGGGGAGGTATTTTAATTCAGGTTGAAATGCAAGTTATTATCAGCACAGTGTCCTTCCTTTTATTTTATGGGGCTTTTCTCTCTGTGTTCCTGGTGAATTTAATACTGCTGACAGCTGCTGAGCTCCCAGCCCCACACACTGAGTGCTGTCTTCCAGGAAGGGTGCAGCACTGCAGAGGAACAGCTTTGTCTGTTCCTTGGAAAAAAAAAAATAAAAAAAGCCTTTTCAGTCCTGTTGTACCAGAAAAATGAGGGATGATTTATTATTCAGAATGTGAAATACACTCATTTCATTGTGAGGCAGCTCATGTGGGAAAAAAATAGGAAAAGTGGGAGTTTTTCCCAAGGGAAATGCTGTGAATATCAGCCATGGTTTGAAGTCACTGTTCCTACTGGATTTTTAACAAAAAAACACCAACCCAACCTTGAGGAAGATGGAACAGTTGAGGAAACCTGTGGTGTTTTTTTTTTTCTGCTTAATATTTAGCCTGGTGTATTTATTAGGTATTAGTATTTATTAGTTGCAGACAGGAGGATCTGAGCTGGAATCCAAACCCAGCCTGTGCTCTAACCTGTGTGGTAAATTTGGGAAATCACATCTCCTTTGCCTCATGCAAAACCAGGGCTGACAGGGATTGTAGGGGTTTATTTACCCCATCCTTCTCCCTGAGATGAGAACAATTCTCCCTGAACTCTTCAGAGCAGATGTTTTACTAATTTCTCATTAAATAAAAAACATCCAAAGGTGATTATTCCATTTCTTTCCTAGGGAATTTCTTCTGGTGCTCAACAGTTCTTACCCTTATCCCAGTCCCTAATTTCTATGGCCTTACCCTTATCCCAGTCCCTAATTTCTATGGCCTTACCCTTATCCCAGTCCCTAATTTCTACAGCCTTTCCCAAGCTGTAAGCTCATTATTTCTCATCCTGGTCCCACAGCAAGCAGAGAAGAACTAATTCCCTCCTGCTCTACAGAAACCTTTTGCATATTTGAAGACAATGTAATGTCCCCTTTGGGTTAAGCCTCCTCTTCCTCAGCCTAAATGCTTTACAAAGTGTTCTAAGGCCAGGATGAAAACGCTCTGTGGCTCCATTTTTGAAGGGCTCTGTTCCAGCGCCGCCGCCGAGCCTGAAGCCAAAGCATTTTCCAAAGCAGCGTTTTCTCAGCAGGGCTGGGGAGCTGTGCTGAGGCAGAGCTGATCCCAAAGGCTGTGTCCATGCTGTCATTCCAACTGCTCCTAACACCTTCCTCAAATCCAGACTCGCCAACTGTCTGTGCTGTCGACACGCAGACACGGGCGAGGGCTGAGCTGAGGAGGGGAAGGTCAGGCGAGTCTCGGTGTGGATCTAAGTTTCCTTCTCACAGTCTCTGCAGATTATTTATGAGAGGAGCATGTGATAGCCCAGCCTGTCAGCAGATACTCTGATTGTGGCTCTCCCCAAGCACCATATGGATGCTTTCAGCCCGAGCTGCAGCCCTGCTAACAGTCGGCTTGTGGATGCAAACCACACGGCACACAGAGCCCGGGATTGTCAGCCCTGACACCAGGATGCACCTGTACGCCCCAAAAATAACATGATGTGGTTTCATCCTCCTGCCTTCAGCCCTCACACACAATTGCCAGAGCATGGTGGAATTTCCTCAGCCTGGAAAGTGTTTTTTTTTTTAAAGGCAGGCATTTAAATAAAGAAGAGTCCTGTCGACACAGACATTTGGGATTGGTGTTTTAAGTTGCAGATGTATCAGTGTTCTGCTGGTCATCCATGTCTCACCTGCTATACCTGGACAGTGATGTGATGGACAGAGCAAACACACACCTCAAGGCTGTATTTCCTTGTTAGTCACATCTTTAATGGCCTCATAATGACAGGCCACGGGAACGGCGTGACCCTGAATCACAAAATTAGGTCATGAACCCTCATTCCTTTGTGTGAGTGCAGATTCACTCCAAATTCAATGCATCTCTCCATCCCAAAAATGCAAAAACACTGATAATCTCTAAGATGCTTAGAAAGCTGTCCTTCTCCTTGTACCCCTAAGGACAATCCTGGTCACAGCTCCCTGTCCCTTGGATTGTACAGTGAGATTTTGCCCTATTGATGTAAAATCATCCTTAAATTCAAACCACGGTGCCAGGAATGAATGTGAGAGAAAGAGAGAGAAAGAGAGATGCAGCTGAAAGGCTCCAGCCAACAGCTTGTGTCAGAAAGCTGCTAAGCAGGAAACAGTTGGGCAGTTTTACTCACAACGTGGAATCTGTGACTGAAGTTGTGATTTAATCAATTCCTCACAAACTGCATGAGACCGGGGGGTGGCTTCCAAGAGAATCGGAGCACCTGCTCCTGAAATTTTGTTCTTTCAGTGTAAACTCTTCTGCCCATATCCATGTCAATGTGAAGGCAAACTGGTGACAGGTCATTGAACTTGCACTTTTGTATGGAGAAAAGTGTTTAAGTGGTCATGTTGAAGGGGACAATGTGGGCCACTCCAAGGTGGCCACCCTGCAAGTTCATGGAATAATTGAATAACAGAATACAAGGTTGGAGGGGATCTCAAGGAACATCTGACCCAACCTTTCTTGCCAAAAGCACCATCTAGACAAGATGGCTGAATCTTAAAAGTGCCCAATATTGGGGAATCCACCACTTTCCTGGGGAGATTGTTCTTTTTTGTTGCTGAAGGGGAACAGGGCCTGGCACCACAATGGCCATGGCCTTGTGTCACTGAGGAGAACACGGCCTGGCACCAAGGTACCCATGGCTGTGTGTCACTGAATAAGGAACACACCCTGGCACTGAGGCGGCCATGGCCGTGTGTCACTGAGGAGAACATGGCCTCACTGAGGAAAACACGGCCTGGCACCAAAGCAGCCATGGCTGTGTCACTGAATGAGGAACATGGCCTGGCACTGAGGAGAACACAGCCTGGCACCAAAGTGGCCATGGTTGTGTCACTGAATGAGGAACATGGCCTGGCACTGAGGCGGCCATGGCTGTGTCACTAAACAGAACACTGCCTGGCACCGAGGTGCCCATGGCCGTGTGTCACTAAAGAGAACACTGCCTGGCACCGAGGCGGCCACGGCCGTGTGTCGCAGAGCAGGAACACCGCCAGGGCACCGTGACATTGCCCCAGCACCATGGCTGTGTGTCACCGAGCGGCCATGCCGGCGGTGCCCCGTGCCACACTCAAGATGCCGGCGGGGCGAGGCGGGGCCCGGCTGACGCGCTGTCAGCTGACGGCCGAGCGGCCGCGGCGGCGCGGGGGGCGGGCGCCGGCACTCGGAGGTGTCCGCTGCCGCCGCGCAGAGCCGCCGCCGGGCCCGGGCCGAGCGAACGCCGCCATGCCCTCGGAGAAGAGCTTCAAGCAGCGCCGCACTTTCGGTGAGCGCCCCGGGGACGGACGCGGCGGGGTGCGGCCCGCCGGAGCTGCCGGTGCCGCCGGGCTGCGGGGGAATCGCCGCGGTGGGGAGGGGAACGGGCCGAGGGCGGTGGGAGCAGCAAGGGTCCGCGGGCGGCTCCTGCTGACAGCGGGGACCCGCGGGCGGAGCGGGCCCGGGGCTGCCCCGGTGTCCCGGCCTGCTCGGGGCTGCTGCGGAGTTAAACCCGGCCCGTGCTCCGGGGTTGTTTACCCGGGCGTTTCGGGACATGGGGGTTTTGTGGTGTGGCGAGCTGTGCTGTGCCGTGCCCGGCTGAGGAGATCTGTGCTTGGGGTGGGGAGATCTCTTCATGGCATCATCTATTATCGACTGCAAGACTCCCAGGAGCCTGGAAACATCCTCGGTGTGTGTGCCAGGAGCTGGGCCTGCCCTTCCCTCCGGTGTCTGCTCAGTGTCCGGCGGCCTCTGCGCCAGTGGCAGCGGAATTAAAGCTCCGCTGGCAGCCGGTGCCTGGCGCGGGGAGGGGAATTCTCCACCCGGGCGTGCGGCTGCTGTCTCTGTTTGGCTCAGAAAACTAGCAGGGCATCGAAAAGAGCTGTGTAATGATGGCTGGGAAAATGAGATTAGTGCCTTTGGAGAAGGAGCAGCCTCGATAGAGCCGTGGCACGCTTCTGTGTGCGCTCAGGATGGGTCCGGAGCAATCAAAGGGCTCGGGATCTGCCCGTGTGTGTCAGGGAGGGGAGGCTGAAGCGCTGCGAGGGTAACGCGAACTGGCAGCGTAACCTATTTCTGCATGAACTATAAAATCCCCTACGTGAGATGGAATTGGTGGAAGTAATTGATCCAGATTTTCCTTTCTTCCTGCCTTTGGGTTAGAGTCAAGCTGCTTAAGAGAGCTTTGTGATGTGCCCACCCTTGCCTTTGCTGTCGTGCTAAATGTGAGCAGTTCCCTGCAGGGAAGAAGGGAGGATGTGGGTCTGACAGAAGTCTGTGTTTATGCCACCCCTTTTCTCAGAGCCTTCCAAAATTCTTGTTGACCCCATGGGCTGTCAGCAGCCTCTGTTGCAGGTATTAAGTTCAGCTAGGATGGCAGCCAAGCAGTTGCCACTGCAACTACTGTCGTCAGAGAACAGTGTTTATCTGTGGCCGACTGGGGCCTGATTTTGAACACACCACACACAATAATCTCCATGATTTGCCCGGTTTATGTTCCTTCTGCTCCAGGGAGTTCTGCTGAATAACATTGCTGTGAACAAACCTGTTCCAGCTAAAAAGTTAGTGCGTGCCAGGTGGATGGCTGGTCTCACTCTCTCCATGTGTCTTTTGTGTTTTTGGTTAATCCTAAGAAGTGTTTTAACGAGGTGGAGCTCTCTGCCCTTGAAGCTGTCCTGCTGGGCTGTGGGAATGTGGCTCGGGATGTGAGGTGCCTTTCAGGTGAAGGCTTTGCATGCTCCGTGCCTGAGTTCTGCTTGATTCACCTGCAGCTTCACACGGTGATTCAGGGAGCTGCATTCCTTGCCGGGCTCCTGAGCAGGATGTGCTCCATGGGCACAAACACGGACTGAGGGATGTTATTGCTGAGTGTCCTGCCATTAGCATTCCAACGGGGAGCTGGCCTGAGTGCTCCTCTCCCCGGGCAGGTGTGTGTTCAAGCCGTGATGCAACACTAAATCATCTCTGTTGGACCTATTTGGAACCTGAAAACAGCCTGGAAAGCCCCTGCTGCAGAACTGAGGGCTTCAAATTGAGTTCACTGAATCTGAAAGTAGGCAGGGGACAGACATGAGGTGGCCCCTGAAAGCAGCCAGGCTGTTTACTCTGCCTCGTGTACTTTAGCCAGGTTCATGATAGCTGTTCTATTAATATTGCTGTCTGAGGAGAGCTGAACTTTATCCTGAAAACTGGCACGGAGACTGGCAAAATGTGTAGGTCCAGCAGAGCCTCCAGCAGCTCCTGCAACAATGGGTGAGGCCGAGTCAAAATAAAACCTGGAATTCGGTAACAGGAGAGCACACAAGGAAAGCTGATGCTGCCAGGCTTGGGCCAGTCCCGGGGCTCAAATAATTGTTGACCATTTCCTCTTCTGGGACCCGACAGAAATAGCACAGGGTATTTAGTTGTTCGTTTGGGTGGTGTAATTTGAGGCCTTAACTGTGTGAGGTTAAATGTGTGCCTCAGTGGGCAGAAAGTGAGGGGTGTGGGGAGGACAGGATCTCCTTTAACACTTTCTAGGAGTGCCAGGCAGGTGCACACAGCTCCTGTCACCTTGGGTTAAGGAGCAGGGGATCAGCTGTCACGGGAGAGGTTGTGCTCCTGATAGTGCTGGCCCATTTGGAAATTGCTTTGCCTGAATTTCCTCTTCTGGCTTTTCCTGACACACGGTCCTTCTGTTCACTGGTGGAGAAATAAGAAAATAACAGCATTAACTGTGAATGTTTAAACAGATTTTTTTTAATCCCTTGCAGAACAAAGAGTGGAAGATGTACGACTGATTCGGGATCAGCATCCCACTAAAATACCAGTAAGTCCAGTTCTTTTCATTTCTTTACTTCAGTTTCCAGCCTGATGGTCTTTTTAGCAGTTAGAAAGCTGTGAAAGAGCTGTCCTGAGGAGAGCACATGAAAACCTGGCAGTTCAGGGTGGCTGAGCCTGGATTTCAGGAGCATTCTCAGCAGCAATTCTCACGGTCGGTGTGGTGCAGCAAGGTGCTCACAGGGGCTGGAGGAAGTGGCATTTCCGGAGTTTTGCACTTGTGTTTTGTAACTTGGGAGAAAACCACACCCCAGCTGAGCTCTGAGATCCTCCTGAGCACTCAGCTCCTCTCTCTGTGGTTTTCTTCTCTGAATTAAGAGTCTTCAGAGGCTCAGCAAGAAGAGTAGACAGGAGTGTAGAGGCAGAGATGGATTTGCTCATCAGAAGAAATCCTTTTCTCCTGGGATGGGCCAGTGCTTAGGTCTCCAGGAATGCTGCTGGGCTGTCCAGCTCCCATTGGAGATCACCCCTCACCCTGTCCCTCCTCAGCTGCTCAGCTCCAAATGCTGCCCAAGTTTGTATTTTATTTTATTTTATTTTATTTTATTTTATTTTATTTTATTTTATTTTATTTTATTTTATTTTACTTTATTTTACTTTATTTTATTTTATTTTATTTTATTTTATTTTATTTTATTTTATTTTATTTTATTTTATTTTATTTTACTTTTTTTATTTTATTTTATTTTATTTTATTTTATTTTATTTTATTTTATTTTATTTTATTTTATTTTATTTTATTTTATTTTATTTTATTTTCTGCATAAGTTAAAAATGCAGAGAATATCCTACAAGCAAAAGGCATGGATTGTGTTCTGTCACTGGTGAGTTCTTCAGCAGAGGGGACTGAATGGGACCCTCAGCCTTGGGCTCTGTGATGGGGTTTGGTGACCCCAGTGTGTGGAAATTCCTCTGTGAACCAGCTGCTGCAAACTGTCCCCACTCCCTGAGCAAGCTCACTGACAGAAGCTGCTGTAGAAACAGAATCTGAAAGGTTTTCAGCTTTTCTTGGGCTTTAAACTCCTTCCTTCACTTTGGAGCTGCCACTGCTGCTTCCCTGTGCAGTCGTGCAGAGGAACAAGCAATACCTCACAGCAGAGATTTTCTGACTTTTTTTGGAGTGTTTCATTTTCCCAAAAGGTGCTTTCCTTGCAAATCTGTTTCCTGACAAATATTGCTTTTCCCCTCACCTTTCAGAGACCACTTAGCCATAGTCCCCAGGCTCTGTGACCACAGATTGAAAGCCAGGGATTTATGGCAAAACCCTCACTTTAAATCAGCCGTGGCCAGGTTCCAACCAAAAATTCAGAGGTACCTAAGGAACTTGCTGGAGATGTGGTGATGCAAACCCCCAGCTATCCCTGCTGGGATCCCTGGAGCCTTGCAGGGCCAGTCACTGCCTCGTTATTGTCATTAGCAGTTCTGGATGAGATAAGGTGGCAATGTCACACCAGATAATAAATCCCTCCTGTGCTGTCAACATCCTCCATTCTGCTGTTGGAAATATCTACTGCTTAAAAATAGTGGGGCTTTGTTACCCAGAATGAGGCAGCATTTATTTCAAGTGATGTAAGGCTCTTTCTCTGGTAGAGTTCAATCAGCATCTCTTCACCTGTGCAGCTTTTTAGGATCAGCACAGGCAGACCCCGTGAGCATGGAGAGGATCCAAGGGACTGGTGTCACGTAGCTCCTGGTGACTGGAAATCAACAAAGCCCACATGGCCCTGGAAACAGGAGCACACGAGTTCTGAGATCACTTCTCTAAAGCAGGAACTACCCTCAGTTGCTGGGCAGGGTGTTCCTTAAATTGGGAAATCTGCAGTTTCTCTGTGAATTAAGTGGTTATTACACAGCAGTCCTGGCAGAGTTACTGGTTCCTGAGCGTGCTGGAGGAAATTTTCTCCTTAATTTGGAAATTGGAGGGTTTATACCCTTCCAAAGTAGCTTTTTCTCATGTATTACAAGGAACCATGGGAGGTGAATGGAACAGCAGAGTCATCTGGAGTGGTGGTTCTTAAAGAGATGGCCTGAAACTGGAGAAATTCCAGAGACAACTGCTTGATCTGGCAGACTTGTATAGCAGCACAAAGCCCTGGTCAGCCACTGCAGTGTGTTAGAGGGAAGTGGGCTTGATCCTCCCTTGGATTTCCTTGTTGCTGGGTTAAATGACTGCAGCAAAGGAACTCTTTTAAAATTGCACTGAAGCTGTGGATGTGTGCTGTAAAATCCCTGTGTGTTACCCCTCTGTGCAGTGGCTCTTGCAAACAGAGCAGAGGAGCACGTGAAGGTAATTAATTCTCATGGAAACACAGAATTGTTTGGGTTGGAAAAGACCTTTAAGATAACTGAGCCCAACCATGAATTCCTGTTTTTAGATTGGAGATGCTGCATTCACAGATGAAGGGAAATGGAGTGGGAGGGGGGAGATGAGAGCACCAGACACTGTTCCTGCCTTTCACATCTTCTGCTCTTTGTGTTTCCTCTCAGGTGATCATTGAAAGGTACAAGGGGGAGAAGCAGCTTCCAGTTTTGGATAAGACCAAGTTCCTGGTGCCAGATCATGTCAACATGAGCGAGCTAATCAAAATTATCAGGTAGTATTGCTGGGATTCCAGTGTGAACTGATCAACCTTGGACTGTGATGCTCTATTAATTCCCCCCTGATGCACTTGGGAGGTCTAAATGGAAAATCCATCTAATGAGCACTGGGACAAATCAGGAGAAGGTGCTTTTCCTTTTGCTTTGCTGGAAAAGCCCCACTCTGAAGAGAGCTGGGCTGGTAGCCTGCCTCCAGGAGAAATAACATTCCCAGAGCTGTAGGAGGAGTGTGGGGCTGTGAATCCCTCCCTGGCTGCCATGGGTCCTTCTGCCTTGGCTATTTTGGGATGCCTCCTCTCTTCTGCCATGGAGTCCCCCTTGGCAGTGGCTGCCTCTTCCCACCCACTGGGAAGGGGAGTTTGGGCTCAGAGCCAGAGCTGGGATGCTCCTGCATCCTTTGGGAACTGAGGTTTCCCTCAGTGACAGCTCTGAGGCCTGGGAAGCCCCAGCTCAGGTCAGAGTGTTTCTGCCCTGGCTGCTTGCTCAGCTTACAGGAAAGGCAGAGGGGAACAGCCCCGGGTGGAAGTTGTGTGGTCAGAAATTCTGCTAGAAGTGCATCTCTGCTGGCTCAGCAGCAGTGTTTGATGAGGAAGGGTTCTCCAGAAGTGAGCAGCAAACCAGAGCTTGTTTTGTGCTGGTCAGGCTGCAGCAGGAGCTGGTTTGTGGAGGCCACGGGCTGTGGGAGTTGTCCAGGGTGTCCAAACAAAAACTGTCACAGGCAAATCCCAGCTCCTGCAGGAGGAAGAAAGGCAGAGAGGGCTTTGGAGACAGGAGCCAGGTTGCTCAAGTCTTCCAGAGTTTCTCAGGAACATGAAAGCCCCTGGGCAAGGAGGTTAACTGTAGGCTGAAGGATTTTCTCACCTTTTTTCTCTGGCTTTACTGTTAATAAATAACTTGGTACCGGCCAGACTTGGGCCTCAGCCAGCTCCAGTGATGCACAGCAAAGCCCATCCTTCCCAAACCTTGGAGAGCTGCTGCCTTCCCTCAGCCTGCTGTCTCTGGGGTGATTAGTCTGGCTTTAGAAGGGTCCCTGTCCAGGGCTGTGGTTGGGAGCTAAATAAATCCTTGTTTCCAGCTGCTGCTGCCCCTCAGCAGCGAGTGGAAGCAGCAGGAAGCTCTTCTGATCTATTCTTTCCTTGCTTTGGTGGCAGCTCCACACTCCTGAGCTGCTGTTCTCACTTGGTTTATCCAGTGGCAAGAGCTGCTCTCTGCAGGAGGCAGTTCAGCAGGAACACCCATTTCCCCGAGCTGGAATGATCCAAGGGAAATCCAGAAATCAGCTGTTTCCTGTGCCAGGCACTTTGTGCAGCCTGTGGCTCCCTGCCCTTCCCACCAGGCTTCTCTTGGGAAGGGAGGAGGAGAGGGAGCAAGATGCTCCAAGGTTAAACCCAGGCTGTTACAGAGCTGTGACAAAGTGAGTTTAAAAGTTGCCCAGGTTCTGCAAAGAAGCTCTGCCTGTCTTTCCCAATCTTCCCAAGAATCTCTGGGTTTTCCTTCCAGTGAGCTGCAAGGCAGAGGTCCCTGGTTATGGGGTTCTTCTTCCCAGTCCCTCTGGTTCAGTGCCCTTCTGGAGTGCAGCTTTTCCTTCCAGTGCTTTGGCTTCCAGTGAGCTGCAAGGCAGAGGTCCCTGGTAATGCCAGGGGTGCTTCTTCCCAGTCCCTCTGGTTCAGTGCCCTTCTGGAGTGCAGCTTTTCCCCTGAGTGAGGGCTCTGCCAGTGGATGCACCTGCCTGGATTTAGCAGAGGAATTCAGCCCAGTTTTGAGGGACTGGGCTGGGTGGGGATGTTCAGGGAAAGGTGCCCATGACAGAGGCTGGAATGAGATGAGCTGTATTGAAATCCTTCCACCCCAAACCATTCCCTGATTCTCTGCTCTGGCCTTGCTGCTGAGGACTGTCTGTAGCCTGTGGTGGTGTTCACAGGGGTCTTGGGATGAGGGAAGAGATGAGGATCTGACTCCATGTTTCAGAAGGCTGATTTATTATTTTATGATATATATTATATGAAAACTATACTAAAAGAATAGAAGAAGGGACTTCATCAGAAGGCTGGCTAAGAATAGAATAGGAATGAATGGTAACAAAGGCTTGTGGCTCGGACAGAGAGTCTGAGCTCACTGTGACTGGCCATTAATTAGAAACAACCAACATGGGCTAATAACAGATCCACCTGTTGCATTCCACAGCAGCAGATAACCATTGTTTACATTTTGTTCCTGAGGCCTCTCAGCTTCTCAGGAGGAAAACTCCTAAGGAAAGGATTTTTCATAAAAACGTCTGTGACAGTTGCCATCTGCCCTTTGTCCCCCCTTTCCCCTCACCCCTCCCCAGGCGACGCCTGCAGCTGAACTCCAACCAGGCCTTCTTCCTGCTGGTGAACGGGCACAGCATGGTGAGCGTGTCCACGCCCATCTCCGAGGTGTACGAGAGCGAGAAGGACGAGGATGGCTTCCTCTACATGGTCTACGCCTCCCAGGAGACCTTCGGAGCGCCGGCCTCCGCCTAGGACACGCCGCTGGGCCTAGCCCAGGGTTTGGGTTGACCCTTGGCCATCACCCCCACTCTTCCCCACACACCCCCCAGGGAAAGAACCGGATGTCACCTACGCTCTCAGTCCTTAGCATAGTCTTGCTTTAGCAGGTGTCTCATCTCACCTTGCCTTGTTTGTGACTATTAAACAGTACAGACGAGCACCTCCAGCTTTGAAACCTGCCCTAATAATATTCCACACAGGCACATTTACAGGTCTGGACCTGATGAAAGGAGCCCAGTTGTGCATGTGACACTTGCTGAGAAAGGGACACTTGATTTACTTTTAACGAGCAAACAGGCACCAGGGAGGAACTAAAGTGTTTCCCGTGAGTTTGCTGGAAATTCTCCCTACGATTCCTTCAATTTTTTGGTTTTAAATGGGAAGGTTTCTCATGAGAGCAAATGCATTTTAATGTTCCAAAGGGGAGCTTTTTCTTCTGCAGCTCCATCAGACTCGTGTCAGCGCTGCAGGGAGTTAAGGCAAGTGCTCGGGGTGAGCTGGGGAAGGACAACTCTTTGTGTCTCCGGTTTTTGGGCGCCGCACGCTCAGGGGCGGCGCCGCTTTCTGGAATCCTCATACCAAACACCACAGCTTTATCGTAGATTTAGGTGAAGTGTCTAACTGTAAAATGCACACCCAAACAGGTAACACTGAAATAAACTCCAGTCTGTTACGAATTCCCAATCCCTGTGTGTTCATCTGAGCTGGCTTCCAGTGATCCTTAGGATCCTGCCCCTAGCCCGCAGGTCGGCCCTTCCCGTGCCTGGCAGGGAGGAGCAGCTCAGGGCCGGGAGCGGCCGCCCAGAGCTGACGAACAATGATTTGTGGCACCGGGCAGGGAGCGGGCTGTGCAGAGGGCAGCTCTCCCGTGGGACAAACCTGTGTTTCTCTAGTGCTGTGAGCGAGGCGTGGCGGGATCCCCGCGGTGTCCGTGTGTCCCCGGTGTCAGTGGCTCTGGCGGGGACAGAAGCAATACTACAGCGCCTGGCACTGCGCGGGGTGCGCGCGTTGTACCTCCTCCACCTCGTACCTCCTCCACTCTTTGCATGCATCTCCTTTTCCCGGGGCCCCCTGCCCGTTTTTTATTGTCCTTTGTGTTTTTACTCCGACGTGAACTTTTCGATGCAGCTTGTTCTCTGTTTAGTTCTGTTCGTGTAAGAACTCGTTTAACTCATAACTGACAACTGTACTTGTAATTACGACGTGATCGACTGATATTCCTGTACAAATGTTGCTTTTTTAAAATTAATACAGTGCTGATATGGATGGATTACATCCCAACTTAATTCCGGCTCGTGTGGTTATTCCTAGGCATTTTCACAGCAAAATAATTAAAGGAATTAAAAATAATTCTCTGCTGCTGCCAAGCTGGAGAAGCCCCCACACAGCTGAATCCCTTTAAAAGGAAAGCCAATACCAAGAGATTCTGTTTAACTCTTTATTTTCCATACATTAAATTTACTCAGATAAAAACATTCTAAAAATGTACAATTTAACTTTTAACAAAGTATAATAAAACATAAAAATCCCAATACCAGAATACTTGACATTTACAATTCAAAATCAAATTAGCTGAATATTAAATATTTACAAAACTATTTAAAATATTTATAAAGTTACATGCAGAATTTGTAATACTAGAAGTGATCGAAGTAAAAGAAATGGCTCAAATGGAGCAGGAATTTCCTTCATTCCTAATGGAAAGTTATGTCCAAGAGAAGCTGTTAATCTGCACTTGAAAACACACGGGATTTGCTTTCTGCTTCAGTACCAACACAGTTCTTGTGTACATCAGGAAAATTTCAGGGAACAAATGGGTAATTCCAAGGGTTTATTACAAGAGCTGTGGGGCCTCAACCAGCCAAAGTGATTCTTACTCTCACAAACTCCATTACGTGGATTTTTGTCCAGATTTGCCCATATTCATCCCATTTCCAGGTGTCCCAGACTAGCCCGAGTCCAGCACTCCCAGGGTCCCTCTGGCTCTGCTCCCTGCAGGATTTTGGAGGAGCTTTGCTCTGCCTGGTGCCCCAGCCTGGCTCATCCCGGGATATCTCTGGGATGTGGGGGCATGGCCAAGGCCTGCTGCTGGACTCTTAATTTAGGAAGTCTGGTGCTTAATTTGCCAAGATTTAATGAAGATTTAATGAAAAATTTTCACAAAAAGCTGAGTGTGACAGAGCTGGTTTGGATAAAAACCAGTTCTGATAAACTTTAGTATTGGTTCAAATGTGGTTTTCAATAGAAGTCAGGTGGAGCCCTCTGATCAGTATCTCAGTTCCCTCTCCTCCCTCTCTGCACTCCCTGTTAGGGTCGAGCCCAGAATATTTATTAATGCTTAATTTGCAGGGTGAGGAGGAGTTCACTGGAAATTCCATTCTATTTCCAGTCTTTCCATCATCAAATGGAAAATGCAGCTGGAACTGCCCCCCCCCACTGCTCCCTCCCCTGGGAAAGGCTCCTCACTGATTCTCCTGCCCCTGCAGGGAGATCACTGGGGATTCCCTTCCCTCTTCCACTGAAAAATCATTCCCATTCCACAGTGAAATCCATCTGGAGAACTAATTCATTTTATACTCGCAGGACAAAGATAGGGCTAAATAACATTCTCTGAAATCTCCATCTTTCAATGTACAAAAATAGGGTTTAAGAACTGGTTCCTTCAGGCAGGGCAGCTGGAACTCTACTATTCCCACCCAAGCTGCCTTGCTTTTTAGGAATGAAAAGATGGATTTGTGCCTTTGAAGAAGAGATTGAGGATCATTTTATGGAATTAAGGTGCTCTGTTCGGACTTACCAACTTTGGTTGCTCTGGGTTCAGAGTGGAGGGTGTTCACTGGCAGGTCTGAAGCCCCAGCTCGCTGGGATTTGGGGAAGGCTCTGAGGTTGCTGCTGGCTCACCAGATTTTCCTCTCGGACACTCGTGCTGCCTCCAGGTCCTTCTGGATTGGATCCTACTCCAAACCCAGACCCAACCGTTCCAAAGCGTCACCCAAACGCAGCCAAGAGCCACTTGAACAAACATCAGCCATAACTTGACACAAAGGAAACAACCCCAAAGAAAGGAATGAAACAGTTTGCTGGAAACATCAGCCTGAACTCTACACACAGGAAAGGATCCTAAAGAAAGCTCTGGAGAAAGGAATGAAACAATTTGCTGGACAGACATTCAGTTTTACAGTCCTTTTGATATGATTTTTTTCTGTGAGGAAGATCAGACACAATTGTGCCCAGTCCTGGGCAGTAAAACAAAACACAACTGGTACAGAAATGACTTTTTTTTTTGCTGCTGCTGTTTTTTGCTGTTTCAAGAGGGTTTTTGAACACTCACATGTGTACTGAAATACAGTTTCTTTAAATACAATTTTAAAATACTGTTTAAAAAAAGTGAAAAAAATAATAACAACAACAATAATAATAATAATAATAATAACACTAAGTTTGGCTTTCAGCACATGTTCCAGGCCACTGGAGAGACCCTCAAAGCTGCAAATAGTAAACATGGAACTGCACATTTTCCTTGGGCGTGATGCAGTGGGACAGACTGTTCCTACCATTGTCTTGAGCTCATTAAGGCAAAGTAAATTGCATTGTCAGTTTTCATCCCTTTAGTGTTGTAGGTCTGAAGGTTGCTCATGGGAACACAGGGAACGTCCTCAAATGCAGGCAGAGCCAACAGGGAGCTGGGCTGGGGATACACAAACCAGGGGGTTCTTATTGCATAGCAATAAAAGTATCTTTTGTTTGTTTGTTTGTTTGTTCTGCAAATTGAGGGTTTGGATCCCTCCCTGGGCCCAGTTTGGTTCTGCCCACCCACGTTCCCGAGGCTCTCCTGATGCTCATGATCCCACGAGGCTGAGGCTGCCCTGGGAGAGACAGGGACACAGGGATGGCCCCAAATGTCCCTTTCCTATGAGCAGGGCCCAGGAAGGGCTGAGCTGCCCCCTCACACAGCCCCAGCTCCTGGGGCAGCTCCAAACCCTCCTGCTCCCAGAGGACTTCCCAAGCCAATCCTATGGATTCATCCTGCTGTAAGGAATACCTCCGACTGTAAACAAGGCTTCAGACTTTAAAGGTGTCTCCCAAATTACAGGATGCAAATTTCTCTCTGTCAGACACTTTTACAGAGGAGGCCTCACCCATTTAATGCTGTCATATTCCCAGGGGGGAGAGCCATGAGGATTAGGATCTTCTTTCAACCAGACAGGACCAAAGTGTTTCAAATTAGCAGTTCGAGATGGGTTTGGCTTCCTCTCGAGTCCTAATTTAGATTTGTCACCCACAAATGATGGACTAAGTAGTTAACACCAAAGCTACTCATCTACAACCTACTGCAACGAAGGAGGCCGACAAGAAATCCTTCCAAGTCTTGATAATAATGAAGTTTTTACTACCTTTTACATGTTTGACTCCCACCACTCCTGAATCCTGGGGTAGGAGCCAAAGGGTATTTTATATAAAGTAAAGCAAAAGCTTATCAACTCTGCTGCCAGAGTTCTTAGTTTGATTTTTTTTTTTTTTGGATGGTTTAAAATTCATTTACAAAAGCAGAATAATAAGGTTTCTGTGAAAGAGACCTATATACAGTAACAGGACGTAAAGGTTTTGTGTATTACAGGAAAATATCCTTGAAGCTTTTATGACTCTGGAGTCTCTGGGACTTGGACCCTTGGAAACTAAGTTTATTCCAGTGCTGGGAAGCCAGCACTAGCTAGTAATAGGTGAGACAATGAAGCACGAGTTTGTTTCCAGAAGGAACCGAAACTGCCGTGTGTGTTCTTTTGGAAGGGAAAAACAGAGACTTTTTAGGATTTTTATTGTGGAATTAAGTCCCGTAAGCCTGCTGGTGCCAATTTGTAAAGGTTGGAACTTCTTTGCCTCTTGCACTGGTCTCAGAGTGACACTGTCTGCTAAAAGTGCAGAAAGCTTGAAGAGTTTTACATTCTTCTGTAGTGCAATCCTTAAAAATCCCAGAGATTAGTGCCTGATCACTTTTGAAAAAAAGTAGACATTTTACCTAGCCCAGGGGTGCCAAAGTCCTTCTGCCACTCCTACCTTCCACCTCAGAACAGAGCTGCCCTGGAGTCAGGCCTTCCACCTTGGAAAAGTCCAATTGTGGCAACATTCTCCAGCCAAAAAAGTACAGGGGATGTTGTACTTCCAGCAGGAACTGCAGCTGGCCAGCTCCACCATCCATCCATCCATCCATCCATCTGTCCATCCATCGGTCCGAGGACACGGAGTCAGGAGTTCCAACAACAAAGCTTGAATTTGGCAATCAAAACTGGGTTGGCTGCACCCCTAAGCTAGATTTTCTACCTAGTCTAATAAAGTAAAGCACCTTTGGATTAAAAAATACATTAAGCTTAACAGCAACTGGACGTCTCAGTTTTGCAGTTCGATCTCCGTCGCTCTCCATGGCTTTACAGCATGGTGGGGCCAGCTGGGGAAGCTCAGTCTGTGGAGTCCAGACTCTCCGAGGGAGGGGCGTACTTCAGCCTGAACGTACCTGGACAGGGACAGGGACACAGGGTTACACATCAGCCACCTCCCACGGCTTCCCAAACCACCCCGCTGCCTCCCAGCCATGGAATCAATCACTGCAGCTCGGGTGCAATTTTAGGGAGGGCTGGCACAATTTTGTTTCATGGAATCACAGAATTCCACAATGGTTTGGGTGGAAAAGGACCTTAAAGCCCATCCAGTTCCAACCCTGACACCTTCCACTAGCCCAGGGTGCTCCCCCAATGTCCAGCCTGGCTCTGGACACTTCCAAAGATCCAGGGGCACCTGTGCCAGGGCCTGCCCACCCTGACAGGAGGGCTTGAACAGCAATTCTTCATTTAGGTTATTGTGTTGGGAGCAAGGGAAGAGGAACAGAGATTTCAGGTTCTAAAATTCCAGGGGAACTTGCAATAATGACTGAAGCTGACCTGGCTGACAATGCAGAGGCAGCAACACTGGTTCTGCTGCAACCTGTCCACAGCAGCTCCCTCCCTTCCTTGAGGTTTCTTCCCTCCCTAAAAAATAGTGTCAACCCCACAGAGCACACCTGAGGGCCTGCTCTGAGTCCTCCTCATGGGGCTGCCTAAAATTTGCCAATAGCTCAGACCATCAACTTTTAATAACAAAATATTTTCACAAGTCAGAGATTCCCAGACACCATCAGACCCCAGGGGCAGGCCTCAAGGCCACACTCTGGATTGGATCCTACTCCAAACCCAGACCCAACCATTCCAAAGTGTCACCCAAATGTGGACAGTTTTTTATTGAGACATAGTTGATGGGAAAAGAGACGTGAGAAAATACATCTGAGAAAGCAACAGCTGCCTAATTCAAGGACACAGTTTCTTTGAGCAAGAAGCTGTTCAAGAAAATATGTGATAACAGGAGGTAAAAAAGAAGCCACAAACATCCTGAGAAAGGTGGGGCTGACTTTTTATAGCTGACCAATGGTGAGCTCTATTTTTGCAATATGTATGAGCCTTATTACTGTGATTATAAAAGTGTGCCTGTCAATCAATAAATTTGAGACTTGTTGGTCATCAGCAGATGAGCAATGGCTCCCGTCTACCTTGTCACCCAAACGCAGCCATGAGCCACTTGAAGAAACACCAGCTATAACTTGACACAAAGAAAGGAATGAAACAGTTTGCTGGAAACATCAGCCTGAACTCTACACCCAGAAAAGGACCCTGTGAGTCCCACAGCCTTTACCTTGCCGATTGAAATCCATGGGTGGCTGTTTGCAGTCCTGAGCTCTGTGCCCGCTGGCCCCGCAGTTGTAACAGGAGAGGTTCCCGTTTTTTTTGTGGCCCGACCCGTTGCCGTTGCCCATCATCCCCTGTGCCTGGTACACCCCGGCCGTGCCCGCCATAAAGTTCTGCATGGGGGGCACGGCGAAGGTGGACTGGCCGGCCATGACGGAGTCGGGGGCCAGGCCGCTGTTGTAGGCCGTGTGCACCACGGGGAACGTGGTGCTGCTGTTGTACTGCTGCGTGTTGATGTAGCCGTTGCTACACAGGGGGTTGAAGGGCAGAAAAGGGAAAGTAAACATGGAAGGTCCTGAAAAGGGGTGCTGGAAATAGTTGGCGTAGCTGACGGTCATGCCGCTGGAGCCGCAGTTGCCGCTGCAGCCGCAGGAGCTGCACACCATGCAGCCGGGGGGCTGCGGCGGCGGCTGCTGGTGGTGGTGGTGATGGTGGTTCTGGTTGGGGACGGGGACGCTCCCGGCCGAGCCGCTGCTGCTGCTGCTGCTACTGCTGCTGCTGCTGTAGAAGTTGTTGTCGGCGCCGGAGGAGAGCGTGGGGCTGGAGCTGGGCGCGGGGCAGCTGGGCAGGTTGGCCATGGTGGTGAAGGACGGGGACGGGTGGCTGCTGGAAGAGGCCGCGTTGCTGTTGGCGCAGAAGCTGCCCTGCATGGGCGCCACGGGCACGCTGCTCATGGCAGAAAAGGCAACTTTGGTGTTGGCTGTGTACAGAGCAGTCCGGGGGTTGATTATTGCAGGGGACACCGTTATTTGCATATTACTGGAGCAGGAAGTCTGTCCGGCCATGGCGGAGTCGGTGGGAAGAGACGACGACACCAGGAGTTTGATGGGCGGACGAGCCACGTGGAAGACTGTGCTGGACGTCACCGTGGCAGCAGTGCTCGTCTCCACTATGAGTCCTGGCTGCTGGGCTGGTTTGATCACTCTGTCCAGAGCGGAAGCGTGGACGACTTTGGTGCGAGGCCCAAAGTTCATGGTGGACGTCGGGGAGCTGCTCTCGGCACCCCCCGACAGCACCTGCAGGGGCTGGTGTGGGGAGGACGCGGACATGACGTCCACCACGGCGTTCCCAAAGCCCTTCTCCATCTTTATGCTGCCCCTCGAGCCGGGAGACACTTTATTCCTTTCCTCCAAAGACAAGAGGGAGTGCACGGAGGACGAGAGCAGCTTCATGTCGGCGGAGCCGCGCTCGGGTTTGTGCACGGAGCCGAGCATGCGGATGGGGGCCATGTGCGAGGGGCTGGGGGACAGCATCTGCATGGGCAGCGCGTGGTGGCCGGCGGGGCCCGAGCCACCATCGTTCTGCACGGGCAGCACCTGGGCCGTGGGCCTGGCAGAGCTCGAGGGGAAATGGTTCAGCAGCATCACCGGCTTCTCCTTGTCCGAGGCGTCCAGGTGGAGCTCCAGGCCTGGGGAGAGAGGGGCGGTGAGGACAGCGCTGGGCGGGGCAGGGGGCGCGGCCGCGGGGCTCTGCTTACGTCTCTCGTTCTCCTCGGCGCTGTCCGAGCTCTCCTCCCGTGCCTGGATCCCCATGGGGCTGGAGCTGGAGCTGGAGTACTCGGAGGAGCTGCCCTCCCTGGGCAGGGGGTGGGCTGCCTGATCCACGTCCACTCGCAGCTCTGCAGGGACAGGGGACACGGAGGTGACGCTGACAGCACCTCAGCAGGACACGGCCGTGCTCACCATTTACAGGGATACATCACAGGTGGAACAGAGCAGCTGCCCATTCCCACCAGAGCCATGGAAAAAATCACTTTTTATTGTCCCCACTAATGACCAAAATCAGACTTTTTGCTTGCTCCCCGTTAAGCCAATGGCTTTTGGCAGATAAAGGTTGGGGAAGCAGCAGCACAGGAGTGAGGTGACCCTTGAGCAGGCTCAGCTGAGCACAGCAGTGTCCCCTGCTCCCCTTACCTGCGGCGTGGTTGCCCCGGATGCTCTGGATAGGCCCCACGTGGGAAGTGGGGGGAACCCTGGCCACCCCACTGCTGGTCACTGAGGAAGGTGTGGAGGGGTTTAGGCACCGTTTCTCTGACTTCTCCCTACAGGGTGATGGAGAGAAGTGTGAGGAGACAGAAACTGGCTAAAACACAAATAAATAATTCCATTTCTGAATGAACCCAAGGCAGACAAAGCCCATTGAACAATCCACTGCTGCTGTGCCCATTTCAAATGGAAACACTTGGAAATCACAGCAGTGCTGACCAGAACTGCCAGCACTTAGGGTTGGACTATTTGCCATCTGATTACAACACTATGCTCTTATTTGTCCAGGGTAAAACATCCCCAAACCCTGACTAAACTCTAAAATTCTATCACATATTATGTCAGCACATCCCAAACCCAAAGAGAAAACAAACACAGCTCCAAGTTTTCCAAACAAACTCTGGAAAAACTAAGATGGCTGATAAACACTGCCAAGGAGCTCTGATAAATGGGCACAGATTTGGGTTTCTAATTGCTTTTTAGGGAACAGCAGTAGCTGCAGAATAAACACTTTCCTGTAAGTGGAGATGCAAAAACCAGGACAATCTGTTGCATCAGTGTCCCCAAAGGGCTGTCACAGCTGCCTGGGGTCACTGTGGGACACTGAGGCAGCTCCTGAAGTAGCTGTGCTCCATCCACATGGACTGGAGCCAGAAAATTGTCACTTCCTAGGAAAAAAGGCCTGACTTGGGGAGAGCATCCCCTGGGCCTGCAAACCAACAGCTCCCACCAATGCCAAGTGGATAGGAAGCCCAAAATCTTTGCAATAAATGTGATACCAGTTTTAAAAAACCTAAACACAATGTGTGTATTTTGTAGACTGAAAGATTTGGTATCCTTATCAGAACCCTGACCAGGCAGCAGTAAACCAGAAAGTGCTAACTATTGTTTAATAATGGAGATAATAATCATCCCTATCTCCATGGGAACCATGGCAGGTTTGTGCTCTGGGAAGCAAAATTGGCATTTTTTGACCTTAAAAGTTCACCCAGCCCTCACTTACTTCTCCAGCTCTAGTTGGGTCTTGAGCTTCTTCTTTGCTCCCATGGTGAGGGACTCAAACTTATTCAGATCTTCCTCAGTAAGACTCAGAAACTTGGAAAGAAAAAATATGTTTAGTTTTATATCCTGAAATATTCTTATTCCCATTTTTAGTGAACAGCAATTCCAAAAGCCAACTTTAAAACCATTTTTAAATTCAAAGAAACTCTCTACTCCAGTTTTCAATTATAGTGTAAAAGGAAAGTGTGGGGGACAAGCATGAAAGAAAGAACATCTGCAGATTTAATTTAATTGGGTGTGTGCTTGTATTAACCAGTCACAATAAAGATGAAATAACTCGTGTACATATTAAAATAGAATTAAATTAAAATAGAACTTGGTGCTATCAGTGAATTTAAGGATCTTAGAAAATCACTCCAGTTTTCCCAGTGTGTCATTTACCACAGAAGTGGAGTAAAAATATACACCAATAGTAAATTTAATAATAAAATATAGAGGTAGATACAGACATTTATATTATAATGTAATTAAAATGAAAGCCAGTGAAGTATGCATAATAATATTTGCTTTTTAAAAATACAGTGGAATATAGAGTTTTACTACTTTATTAAAGAAAAAAACCCCACAGTATATTTCCCTTCTTATAATGAAAAAAATTCAATCAGAAGCCTCTGGTAAGAGATTGAAATTAAATCCATAAAATATTCCAAAGCAGCACAAAGCTCAGCCCAAGCCTCCCTCCACTGGAGGGCGTTCCAGGCCAAAAGACAGAGGACAAGGGATCTCCCTCTGGAGCTGGGAAAATGCTCCAAAACCTTGCTGAGACAAAATCCACACACACAGCTGTGATCTGGGACTCTTACAATGCAAAGATGTAAGAGATGATTTTTCCACAGGAATTTCTGCAGGAAACAAACCTCACTCACTTATGTTCATATTCATGCCACGAGTCTGAAAATCTAGTTCTTAAAATGAGGATAACCAAATATTTTGGGAGAAAAATCAACCAAGAAGCAGAATTCCAGAGAAATCAATATATTTAGGTATCTCCAGCACACAAAAGGATGTCCAGGGAGCCAAGCAGAGCTGCTGAGGCAGCATCCCAGCTGGATCTCCAAGCTCTCCATGAGGAAGCCTGGGAGAAGCAGCTGTTGGACAGCCCCGGACACAGCACAGAGTGAGAACAGCAGGAAGGCTTTCATCAATTCATTCCTGCTTGCAGCAAGTGAAAACCTCCCCAGCACGTGCCAGAAACTTGTGTGTGACCCTCATTGAGATGTTCCCAGCCTGGAGAAGGAGGGGATCATTAAAAGCTGCCTGCTCCCCTCCATCTCCCGCCCTACCTTCTCCATGGTGAGCTGTTTGAAGACGGGGTAATACTTGTGCAAGCGCAGCTTCCTGAGCCAGTCCAGGATCCCATTTTGCTCCTGTGTCTGAGGGGTCTGAGGGCTGGAAGACATCAGCATGGCAGGGGAGGAGCTGTCCAGCTGGGAGCGATAGCCCAGCGCGGAGCCGGCGCCGCCCGCGTGCGCGCAGTGCGCCAGAGACACCGGGGCAGCGGCCGAGTGCTGCACGTGGCTCTGGGAAGACTGAATTCCAGCCACCCCACAGATAGGTCTGCAAAACACCAACAGGATTTTACTTAGTAAAAATCCCCCTAAGTAAAAATCCCTTTTGAATTAGGTTAAAAGTCTAAAAGGGTGAAAAGTGTGTAAGCCAAAGCTGAAGGAAAAACTGCAAGACAGAGATACTGAAGAGATTGATAAAGAAATCAGAGACATAAAGCAAGGCCAGGACAACCTGACCTAGGAATTGCTTTTGATAAAGAGGAACTAGCAGCAAATGTCACTCGAAGTCCATAAAAATGAATATGTATGAGACTATTGTGAAACTGTATGCATATGTATGTAGAAGGGGGATAAAAGGAGACCTGAAATTCTTGGAGGTACGAGTGCCCTTTTAGTACCTTTGGGGTACTGCAATAAACACAGACCGATCTTCGGCTCTTAACAACTTTTACAAAGTTGTGGGGGTTTCTTTTCTTTCTCCTTTACAAAGTTGTGGGGGTTTCTTTTCTTTCTCCAAAAAACAGGGTTTAGTTGCATGAGCTGTGATACCCAGAGATCAGCTGCTGTGGTCATAGAAATTGGGAAAAATTCACAGAAATTCTGGGGAAAAGCAGTCTATTGGAGCTAGGGTATGGGTTTGTAGCTGCCCTGCTCCACAGCTCAGTAACAGAGCACTTCTGGTAAAGGGTGAAGCTGATCTTCACCTCAAACAGAATTTTCCTTCAATCATTTCCTTCACTAATCACAGATATGAAATATTCTGCTGCCTCTCTGTGATTTAAAAAAGCTTTCGACAGAACGGCCTTTGCATTATTAAAAAGAAGTAAAGATGCTCAAATATAATCCCATGGAAAATTTTAATATTTCCATATGGAAGTGGCAAAAGAAGCCACAATACTGGCTCCTTGAAGGGGGTCTGGGTTTTGTTGGAGGACATGAAAATTGCCTTTTAAGAGAATGAGTTATAAACAAGATAAATATTTCACCTTCCAGATGTTCCCAGCGTAGTTCCTACTTTATACAGGGAAGGGTTGCCAGGATCTGGAAACAAGGAACACAGTCACAAATAGCATCAGTTTATGAAATGCAGTAAAAAAAAAAAAGTGTTTTTTAAACTTTATTTCAACTCACTTGAGCTCTGAAGTTGCTGTGAGGGAGATGAAGTGCTGAAGAACTTCCTGACGTGGTCGTTTTTCACCACATGGGAAGGGAACGGGGCCAGGTACCTGCAGCAAACAAAGGCCCTGCTCTGTTAGAGCCTCCCAAATCCATCAGGATTGCACTCTGGACAACACACTTGGAAATCAGATTGGAAATTTAAAAGCTGAAACACACCATGCTATTCTGAATTCAGGAAATATATGGATGTTCTTATTCTTAATACCAAACCCTGGTACCTCAGGGTTGTTTTCACTCTGGTGAGTGTTTCAGCAAAGATCCCTCATTCAGCAACCCTGAACACTTCTAGGGCAGAAAATGTTCAAATGTAAACTTGAAAATTGCCTTTCAAATGCAGGAGCCTGAGGAATATAAAATAGAGATGGATCTGTTATTGAATTTCCTCCTTTTGGAGATAAACAGCAGATGCAGAGTCTGGCAGTTTAGGGCAAAACTTCTGTCACGTTTTCCCTGTGCCTCCTTTAAGGGAAAAAAGCCCTTTACCAGCATTCCAGCTCCTCCAGGGGGCTGTGGGACAAGGGATGGAGGGGCAGGACAAGGAGGGACAGCTTTGAGCTGGAAGAGGAGGGATTTAGAGAGAAATCCTTCCCTGGCACAGGTGCCCAGAGCAGCTGTGGCTGCCCCTGGATCCCTGGCAGTGCCCCAGGCCAGGCTGGACAGGGCTGGGAGCACCCTGGGACTGTGGGAGGTGTCCCTGCCATGGCAGGGGTGGGATGGGATGAGCTCTGAGCTCCCTTTAACCCAAACCACTCTGAGATTCCACAAAAAAAGCCAATTTCCCAAAGCTTTGCCCCTTGCACACCCAGAGGTGTTTCCCAGCTGGAACCCCCAGAGCTCAGGGCTGAATTTCACAGCTGAGCAGCACCTTGGAGCAGCTTTCCCCTGCTCCAGAGCTGCAGCTGAGCCCTGGCAGGGCAGTTGCTGCTCCATTAACCCAGATTTGCAGAGGCTGCTGTTCCCAAGCAGCAGGCACACACACTCCCTGCAGCCTCCCAAAGTCTCCCTGGAGCACAGCAAGGCACTGGCAATGCTGCCTGCCATGAAAATAAGCCAGGCTTGCACCTGCTGGCTGCTGCCTATGGAAAAACAACATCCACCATGGCCTAGGGAAAAAAAAAAGTGGAAAGGAGAAGCTCTAATAAAGTGAATTAATATTTTAAAGTGTCATTTAATTTTGTAATAATAAGATATTAGGATGGGAATAATATTAATATTATGATAATCTTGTTTTCTGTAGATAAAAGACAGTAGTAGCTGAAAGGAATTTAAGTCACTCCTATTTTCCTAGGAAAATCATATTTGGAAAGAGAAACCTGATGTGATCTGCCACAGATTATGATATTTAAAATACTGGTTTATATGAAATAATGGCCAGATGATTTGTGATAATTTGAGGAGGTACAAGATAAGATTTCAAAAAATTTCTTAGTTGTTAAAGGCTTCCAAAAATGTAATATTTTAATAATAGCTAAATACATACCTAACTTTTTAAAATTAAAGTAAAATAAACACCATGACAACCTAAAATGACTGAGAAAATAAAAACTCTGTGAAAAGGAGAGCAAAAAATCCCCACAACTCATTCCTCAATACAGATGGGTGACTATTCAGGCTTCTATTTTTTCCTGAGTTTTGAGTGGTTGTTTTAAACAATTCTGGTTATTTTTGAGTCCAAAACAAATTTTTGCAAAACCAGTGATCCTCTATTTGTTCTTCACAAGGAATGAGGAAATATCAATTCTCCAGGAAGCTTAATACAGAATATTATTACCATCTGTATTTCTCAAGAAAGAATTCCTGAAAAATTGTTATGCACTGGAATTAATGGAACATCCAGGAAAAAAGCTTAGGATCAGGCTCTAATTTCTTTGAAGTAATTTAGAATATGGAGATAATATTTCTATTTCTTGGTTTTTTTTTTTCATTTTCTCAGTGAAAAGATAAAAACCCCACAAAATCCCAGCATACCTCAGGTCTGATTCCAGGTCCATGTGGTTCCGTTCCAGGTAAAATGAATCTGGACCAGCTAAGCAGGGAATGAATTTCTCCAAGTTTTCTTCTGGATACAGCTGAGACAGCTAAAGGGGGAGGATATGACAAATTCAACTTGAAAAGTTTTGTTATTTCTATGAGGTTCAAGCCACTGCCTGTTATAAATCAAATATTTTATTAAACTCAATCTGAATTATCTTGGCACATTTTGAGAAGTATCATTGAACAAAATTAGAGAGAGGGAGAAAATATTTTTTTCTTTTTTTAAGTGTTTTTCTTATTGTCTTTACCTTTGAAATGAATTCAGTCACTTCAGCAGAAGATTTGGTTACCAACGTCACTGAAGAATCCGACCACAGGACCTTGGGGAAGAGCAAGAAGCATTTGTTTAGTAATTAATTTAATTTGGTTCCTCTAAATTCAGTAATTGGTATCAACTGTCCCTCACAGATGTTGTGATGGGTGACATCAAGAAGGAAACACTTTTTTTTTTGTGCACAAGGACAAAATTGCTGCCCAGTTCTTGCTGGTTTTACATTTATCAACTGCTGTGGATGCTTGGAAAAGCCCCTCAGAGTTTACACAGCCCTCACACCCTGCAGACATCCAGAGTTAAGCAAGCAACCACAGAGTAATGGAATTTTTTCCCCTCATTATTGTTAAAGAAAACAGCTGGTTTGTAGGATCTGCTTTCCAACAGGAACAGCTCCCCCACACAAGGCTGCCTATTGCTAATTAATCAACTCCATATGCCAGGAAAATTGAGAATGGCAGCAAAAACCCAGTAAAAAACCTTCCCAGTGAAACCTGCAGCTCCTGCTCCACACTCCATCTTGTCCATGCTCTAAAAAATGGGAATATTCAGGATTTCTTCCCACACAAACAAGCCACGACACCCTTGGATCTTGAAGCATTTATTGCTTGGGAGATGAGGTTTAATCAAGCCAAAAATCAGGATTTCTTGGCTTGAGGAAAATCAGCATGAGCCAGGCCAGGGGTGAATCCCTATGGATCCAAAATATCCATTGGAGCATCTGGGAGGCAGCTGGATCCAAAGAGAAGGAGCTGGGTGGGAGTTTGGGGATCACAGAGCAGCCTCTCACATGACATTGGTTTCAATGACAACTCCAAACATACACAAAGTTTTTCCAGCCATCCAAAAGCTGCCAAAATGAGTGGGGAGAGGAGAGGATTTCAAAATATATTACATAAGGGAGGAATTTCCTCTCAGCAGAGCTGTTACACAAAAAAAAGGGGGGAAAAGAAGACAGAAACTTGAGCAGTTTTACCAAGTTTGTGGGTTGGTTTGTTTTAAAGTTTGTGGTAAATAAAGGAATTTCAGAAAGTACAGGAAATATTCTCTTTTTTTTTTGGTTCTGTAATAACTCAACAACTGTCATGACTTCTGTTTTAACTTGAATTTTCAATCCTTATAAAACAAAAATGTGAACTGTAAATGAGGGGAACAACAGCACTGCAAACACTAAACTGCTCCATCCATTGACCTGCTATTCCCAAGCTCCTAAACTGAACAAAATCATTCCATAATTGGGTTTTTAACCCAGCAAACAGCAATTTATCAACTCAGCTGAAGTCTCTGCTCTTCCTTCAGTTCAAGCTGTTGAGGCAAACACTGGGTACAGTAATTTCTGGTATTTATAGAAAAATTTGTAATAGGAAAAGAAGTTTCACGAGATCTTAATTGGAGTGGAGACAACTGCAGGCTTCATACAGAGCTTGAAAAGCCCTTGGAAAAATCCTGTCTGTGATTGATGACATTTGGAACAATTGGGGATTCAGGAAATTTGGGACATTCTCCATGAATGCAGTCCTGCAGAGGTTAATGCTGCCAAAATCCCAACAGATGCTGAGGAGTTTTAAGGAATAATTTGGTGAAAGTTGTGGATAATTGGGATCCTCCCATCTGGTACCTTCTGGTTTCTCCTTTTCTCAGCCCCTACTTTGTCTCCTCAAACAAACCAAAGCTGTTTTCTGGGCTGTGCATGCCAAATTTTGGAATATTTTACTCCAGTTTGTCAGCTGCTCTGCAGCACCACTTCCATCCCTGCCACTGCTCCAGGGGATGAACAATGAACTCACCCTGCAGTGGGATGGGAGCAAAATCCAACAGGGGAACTGGTGGGGTGGGGGCTGAGCCACTGTCTGTGCTACTGTCACTGTCTGTGCCACTGCTGCCATTGTCTGTGCCACTGCTGCCACTCCCACTGCCACTGTCTGTGCCACTGTCACTGTCTGTGCCACTGTCACTGCTGCCACTGCCACTCTCTGTGCCACAGCACTGCTCCCACTGTCACTGTCTGTGCCACTGCCACTGTCTGTGCCACTGCTGCCACTGCCACTGTCTGTGCCACTGCCACTGCTGCCACTGTCTGTGCCACTGCCACTGTCACTGCCATTACACTGCTCCCAGTGCCACTGTCAGTGTCACAGCACTGCCCCCACTGCCACTCAGTGCCACAGCACTGCTCCCACTGTCAGTGCCCTAGCACTGCTCCCAGTGCCACTCTCAGTGCCACAGCACTGCTCCCACTGTCAGTGCCCTAGCACTGCTCCCAGTGCCACTCTCAGTGCCACAGCACTGCTCCCACTGTCAGTGCCCTAGCACTGCTCCCAGTGCCACTCTCAGTGCCACAGCACTGCTCCCACTGCCCCTCTCAGTGCCACAGCACTGCTGCCAGTGCCACTCTCAGTGCCACAGGCCCTGCTGGCACTGCCACCCAGGCCAGGCTGCCTGCAGCTCACACAGCAGCCCCTGCCCTGCCCTTCCTGCAGGATGAGCACCCCTCTGCTGGGGAGGGTTTTATTCCCTTTGCCAACACTTTCAGACCATGGTGAAAATCCCCTTCCAGTCAGCTCCCCCAGCTCTTGCCCCACTGAGGTTTCCTCAAGTGTAGGAATGTGCCCCCTGTTGAGGGAGTGACTCCATTATTCTTTGCCTGCTTAAAAAGGCAAAAAATCCAAAGTTTCTCTCTCAAAGACCTCTCACAGGACCTTTGGGACTTCACCTCAAACCTGGGGCTGTCCAACTGGACAGAGGCCAAGAGGTCCCACCTATGTAATTCACTAGAAAAGAACAAAGGAAATATTTGCTTTTGTGGGGTGTTCTAGCAGTGCAAGAACCTCTTGCCCCGGGCTTGGTTTTTCTCTGGAAGAGCTTTGTTATTTTACCTTTTATTAAACCTTTTTCTGTTTCCAGCACTGCCTCAGAAGCCATCCTGCTGATTTTATGGTGTTTGGGGTAGCTGGGTTATCTCAGGTGTGATGGGTTCCTCTGAGAGCTCCCAAGAGAAACCCAGAACTCAGCCCTGCAGAGTTCCCAAAGCTTTTCTGGACTCTCCAACCTTCTGGAACCACATCCCACCACAGGCTCCCTCCCTGCCTCTCTCCAGAGCTGTGCCCTCAGAGCCCACACTGCTCTCTGGCCAGATTAAGACTGAAATTCTCTCTGGTTTCTGCATTCCAGCAGAAGAATGGACATTGGATATAGATATGGATAATATCCTGTAACTGTGGTATCATATTTCCCCCTAAATAAACACTTTCCTCCCCCAAAATTTCCTCCATTAAAATGTTTTTTGGGTTTTTTTTTTTTGCTAATTCCCACCTACCAACCTCTGCATCATCCACAGCCATTTATGACTTCCAAATCATTGATTAAAAGCTCTCAGTCCCAAAGGAGCTCTGCTCTCACAAAGGACTTTTGGGATCTAACAATAAAATTTGAAAATTTCCTCAACTCCTCCTTAAGTATTATCCTCCCTTCTTTCATAGGAAAGGAAACCCAAACTTACCTCAAAGGAATACTCAACATTTCTTTCATTCTTCTTGTGTGCCAGCCCCTTTAATTCCACTTTTTCAACACTCACTATGGAAAAACAAAGAGAGAAGAAGAATGAGGAGGATGTTCCTAAATACAGACAGAAGTGATGACTTTTGGGAAGTGCCAGGCCTTGTTTTGAGAGCATCCCATGACCTGTGGAGGTGCTCCAGGTGCCCAGTTCCAACTTCCTCCCTCAGGAATGTTGGTACCACCACTTCATGCTGTTTCCCAGCCTAAAAAAGTTTAATTCCAAGCAGTTTCAACCCAAATAATCCACTGCAAGCAAAGCTCTTATCACCCCACTCATCTCTGCAATAACACACATGGAATTATCTTAATAGCATCAGGAACAAACCATCCCTCCCAGGGGAACTGGCATGAGGAAGAGCTCTCCATGTTTTCAGGGCCTGGTTTTACAAGTTCAGTTTGGTTCCATGGCTCTGTTCACATCCTGGCTCCTCCCTTCCTGCAGCTTCACAGAAAAATTCACTTGGAAGAAGGTGTAAGTAAAACCAGGATCTGAGTGTGCCAAGGATGGAATGCCAGGACAGGTTATTTTACACATCACATATTTGGTGTGCTGAGTTCTGGGAGACTCCCACTTCCCAAGACACCCAGATGAGGAATTCACCATGAAAAACTTTTATTTCATCAACTTTCTATTCTCTTATAAATTCCTCCTGCCTTATGACTGCACACATGGGGATACACACATGGATTTTTCCAATAAAAAGCCAATTTACATTGGCTTAAAACTTCAAAAGCAGAATTATCCCAACCCAGAGTCAGTAAAATTTCACCTGTGAGTGCCAGGTGCCTGAAGGGACATGTGCTATGCCTGGAGTGTTTTCACTGAGCAGCCCTAGCAAGCAGAGCCCAGAATTCTGTCACTTTATTTCCAGGGAATCCCCATTTACAAGCTGTTAACCTGTTTTCAGACTATTTATTATTAACTTTTTGTTATCAGTAAGACTCAAACCAATGTTCATCACATGGAACTTCCTCCTGAGTGCCCAACAAACCACTGCAGTGAAATTACAGCAGCACCATTGCAACACCTGCTTGTGCCACCTCCCTTGTCCCTGTCCCCAGGGAGGCTCCACCCAAAGCCCATCTGGAGCTTGAGTTCCCTCTGTTTCCCAACTGCTGTGGCCTGAAGGTTTCACTGAGATATTTTAAATTTTTTATTGTGTTCTCAGACAATCCCACAATGGTTTGGGGTGGAGAGGACCTTAAAGCCCATCCAGATCCAACTGTGACACCTTCCCTGTCCCAGGTGGCTCCAAACCCCACCAGCCTGGCCTTGGGCACTGCCAGGGATCCAGGGGCAGCCACAGCTGTGCCAGGGCCTGTGCCAGGGCCTGCCCACCCTCCAGGGAACAATTCCTGCCCAAAATCCCATCTAAACCCACTCTCTGGCAGTGGGAGCCATTCCCTGTGTCCTGCCCCTCCATCCCTTGTCCCCAGTCCCTCTCCAGCTCTCCTGGAGCCCCTTCAGGGTCTCTGAGCTCTCCTGGATCCTTCTCCTCTCCAGGTGAGCATCCCCAGGTGTGTCCCAGCCCTGGAGCAGCTCCCTGGGCTCCTCTGGACCCCTTCCAGCATTGCTGACTCTGGGCACAGCTCTGCAGGTCCTGCTCATTCACAAATGTTACCACCTGGGTCCTGGCTGCTTAAAAATCTCTTCTTTGAGTCTTATTTGCAGTGAAGATTTTGAAAACCCCCAAATTCAGCTCTACAGATGTTTGTGGTTGCCTTTACATGGAGAAAATGAATATTCCTGTTCTGATCCTCCTCCATGTAATTCCCAATTACAATGACATCAATCCCTGGGCTTAGGAATAATGTCAATTCATGACTTACTGCTTTCTCCTGCACATTCTGCTTTTTGGAGAGGTTTGTTCCTTTCAAAAGATTGCACTGGGTTCCTCTCACACTTCTGAAATGATTTTGTGCCACATGCTGAGCACCACAGGGGTAAATCTGCTCACCAGACACTGCTGAGCCATCCACACAATATTCAGTGGTATGAAGGTTTGAACATGAAGATTTGAAAAGGTTAATTAAAAAAAAAAAACCTCAGTACATTTATTTAAGAGAATTCAGGGCCCCCTGAGTTGTGATCACAGCTAAAATAAACTGAATATTGATTGGAATTGTGAGTACTACAGGATTATAATGAGGAAGAATGTGTAAAATGGGTATTGAGAGGGGGAATGTGGTGAAGCAGCTGAAGGATGAGCAAATAACTTGCAGAAATCCTGGTGTCAACTGCTGCAACATCTGGGTTAGAAAAACACAGCCTGTGTTATGCAACATTTGTTGTTT
Source organism: Geothlypis trichas (assembly GCA_009764595.1). NCBI lineage: Eukaryota > Metazoa > Chordata > Aves > Passeriformes > Parulidae > Geothlypis > Geothlypis trichas. Next base: position 19,535,668 of record CM019911.1, read on the forward strand.
ATAGCAAAGCCAGCATCACTTTTCTGCAACTGTTCTTATCATTTGGCATTTCTAAAGGATTCAAAGCCCATCTCTTGCAGACATTCATTTTTCATCTCCAGCAATTGCAGCACAATTGGATTACTCAGAGACATAAACCCAAGCTATTCCTGCTTTACTCTGTGGTTAATAACAAACCTTAAATCACCCCTGGATTTTCTGGTGCTGACAGTGCCACAACCTTTCCTGCTCAGAGTCTGGGCTGAACCCACCCAGTAATAAAATGCACTGCAGTGAGTTCATCATGGAACAGGATTGCAATTAGAAAAGTGGTAAAGATTGAGGGAAAGATTTCTGCAGTGATTTTGTGAGATGAGCTCTGTTCTAGAGCAGGAAATGCAGCTCATGCCCTGGACAGGCTTTAGGGACAACCCACTGGATAATTCCTCATATCACACCAAGAGCTCCAGGAATTTTCTCCCAGCTAGCTAAAATATCATGAAAAACATCACCTGCCTGAAGAAATCTTATTTAATTTATCAAGTTGTATGTTTGTGTTCTGTGGCCTCTCACCCACTCTGTGTGTTGTTTAACTTCTGGTTGGTTTTATTGAAATAACCTCCCTAAACCTACCCTGAAGCTCAACTTTATTCCATCAGTGCTACAGAACTCCAGAAGGAAAGGTGCCATCCACCAACTACAAAGGGAAGAAAAAAAAAGAAGATATTTTTATTTACTGCTTTCACTCTCAAAAGCTCAAAGAGCTGAGGCTACTCAGTATCCCAATAAATGAGTCCAGGAGCAGAAAACCCTTTGTACAGAATTAAGGACACATGATACTGATGGCTTTTCAGGGTGCTGAATTCAGCAAAACTCCAACTTCCCAACCCAGGGGACACAAAAAGTTAAAAATTCCTAATTCAGGAGATTCCCAAAGTTCAAGTTCCTAATTCAGGAGATTCCCAGAGTATACTCACACTGGCAAGGGGGCATATGAGGTTTTTTGTCATGGAGATTTATCCAGAAATACCTGGGAAATTCCAGCAGGTGAATGGAACAGCTGGATGAGATCCCCAGGAGGGTGGGACAGGAAAACAAAGGGGGTTGGAGAAACTCAGGATGCAGCAGAAATTCCATCAGGGCTGTGGCACCACCTGCCAGGACCTTCTGGTGTCATCCCTTAAGGGGATTTTTTAAATTATTATTATTATTATTATTATTATTATTATTATTATTATTATTATTATTATTATTTGCTGCTGTCTCTAAACACAAGAGAAGCATTTTCCATGTAGTTCTGGAGTCCATTTGCTGGTGCCCAGCATGGCAGGCTGAGTGTGGAACCCTCCAGGGCTGGGGCACAGGCAGGAAGCAGAGCCAGGGAAAACAGCCAGGGAGCCTGCAGACATTTTATTCAGCTCTGCTTTCCTCCTTTTCCTATTTCCTGGGGGCTTTTCCCCTGGTTTTTATTTTCTATTTTCATATTTCCTATTTTGCAGTTGGAGATTTTCACCCTTTTGGCTGATATTGGAGCATTTCTCATGTGCTCATTTCAGTGCTCCTGTGAAGGGACACACACAATTCCCTCTCTCTGCTCACACCAGGTGTTCAATCCTCTGGATTTCTGTCTCTCCAAAAAATCAGGAGTTTGGATCTCCTCCTCTTCCCAAAATGTCAGCAGCTTCACAGGGCTTTGCCCCTGATTTTTATTTTCTATTTTCATATTTCTTATTTTGCAGTTGGAGATTTTCACCCTTTTGGTTGATATTAGAGCATTTCTCATCTGCTCATTTCAGTGCTCCTGTGAAGGGACACACACAATTCCCTCTCTCTGCTCACACCAGGTGTTCAATCCTCTGGATTTCTGCTCTCCCTCTCCAAAAAATCAGGAGTTTGGATCTCCTCCTTTTCCCAAAATGTCAGCAGCTTCACAGGGCTTTCCCCCTGGTTTTTATTTTCTATTTTCATATTTCCTGTTTTCCAGTTGGAGATTTTCACCCTTTTGGCTGATTATTTCTCATCTGCTCATTTCAGTGCTCCTGTGAAGGGACACACACAATTCCCTCCCTCTGCTCACACCAGGTGTTCAATCCTCTGGATTTCTGCCTCTCCAAAAAATCAGGAGTTTGGATCTCCTCCTCTTCCCAAAATGTCAGCAGCTCCACAGGGCTTTTCCCTGTTTTTTTATTTACATTTTTTCATATTTCCTATTTTCCAGTTGGAGATTTTCACCTGCTCATTTCAGTGCTCCTGTGAAGGGACACACACAATTTCCTCTCTCTGCTCACCCCAGGTGTTCAATCCTCTGGATTTCTGTCTCTCCAAAACATCAGGAGTTTGGATCTCCTCCTTTTCCCAAAATGTCAGCAGCTCCACGGGGCTTTCCCCCTGATTTTTATTTTCTATTTTCATATTTCTTATTTTCCAGTTGGAGATTTTCACCCTTTTAGCTCATACTGGAGCATTTCTCCTCTCCTTTCAGTGCTCCTGTGAAGGGACACTCACAATTCCCTCCCTCTGCTCACACCAGGTGTTCAATCCTCTGGATTTCTGTCTCTCCAAAAAATCAGGAGTTTGGATCTCCTCCTTTTCCCAAAATGTCAGCAGCTCCACAAAGCAAAAGGGCAATTCCAACCCTTCAGGATTTGCCATTCCTGGCTGGTAAAGGTCAGGGTAAAACCTGCACTGGAGGTGGGCAAGGGCAGAAAAGCCATTTTGAGAAGCCACATCAATCAGATATTGATCTTTTTATAATTCCCTCTTTACAGCTGCTGGATCCATCCTAATAAAAGGATTAGATAGATCAGTGCCTCAGTCCAAACTGAGAATTTTGTGCTCCTCCTGAAAAAGTAAAGTAATTAAAGATAAATCAGGAGTGTTGATTGTGGCCCAGCCCTTCTGCATAAAATCCAATATTTCACCACTCCATACCTAGAGGATTTCCTTTGATGAAATCCCTGGATGCAGGGTCAGCTTGGGTGGGATGTACCATGGAAATGCCACTCTCCAGGTGGCAAAATCTGAATCTCCTGAAACTGGGTTGAACATTTTGGTTTGTGGTTCTTCACCAAAAACAGCAGAAAGGCTGCAAGTTATCTTTAAATAATAAAAAAAAAAACAAAACAAAACACCCCAAAACAAACAAAAAACCAAGCAAAAACCACCAAAAACTAACTAACAAACAAAAACCCTGGGTAAAATCCTTTCTGTAGGAGGTCACAATCATAAATGAGGCCTCTGGACTAAAAGATTTATTAGATTTTCATTCATGGAAAGAGGCATCAAACACCATGACAAGCAACTGAGTTTGTGCTGAAAAAGTGGAACAAAAGGACCTCATAAAATCCTTTCCACATCCCTGTTTACACAGAAGTGGGCAGAAATGCAGCACCACCACTTTCACAAGGCATCATCTCCTGTCTGTGCTAAGAAATGTTTCCAAAGCAGCATTACCCAACTCCTGCTGCCCAGCACATGCCAAAATCTGGGAACAAAATCCCACAGAGGCTCCCCACAAACCCTCCAGGGTTTATATTCCCACATAAACAGGCAGGAGGGAAGGAAAACAGAGAGAAGAATTGATTTGCTGCATGCAAAGCACATTCATGGCAACAAAAGAGCAGAAATTAAAGGGGTTTGTGGGTTTTTTGTTTGGTTGGTTTTTGCTTATAAGTATCAGGTTAACAGAGGGGTTTTTTGGGCTGTTTTGTAGAAACTTCCTGCTTTCACTTTTTAAATCTTTGTGAAGTTTTTTATCCAGGTTATGATAAAAATCCAGGATACTCTCTTGTTCCCAGCACACACACTGATCCTCTTCTGCACAAACACACAAACACTGAGTTTTCTCATCACTAAATCTGATTTTCCTTTCTCCTACTTTCAAAACTTCAATTACTCTTTTAGTAGAATAATGGAGGCCTGCAGAATTAAATATTAGGGTTTGAGTGTGTAGGATGAGAACTGAGATTTAAACATGATCAGCATCTTTAGGGTGCCAAAAGCTTTTGCAGAAGAAAGTACCCAGACAGGGCTGCTGGATTGGCCATATTTGTGAAACAGCTCCTAAATTTGAGCACCAGCACATGGCACTGGGCAGGTGCTGGGCCTGGGAACACCCCCCAGGATCTGCTGGGAGATGTGGAATGGTGCTGTGGCTGTAAAAACTGTGTACAGAGCCAGAAAAGGCTGCAGGAGCTTGAGATCAGGGACAAGCCAGCAATATATCCCTTAATTCCAACAGCTTCAAACAAGGATGGATGCAGCTCTTTGGGATATCAGGCAGAAAGGAGGGAAAAAGGAATCCTGAAGGATGGATTTGATACCATGGCATTTTCAAGCATGATTTTAGGTAAATACATTCAACACTGATGGTTTAAAGGTATTCTACAACAAATTCAGGGAGATCAGCCACAGTGGGGTTCAACATGTGCTCATTGGGCTGCATTGTTAAAGGGCTCCAGGAATTCCATTTGCACACTGCATTTACTGCAGCTGCTGTTGATCAACTGTCTGTAAGTTTTGGATGCAGCTCTGGATTTCATTTGCTCACTGACTCATTCTCCTTCTCCCAGTTAGCTCAGAAACATGGAAAAGAATTCCTGCAAAAGTGAGCAAAGCCCCAGAGCCTGCTCATGCTGCTGCTTCCAGAGCTGCTGAGGTAATGCCCAATAATTTCACCTTCATTAACAACTCCACTGAAGGCACTTCCAGGACTCCAAAGATATGGAAATGGGAGAATCCTTCTAGGAATGCACATCCTGTGTGTCCCTCCTCTCCCTTCCATCCCATCACAGCAATCCTAAAATTTCCTAAAAAATCCTGATTTTAAGTAAATATGTTCAATACTGAAGGTTTAAAGATATTCTACAACAAATTCAGAGAGATCAGCCACACTGAGGTTCAACATGTGCTCAGGTTTTGTGCCTTGGGCTGCATTGTTAAAGGGCTCCAGGAATTCCATTTGCACACTGAATTTACTGCAGCTGATCAACTATCTGTAAGTTTTGGATGCAGCTCTGGATTTCATTTGCTCACTGACTCATTCTCCTTCTCCCAGTTAGCTCAGAAAAGAATTCCTGCAAAAGTGAGCAAAAGAAAATTTCTTTTGCAGGAAAAGAATTCCTGCAAAAGTGAGCAAAGCCCCAGAGCCTGCTCATGCTGCTGCTTCCAGAGCTGCTGAGGTAATGCCCAATAATTTCACCTTCATTAACAACTCCACTGAAGGCACTTGCAGGACTCCAAAGATATGGAAATGGGAAAATCCTTCTAGGAATGCACATCCTGTGTGTGGCCTCCTCTTTCCATCCTACCACACCAGTCCTAAAAGTTCCTAAAAAATCATGATTTTAAGTAAGTATGTTCAACACTGATGGTTTAAAGATATTCTACAACAAATTCAGAGAGATCAGCCACAGTGGGGTTCAACATGTGCTCAGGTTTTGACCCTTTGGGCTGCATTGTTAAAGAGCTCCAGGAATTCCATTTGCACACTGCATTTACTGCAGCTGATCAACTGTCTGTAAGTTTTGGATGCAGCTCTGGATTTCATTTGCTCACTGACTCATTTTCCTTCTCCCAGTTAGCTCAGAAACATGGAAAAGAATTCCTGCAAAAGTGAGCAAAGCCCCAGAGCCTGCTCATGCTGCTGCTTCCAGAGCTGCTGAGGTAATGCCCAATAATTTCACCTTCATTAACAACTCCACTGAAGGCACTTCCAGGACCCTAAAGATATGGAAATGGGAGAATCCTTCTAGGAATGCACATCCTGTGTGTGGCCTCCTCTCCCATCCTATCACACCAGTCCTAAAAGTTCCTAAAAAATCCTGATTTTAAGTAAATATGTGAAACACTGAAGGTTTAAAAGTATTCAACAACAAATTCAGAGAGATCAGCCACACTGAGGTTCAACATGTGCTCAGGTTTTGTGCCTTGGGCTGCATTGTTAAAGGGCTCCAGGAATTCCATTTGCACACTGAATTTACTGCAAGGCACCTCAAGGCACTTCCAGGACTCCAAAGATATGGAAATGGGAGAATCCTTCTAGGAATGCACATCCTGTGTGTGGCCTCCTCTCCCTCCCCATCCTATCACAGCAGTCCTAAAATTTCCTAAAAAAATAATGATTTTAGGTAAGTATGTGCAACACTGGAGGTTTAAAAGTATTCAACAACAAATTCAGAGAGATCAGCCACAGTGGGGTTCAACATGTGCTCAGGTTTTGTGCCTTGGGCTGCATTGTTAAAGAACTCCAGGAATTCCATTTGCACACTGCATTTACTGCAACTAATCAACTTTTTGCATCCAAGTGAGAAGTGTAAGTTTTGGATGCAGCTCTGGATTTCATTTGCTCAGTGACACATTTTCCCTCTCCCAGTTAGCTCAGAAACATGGAAAAGAATTCCTGCAAAAGTGAGCAAAGCCTGGGGTGTAGGGCAGCTCCATTAATATCAGCCTTGCACAGAAAATTTAAATAAGCAGGCTGCCCGTGTTGAATTTATCTAACAAAAACATCTCTGAAATCAAGAGAAATGTTCAACTTTGGATATAAATAATTTTACTTTCTGGGTAAGCAAGCTGCAGTTGTATATTTAGTCTGGTTTTATCTGATGGAGTGCTTATTTTATTTACTATTCTTAGAGCACTTTCAAACAAAATGTTGGCTTTGTTTCTCATTCTTAAGAGGAGCTTTGCTCATCATACAGAAATCTCCTGCTTTTCCCCAGAAAGGATTTTCTCTGGCACATAAAATTCCCTGAGCCCCCTCAAACCCAAGGTGAGCCTCATGATTAATTCTGATCTGAAAGTTGTATTCACCTACAAAATTACACAAGCAAAGTCTCTTTTCCGTGGAAAAACTGACAGAAAACTTTCTTTTTTTTTTTTGCTAAAGTGTAGCAAAGCCCAGAAATCCAGACTTCCCTAAATCCCAAATATCCCAACCCAGCTGAGCTGAAGGCTTTGAAGTTTGAGGTTTGCATGGAGCAGCTGCTTACCCTGAGCTCAGAGAGAGGATTCCAGCCCCAGAAAGGAAACCAGAACAGGCAAAAAGTGACACATTCAGCTGGTCAGCACAGCTGGGGACATGAGCTGGGGCTTGCTTTGAAGTGTGGAGTAATGTCCTAAATACCAATGGACAAATGGAGCTCACAGCAACACCCAGGGAAATCCACAGCACCTTTGGGTGCAGTTGAACCAACCACAAACCACCTTGGCTGGAGGTGAGGAAAATGGACACTGAGCTGAAGCTGTTATTACCTGTGAGTTTCCCTCCTTAAAATCACCCAACATTTTACTCACTTCTGTGGACAGTTTTTTACTGAGACACAGTCGATGGGAAAAAACTGACATGAGAAAGTAAATCTGAGAAAGCAACAGCTGCCTAATTCAAAGACACGGTTTCTTTGAGCAAGAAGTTGTTTTATAAATTATGTGATAACAGGAGGTAAAAAAGAAGCCACAAACATCTTGAGGAAGGTGGGATTGACTTCTTATAGCTGAGCAATAGTGAGCTCTAGTTTTGCAATATGTATGAGCCATGTTACTGTGATTATAAAAGTGTTTCTGTTAATCAATAAATCTGAGATTTTGTCAGTCATCATCAGATGAGCAATGTCTCCCGTCTACCTTGCCACACTTCATGACTGAATAAAGATTTTTAGCCCACTCAGCTAACCATAATCTTTGTGAAGAACGACTGAGGGAGCTGGGGTTGTTCAGCCTGGAGAAAAGGAGACTCAGGGGTGACCTTATCACTCTCTTCAACTTCCTGAAGGGTGGCTGTGGTCAGCTGGGGTTGGTCTCTTTCTCCGGGCAACAACCGACACAACAAGAGGACACAGACTCAAGCTGTGCCAAGGGAGATGCAAGCTGGAAATAAGGAGGAAGTATTTTACAGAAAGAGTGGTCAAATACTGGAATCATCTACCCAGGGAGGTCGTGGAGTCACCATCCCTCGTAGAGTTTAAAAAAGACTGGATGTGGCACTTGGTGCCATGATCTAGTGAGGTGTTAGAATATGGGTTGGACTCGATCTTAAAGGTCTCTTCCAACCTAGAATTTCTGTGATTCTGTGATTCTGTGCTCTATTAAAACACCCCACAGGAACCCAACCCCAAGCGCATCAGACGAGGATTTGCAGGGCAGGATTTCAGCTCGGAGTGCCCAAGGCAGGAGCTGAGTGCTCCATATATAAATGTACATTTCTCCCAGCACAGGGCAGTTTGTTTTGCAGCCCGAGGGTGCAGTTTGTAACCATATATCGGCATGGCTGGAGCCCTGAGGGAGGGGAGGAGGCTGCAGCTGCTCAGCCAACGTGCCCTGGCTCGAAGGGCATCTGGTGCTCAAACACCCCAGCCCTGGGATCAGATGGCTCCAAGGATTCCTGCCCCTACCCAAAGGAGAAAAGGGATTCCAAGGGCACAGAAATGCAGCGTTTCAGCCTCCAAGGCAGATGAAGGAAGCAGCTTGGCTGCTCCAGGCCAGCAGGGTTTAATGCTGCTGTAAATAAGCACGTGCTGTTTGCTGCATTTTTTGAGCCCAAAAAAACCTCATGACTAAAGCTGCAATAACAGGCAGGAGCAGCAAGGACAAAGTCATTTTATAGCAGCTTCAATTTTTATTTTTTAAGGAATTATAGCCTTGTTAACAACAAAAAAATGCTCTTAGCACGCCATGTAAAAACACCAGACTGAGAGACTCATGTGGAATAGAAAATCCTTGAGTACAGACAGTCTTGCCAAGAGCCACAAATGCATTCAGAGCTCAGCTCAGTGAGGAACAAATATCCCTGCACAGCCACTTCTGTGAGGTTCCCCTTTTGTGGCAATTTTTGTGTCTCTGTTCTCAGGCTTTAATATTCTTGTTCCCTTTTCTACTTTTGTACAATTCATTGTTCCTTCTTTCTGGATCCCAGACAAGATTTGACCAGTGATTCAAAGGCAGAAGGAAGTTCTAATTCAGCAGTTAAACTGATTTGGAGACACCACACAACTACTGGATAACTGTACCACATCTATGGAGCAAACACAGGAGGGAAAAGGCAGAAATACATTTTCTTGCCAGGGCAATGAGAATGCCCAGAAACTGAGCCAAAAGAATGCAAAAGCCACCAGACTCCATCCACTAAAAATCTCCAAGGCCTGAAGCTCTGAATCTCCAGACTCACCAGCAGATCCTTTAGCAGGGCCTACAGAATGAAACAAACCCCATTTCTAGCAAAAATTCATGTTTAAAGCTCCAGGTCCCCACCTTCTTGTGCAATAGTTGGATATTCAGCAAATCCCTGAATTCCTTAATAACAGGGACAGGGAGGAATACAAACTAGGAGCTCCCCAAGCCACTGAGATCTATCTCATACCTGCTGGTTTTGCAGACAAATTCACTTATTACACTTTTCCTCAGGCCTCTTCACAAGAACTGATTGTAAACAACTCTGCTGGAATGCTACACCTGGAATAATTCACCCCCAGGAGTGGAAAACACAATAGGGAGAGAAACTCCAAAGGCCCTGTGGTGTTTTCTGCCATTTCCTTTAGCTGGGGATATTAATGATGTAATTTTAGCAGGGCTGCCCCTCTGAGTGCTGGTTAAAAATAGCACCCACACCCTCCACTGATGAAATGCATCCACTCCAGGCAGGGAATTCATGCAGCACACCAAGCCCTCTCCTTCTTTTTTTTTCCAGGGAGAAATAAAAGAACAAGCTAGAAAGCAAATGGAACATTAACCTTTTAGCTTAGCATTTCTGTGCACCCAAGAAAGAAAATTTACTTTAATCAAAAGCATTGTCTTGCATAATTACAGCCTGCGACTTGCCAGCTTAAAAGAACAATAAAAAATTAAATTAGAAATGAAAATTCCAAGCACCTAAACAATGCCAAAGTTGACTGTTTGTCTCCTCTACTTGTGTGGCACAAAGGAGCAGAGCAGATGCACAATTCCATGGAAGGCTCCAGGGAGCACAAGGGACCACGTTCAGAGGGTTTGGGGCAGTAGCACCCCTCAAACTTTGAGTTCCTACTGTCAGCAATCCACAAATGAGATTTCATTCTCATTTCAGTCCCAAAAACCAATCCAAAAGCAGCTCCAGCTGCTTCCCTTCCTTTCCCCAGCAATCTCCTCATGCAGCTCCAGCATCAGGCTCTGCTCTGGCACTTTCCAGCAGACACCGTTCATCCAAACTGCATTAAGCTGTCATTAAACATGAGAACACAACTTCCTTTAAACAACCCCAAAATAACTGAATCATGGGCAGAATTCCACTGCTTGGACTCTTCTCATTTGTTCTTTCATATCATGGAAAGGTTTGGGTGGGAAAGGCCCTTACAGCCCATCCAGTGCCACCCCTGCCATGGCAGGGCCACCTTCCACTGTCCCAGGTGGCTCCAAATCCATTCCAGCCTGGCCTTGGGCACTGCCAGGGATGCAGGGGCAGCCCCAGCTGCTCTGGGCACCTGTGCCAGGGCCTGCCCACCCTCAGAGCCAAGAATTCCTCCCTAATATCCATCCTAAACCAGCTCTCCTTCAGTCTGAAGCCATTCCTCTTGTCCTGTAACTCCTAAACCAATCCAAGAGCAGCTCCAGCTGCTTCCCTGCCCTTCCCTTCCCCAGCAATCTCCTCATGCAGCTCCAGGATCAGGCTCTGCTCTGGCACTTTCCAGCAGACACTGTTCATCAAAACTGCATTAAACATGAGAACACAACTTCCTTTAAACAACCCCAGAATAACTGAAACAGGGACAGAATTCCACTGCTTGGACTCTTCTCATTTGTTCTTTCATATCTTGGAATGGTTTGGGTGGGAAAGGCCCTTAAAGCTCATCCAGTGCCACCCCTGCCATGGCAGGGACACCTCCCACTGTCCCAGGTGGCTCCAAGTCCATTCCAGCCTGGCCTTGGGCACTGCCAGGGATGCAGGGGCAGCCCCAGCTGCTCTGGGCACCTGTGCCAGGGCCTGCCCACCCTCAGAGCCAAGAATTCCTCCCTAATATCCATCCTAAACCAGCTCTCCTTCAGTCTGAAGCCATTCCCCTTGTCCTGTCACTGCAGTTCCTGATGAAGAGTCCCTGCCCAGCTTCAGCCCCAATTTCATTTATTTCCAGTTCCCAACATCACCTCCATTTCTCCAGTCTTGCAGTATTTGCTATCTTTCCCCTGCTGCAGGCTGATTCTTTCCAAAATCACAGCCTCCCATGTCTGCACAGAAAAGCCCCCAGTGAGAATTCTAATGCTGACATCAAAGGCAAGCAAGAAACCTCAGATTTATTTTAAATACCCAGAAATTTGCAGGTCTGGACCCAAAACTATGTGAGAGATGACACCATTTTTAACTTGTATATTCAGATACCTCTAAAAACTCCAGCTGCCTATTGAGAAAATGATTGTACTTTAAGCCTATTACCCTCAGATATGGAGGCAAGAATTCATCTAAATGGAAAGGTAGATGGAAATGAAAAATGTGCTTTGGAAAATGGGGGGATTTAGGGATAAACTGTTCAGGGAAGGAACATTTACCAGCTAACAACTAACCAGCTGTAAAAGCTTCCTGAGCATGACATGCACCAGCAAATTGCCATTTAGTCATTAGTACAGTGGTGTCAGTATGTAAAATGGGCAGGGATGGGCTGCATTTCTAGGAATACAGAGAAGAAAACAGCAGTGATTCACATGAAGTGCCAATTTTTATCCAATTTTGTTTCAGGCCTATGTGGGCCTAGAGATGATAAGTAAGCCATTTATCTTAAATTCTTTCCTAAATTCTTGCAGGGCCCTGTTTAAGATGGCAGCAAAATGGGATATTTCAGAAATGCCCAGATGTTCAGGGTGCTGCATTCTGAAGGCACCAGGAACAGCTGAGCATTCCTGAGTATTCCTGAGTATTCCTGAGCATTCCTGAGCATCCCTGAGCATTCCTGAGCATTCCTGAGCATTCCTGAGCACTCCTGAGCATTCCTGAGCATCTCTGAGCATCTCTGAGCATTCCTGAGCATTCCTGAGCATTCCTGAGCACTCCTGAGCATCCCTGAGCATTCCTGAGCATCCCTGAGCACTCCTGAGCATTTCTGAGCATCTCTGAGCATCTCTGAGCATTGCTGAGCATTCCTGAGCATCTCTGAGCATTCCTGAGCATTCCTGAGCATTCCTGAGCATTGCTGAGCATTCCTGAGCATTTCTGAGCATTTCTGAGTATTCCTGAGCATTGCTGAGCATTCCTGAGCATTCCTGAGCATTCCTGAGCATTCCTGAGCATTCCTGAGCATTCCTGAGCATTCCTGAGCATTGCTGAGCATCCCTGAGCATTCCTGAGCATTCCTGAGCACTCCTGAGCACTCCTGAGCACTCCTGAGCATTTCTGAGCATTCCTGAGCATTTCTGAGTATTCCTGAGCACTCCTGACCATTCCTGAGCATTCCTGAGCACTCCTGAGCATTCCTGAGCACTCCTGAGCATTTCTGAGCATTCCTGAGCATCTCTGAGCATCTCTGAGCACCTCTGAGCATTCCTGAGCATCTCTGAGCATTCCTGAGCATTCCTGAGCATTCCTGAGCATTCCTCACATCCCTCCCTGATAGTGGAACCCTGGAAAATGTTAAAGATAGAACTCTAAAATGTTAAAGATAGAACTCTAAAATGTCAGGCTTTGTGTTTTCTCAGATCACTGCACCTGTGTGAGCAGTATGATAAATGATATAATTGTTAGATATGATGATTGTTTAGTAATTAAATATAATTATTATATAACCATAAGAAGAATCATGAGAAGCTATGTTGGAAATTTAACAGGAGCTATGTTTAGCTGAAATCTATGTATACAACAGAACAATATAAGTTTATTAATTAACATGAAAGTTATGTAAAATAGAGTATAAAACACCTTCACCTCGAATGTATGGTGGGAATTAGATTTGGGTTGTAATACCCCAATTCCCAGAGCTCTCAGTAAAAAGCATCACATATAATCACTGTGTGATTCTGTGTTTTTGAACACCAACATTCTCCATCTGCAGGCAGCACACACAGCAATGTCCAGCCCCACTGAGCCACTTCCAGCAGGAATTTACCAGGAGGTAAAAAGCAGCAGTTAAAATGCACCTTCTTGGGGTTTTTTTGTTTTTTTCTCAGTCTTGAATTACATATTTGTTATCCCTCAGTAATTTCTTACATTTTAAATTTCATCTCCTGCTTTTAATTAAGGATTATCAGTAATAATGCAGGTTTAAGCATTAGTTCCACCACAGGAAAAGCTCTCCCAACACCTTTTCTCTGCCTCAGAAGATGGGCTGTATGAAACCATTACCATTAAGATGTGAGAAAAACTGGTTTTCACCATTTAATGGGATTTTAATTAAAAGTTGGAGTTGCTTTGTTGTTTCCATTATGGGAAGAAGTTCATGCTGCTGCTTCCAGAGCTGTTAAGGTAATGCCCAATAATTTCACCTTCATTAACAACTCCTGTGCCATTGAAGGCATTTCCAGGACTCCAAAAACATGGAAATGGGAGAATCCTTCCAGGAATGCACATCCTGTGTGTGGCCTCCTGAGAGAGCCATGGAAAAAGGCAAATAATATTAAAAATGAGTTTATAATCTCCCAGTAGATATTGATGACTGCACTGTCCCTACCCAAGATCAGGAATGTGCCTGAGGATTGCATCAGAGATGGAAAATCCTTGGCACAGCTGGATTTACCAGCACCTTAATTCTTAGAATTTAAATTTTTTTGAGTAGTTTGATTAAATTAATTATAAACAAAAGTATCATCCAGCTCCCACTGAAGCCAAACTGGACTCCTCCAAATTAAGTGTTCTTTGTCAGATCCTATTGTAGCAGAAAACTGCTCATTTCCTACTGTTTAATAAGGAAATTATATTGCCCAGCACACAAATCTTCATTTTTAACACAAGGATAAATAAAATCAAGATGAATGATGGGGCTCTGAGCAACCTGAGCTAGTGGAAGGTAGCAGGGGTAGAATGAGAGGAGCTTTAAGAATTTAAGATAAATGGCTTGCTTATCATCTCTAGGCCCACATAGGCCTTAAACAAAGAATTTGCAACACAAATTCTGGGATTTTATGGATTATCAAGGAGAAAACAAAGCCTGATTTCCCCCAGATCCAGGCTGTACCTCAGCTGTTCTCACTTCTCCTGGAGGGAGCATGAATGAGTCTGTTCTATGCAGACATCACTGTAAATAAAATCTCTAAATAGCTTTGTTAAATTTGAATGGATTTAATCAACAGGCTCAGCAGTTAATTAGGCAGGGACCAAGCAGAGTGATTCCACCTCCTCACTGAGGAAAAACAGGCAGGAAATCCAAACAAGACCAAAGTTAGAGAATCACCCAGCAGCTTCAGGACAAGGCCCTCAGGTTAAATGCTGGATATCCATTATTGTGATATCCATGATTTTAGGGAATATGGAATCAAGGCAGATGGTGTAGACACAATTAAAACTGCTCAGAGGAAATTAAAGAATGCTCTGGGAGATGAACTCCAAAAGAGGCACAGGAAAACCCAGAGAGCTCCAAGAGAGGCACAAGAAAACCCAGAGAGCTCCAAAAGGGCCACAGGAAAACCCAGAGAGCTCCAAAAGGGCCACAGGAAAACCCAGAGAGCTCCAAAGGAGCCACAGGAAAACCCAGAGAGCTCCAAAGGAGCCATAGGAAAACCCAGAGAGCTCCTGAAGAGCCACAGGAAAACCCAGGGAGCTACAAAAGAGCCAAAGGAAAATGCACAGAGCTCCAGAAGAGCAACAGGAAAACCCAGAGAGCTCCAAAGGAGCCATAGGAAAACCCAGAGAGCTACAAAAGGGCCACAGGAAAACCCACAGAGCTCCAGAAGAGCCACAGGAAAACCCAGGGAGCTCCAGAAGAGCCATAGAAAACCCAGGGAGCTCCAGAGGAGCCACAGGAAAACCCACAAAGCTCCAGAAGAGCCACAGGAAAACCCAGAGAGCTCCAGAAGAGCCTGAGGAAAACCCAGAGAGCTCCAGAAGAGCCACAGGAAAACCCACAAAGCTCCTGAAGAGCCACAGGAAAACCCAGAGAGCTCCTGAAGAGCCATAGAAAACCCAGGGAGCTCCAAAAGAGCCACAGAAAAACCCAGAGAGCTCCAGAAGAGCCACAGGAAAATGCACAGAGCTCCAGAAGAGGCACAGGAAAACCCAGAGAGCTCCAGAAGAGCCACAGGAAAACCCAGAGAGCTCCAAAAGGGCCACAGGAAAACCCAGAGAGCTCCAAAAGAGCCACAGGAAAACCCAGAGAGCTCCAGATGAGCCACAGGAAAACCCAGGGAGCTCCAGAAGAGCCACAGGAAAACCCAGAGAGCTCCAAAGGAGCCACAGGAAAACCCAGAGAGCTCCAGAAAACCACAGGAAAACGCACAGAGCATCCTTCACTGCAGCTCTGGGTGTGCTGGGGTCCTCCCTGTGGAGCACAAGGGGCAGGAATGGGGCCATGGATCCCAAACCCAGGCAGGAGCAGGTCCAGGTGTGCACAGGAGGCTGTGACAGAGCCAGGAGCCACCTCCTCATCAGCCAGAGCAGTGGCTGTGCTGCCTCCTCTTCCTCCCCATCAGCCAGAGCAGTGGCTGTGCTGCCTCCTCTTCCTCCCCTTCCACCACAGCAGTGGCTGTGCTGCCTCCTCTTCCTCCCCATCCCATCACAGCAATCCCAGATCTCTCCTGACAAGGCTCATTACAGAGAAAAGGACAAAGAAACACTGATTCCAACCTGGAGAGAAGATAAAAGTTAACTTATTAACAGCTGACAGCATCAATTTGCCAGAGTTCAAGTGCAGCCCCAGCATGAGGAGCTCCACTCCCAGCTCTACAACACTCACCCTGGCTTTGGAGACATAAAATGGCCTTTGTAAGCAGAGGACAACTGAATTATGAATAAAAACATGAGCTGATATACATTTCTGATGGTTTTTAAAACCTTAAACTTGAGTATTGTCTTTATTGCAAAATCAAACCTCCAAGCATGAGGAGCTCCACCTCCCAACTCTACAACAACCACTCACCCTGGCCTTGAAGACATAAAATGGCCTTTTGTAAGCAGAGGACAACTGAATTATGAATAAAAACATGAGCTGAAATATATTTCTGATGGTTTTTAAAACCCTAAACTCAAGTATTGTCTTTATTGCAAAATCAAGCCTCCAACCTGAACTGAACTCTCAACTCCACATTGAGCAACGTGATTTATGCATCACCAAAAAATTCCTCAACATAAAATAATCCTGTACCACAGGGGAAAATATGCAACAGCCAAACATGTTTTTTTGGAGCATGCTAATCCTTGGGTTTGACTTCTAGAATTCACTCTAAACACTTGATATTCCTCAAACAACTCGTGTGGCAGAGACAGAAGGTCAGGAATGCACTGCCTGGTGTGTGAGCTCAACCTACACTGCTCAAGTTTAGAAGCAGAGCTCTCCCTTCAGAGGGAAAATGAACAAGGACATACACAAACAGCTGAAAAATTATATACAGTTGGGAGAGGGAGATTTTTCCTGAAGGATTATCATAGTCTAAATATTTCTTTAAGCTCTACCATACCAGTAGTTGACCCAATATTGTTGGAGATGATGCAGTTACTTAAAAATAGAATAATCCAGCTCCACAACTGATGCAGAACAAGGCAGTCTAAAGTCTGGACCTGAACAAAATAGATTTCAGAGCTCTTCTTCTTTCCCTCCCCCTGTATTTTCTGCCTGCCTTCAGCAGGCTGGTGTCAAACATTTCAAGAGGAAAAGGCTGTTGGTCACCATTAAACTGGGTGAGCTCCTGCAGCCTGGTTTCTTATGGAAAAAGAATGAGTCAAGGAAGTGGGAAAGAAAAAAAAAAGGTGCAAGACCGTACAAACACACTTTGCCAAGGAAAACAGAGCAGCAAAAATAGTGGTGAGAAGTTCTGGGAGGCTGACATCACCCATTGCTGCTGCCTATTGTCATGAAATAATTCAGGTCCCAGCCCTGGCTGCTCCTGACAGCCACCACAGGCCAGCTCCATGTGATCCCACCTGGGCTCAGCAGCATTCTGCATCCCAATACTGACTGAAAATTCAATCAATATATCTCTGAGATGCAGCTTTCCTATTATCAGCTTTCCTATTTACAGCTTTCCTATTGTCATGAAATAATTCAGGTCCCAGCCCTGGCTGCCCCTGACAGCCAGCACAGGCCACCTCCATGTGATCCCACCTGGGCTCAGCAGCATTCTGCAAGCAGGGATGGATTTCCATCCCAATATTGACTGAAAATTCAATCAATATATCCCTGAGATACAGTTAGAGCTTGTTTTCCTTCATGTCCATGGACTTTTATCTGTTCCATGTGTTTGGTCCCACCTGGGCTCAGCAGCATTCTGCAAGCAGGGAGAGATTTACATCCCAATATTGACTGAAAATTCAATCAATATATCCTGAGATGCATTTAGAGCTTGCTTATTGTCATGAAATAATTCAGGTCCCAGCCCTGGCTGCCCCTGACAGCCACCACAGGCCAGCTCCAAGTGATCCCACCTGGGCTCAGCAGCATTCTGCATCCCAATATTGACTGAAAATTCAATCAATATATCCCTGAGATACATTTAGAGCTTGCCTATTGTCATGAAATAATTCAGGTCCCAGCCCTGGCTGCCCCTGACAGCCACCACAGGCCACCTCCACATGATCCCACCTGGGCTCAGCAGCATTCTGCATGCAGGGATGGATTTACATCCCAATATTGACTGAAAACTCAATCAATATATCCCTGAGATGCATTTACAGCTTGTTTTCCTTCATGCCCATGGACTTTTATCTGCTCCATGTGTTTGATCCCACCTGGGCTCAGCAGCATTCTGCATGCAGGGATGGATTTACATCCCAATATCAGGGATGGATTTACATCCCAATATTGACTGAAAATTCAATCAATATATCCCTGAGATGCATTTACAGCTTGTTTTCCTTCATGCCCATGGACTTTTATCTGCTCCATGTGTTTGTCCAAGCCTGGGACACATCAAGGCTTTCAGGACCTTGAGTGTGGACTCAGAGCATCCCTTCAATTAAGCAATTTGCTTTCCTGTGCTCAGCAGAGCTAAATGGAGAAGAGATTGTAGAATAAAGGCTCCTGCTGCCCCCATTTTCCATCTCAAAGCTTTACTCCTCACTCTCCAGAAGCAGTCTGTGCCTATCCTTAGATCCTGTGTTGCAAGAATTATGATTCAGCTTCACTCTGAAAGGATCAGATTTCAACAGTTGCCTCATTTGAAATCAGGCTGGCGTGGAGACAATTTGGAGGGGTTTGTGTGGCAACAGAGAAAAGGCAAGAAAAATATACAGGAAACACAAGAATAGGAGAGTTCCTGGCACTTTGCAGAAAATGAGACTTGTTCACTTGAGGAAATCACTGTCCAGGCTGCTCTGGGGAGGACATGGCAATGGCCACCTGCAAAATGAGCAATTTCTAAAGCTCCAGAGCAGGAAACTTCACCCAGAGGCTGTGACAAATCAGGATTTGATTGATTTACTGAGATTTTTACTGATTTTACTGAGAGCAGTGGCAGCATGAAGCCTGCACAGTCTCTTCCTGGGATGTTTGTAACTTTATAATAAAAAATTTGTTTTGTCTTTATAATAAATAAAGCTGCTTTTGTTCTGCACTTCAACATCTGGTCTAATGCATTTAATTCCTCTGTGCTTTTGGAAAATATGCTGTGGTCAGTGAGCATGTTTAATACATTGCTAAAATATGTCACATGCAGAGAGCAGGACTTGCCTCCACTGCTCTCCACCTAATGGCCAAATCCTTGGAACCTGACAGCAAAAGAGTAATTACCAACATCTCTGGAGCATGGAAAATTCCTACTGCTTTTTTGGAACAAATAGAAATAAGCTGATTTTTTTCAGTCAGCTGTGATAACCAATAACTACTCTCTTTTGGGAATTACCCCAACTCTACATCCACAGCTTGTTAAAAATTAGCTCTGTGTCCAGGGCTTCCCCTGGGTCACACAGCTCCTCCTGAACTTTGGAATAAAAAATGGAATTTCTTGAATTTCCCTTTGCTACCAGCAGAGGATTGCCAGCAAAACAAAACAGTGAAAAGCAATTTTTAACTCATGACTTTTTTTAACCACTTTGCTACTGGGAAAGGCTCAGGAGACAAAAAATGCCCAACCTTTATTTTAATTTATTTTGTTCAAATGGTGTTAAAACCATTATTAAAACCTGAGTGCACTCTAGGAACAGTGGGAAGAGGAACAGAAAGCAACACATCTCTCTTGGAATTTTAATTGTATGTAACCCAAGAATCTGTATGTTTATTTGTGACCAGTGAGATCTGTCAGGGCCTCAAACCTGTGAACAAACCTGACTGCAGCTTCCAGCACAAAGCAGATCCTGAGAACAGGGAAAGCCCCAATTCCCAAAGTTACCTCCAGTTAAAACAATTCCTCATCCGTGGAAACAGCTTTGAACAGCCCTAAAACACTGTCAAAATAGGAATAAAAGCACAATTCAGAGCATGTTACAGCCCAGATAGAGCACAGATCCCCAAAATATTGATGCCAGCAGGCACAGAACTTCCAGTGCCACAACTTCCACCTGGAAGCAATGTCCACCTGCTTTATCCCATTTTACCAGAGATATGTACACAGGGACAAAGGGGTTTAGCCCTGAACCACTGGTCAAAATAGGAATAAAAAGCACAATTCAGAGCATGTTACTGTTGCTGGATATTACAAGGGCTCCACATCCCTCTGTCAGAACCCATCTGTATTTTGTTCTCTACTTGCATATGGTAAATTTTTAAACTTTATTTATAAAAGAAAAGCCCAGATAGAGCACAGATCCCCAAAATATTGATGTCAGCAGGCACAGAACTTCCCAGTGCCACAACTTCCACTTGGAAGCCATGTCCTCCTGCTTTATCCCATTGTACCACAGATATGTACACAGGGACAAAGGGGTTTAGCCTGGAGAAACAGCAGGAAAAAACTTGAGGAATTTTGATAAAAAACCAAGAGTTTGCTGCTCACCACTCTCAACAATTTCAGTATTGAGCACAGATCCAGCACCTGGGCTAGTGCAAGGTGTCCCTGTCTGGAATCACACAATCTTTAAGGTCCTTTCCAATCCAAACCACTCCACAATTTATGATTTAAGCCTGACAGTGCTCTCACAGCCAGCTGGGCCTCTGAGGTAAGAGCAAAGCCTGGTGCACTTCTCAGGCTGACACTCCTGTTCTAAATTCATTTCCTGAGGCAGCACAGTTGTGGTGGAATTACTCCCAGGTATCTGACAAGTCCCTGCACGAGCTGCACAAACACTCCAGTGCCTCATCCAGGAGCACACACACTGCCCTGAGAGATCCAGAATGCTCCTCTCTCCTTCTTGCCTCCCTCCCATGCAGGAACTCCAACATTTGATGCCAAAAGTGGTGGATTAAGGAAAACACAGTCACTGAGAGCTTCCAGTCCAAGCTACTACAACCCCAGTCACTGTTGAGCTGTGGAGAGTAAATTAAATTACTGACACATCTCCAAATCAGGATTAAAACATTCCCTGGGTTAATTCAAACTGTCTCTAATCCAGCTAAGCACAACAAATACTGCACCTTTCTCATTTTTCTTTTCTTTCTCATGTTTCAGCTCCAGCCTTTTTAACTGAGACACTTCCAGCTCCAGGGCTTTGCCAGGAGAGGAATGATGACCTTGGGCAGCTCATTACTTTTGGGGAGAAATCCTGGCCTGTGAAGCTGCCTGAAACCAGGCTCACTAAAAAATAACAAAATGAAAATCAAGCATCCCGTGCTTTCATGACAATTTTATGTGCTCCAGGTTAAAAAGTTGGTGGGTCCTGCCAAAATAAGAGCTGTGTTTGCTATGAAAATGAGGAATATAAATCAGGAATAGTGGATTCAGGTGGCAAATAATCCCAAATTTCACTCCAAGATGAAGAAACGGAAGGAGAATTCAACACTGCAGGTGAAGCAGAAAGCAGAATATCAGTATTTGCTCCACACCCCCTTTTCCCAACCCTCACTGAGGCACTCTGTAAATTAAACTGAACACGAGGCAGGTATTCTATAAGAGAAAAACAGATCAGAGCAAAAGCTAATTAATTTTCACAGCATACCATGACTAATCTTAGCATATATGGTACTGGAATAGCAATCACTGAGTACAAATGAAAACAGTGTTGAACCCTGTCCTATTTTTAATCAGATGAAAGCCACAAACCCAGCCATGCTTCTGCTTAGTGCTGCGTTTTCTTCTACCCTGATGGTTTTTACAGCTGGAGAAATGGCTCCTTCCAGCATTACTGGGCTGTAAAAAATGACTGCTCCTTCCACTCTGGGATTACAGGGGAGTGTGTCACTGAGAAGGAGGGATGGTGGAGGCAACCCAACATTTCCTGGGACATTTAACCCTTCCTGAGCTGTATCAGATCCTCTGAGTGAAGATGTGCCTTGAAATTATTGAATTTCTCTGCTATCAAACTGTATTTGTAAAGTTCTATAGGAAGCCAGTGGAAGGAAAGAGAACAAATTCCAAATTAAAACATTTAGATGGTGCCTGACAGTATTTTTAATGATACTGGAAGGCAACATATGAGGGCAGATATTTCCCCTGATTAATTCTGCCCTACAGGGCTCACAAAAGCTGTTCTGCACAAAGAGCAGCTCCCAGTTCAAAGACTTTCCTCATTACCAGTGATCTTTAAAATGCATTAAATAAAAATACTGTTAGTCACATTTTAGCCTGGACATTTTCATATTTGCAAAGAGAGCCTGGAGTGTGGAAATGGAATAATTAACCCTGATTTGCTAAGGCCAGTTTCTAGCCAGGTCAGCATGCAATATAGCATTAGAAAAACCAGATTTATTTTGTAACAGAGAAAGGTGCAAGATCTCCCTCCTCTCTTCCACTTCTCTTCACTCAGTTCCCACTTGGGAAAGCAAGGGAAAGGTGGAAGTGGCAGTCAAACTGTTTAAATGCCTTTTCTCTTTGAAATATTTCTTGCTTTTTCCAAGAAATAGCCTGCTGAGAGATGGAATGTCCAAGATATCCACTCCTGGAGAATATTTCTTGAAAGCAAAGCTGGCATTTCAAATGAAGCTATCTCAAAAAACCTTCTGGTTTATTTCCTAATGGAAAAATCAAGATACTCCTCTCTCACTGGCCATTTCTCCCTGACACTCACACTTGCTACAAATTGCTGTGTAACTTTGCCCAAGTCAGAAGTAAAGCAGCAAAATTCCAGCCTGCAACCCCAATAAAAATAAAACTGAGCATCCCCAAGGCTCTGAGGCAGCAGCACAAGGAGAAGGACAAACCTTTGGAGTGTTTCCCTGAAGGCCTCTTGGGTAGTGACTCCTCCATGGAATGTGTGGATGTGTGGAGCACATTTTCCAAACTGTTACTGACACTGTTGATGGGGGTCTCTGACCTTGGAGTGACCTGGAAAGAAAAGCACAAAAATCCATTAAAATAAACAGAGGGAACACACAAACATCACACCTCCTCTGGAGGGAGGGATCCCCTGGGAAGGCACTCAGGAGAAGCTGGTTCCTCTCACAGCTGAGGGTGTTACTCCTGATATTCCCCAAGTAACAGTTCAGGGAAGTGCTTGCAGTCAGCAGCTATTCACAAAGGGAGATTATCTTGGCTAATCTAAAAAGCTACTTACAGCATAATTCTTTTTTAAACAATAGTCACCCAGCAGTCAATTGCAGAGAGATTGCAAGACCTCTAACCTCTGCACACCACAGATTTTAACTTTTCTGCAAGAAAACTGGGGAAAAGGGCTCTTGGAAAATGTCACTTTTATGTTATGACACTGTGCTGGTTTTGGGTGGGGTAGAGTTAATTTTTGTCACAGCAGCTGCTGTGAGGCTGGTTTGGATTTGTGCTGGAAGCTGTGCACAACTCAGGGATGTTTTGGTCACTGCTGAGCAGGGCTGACAGAGCTGAGGCCTTTTGGGTCCTCATTCTACCCCATCAGCACAGAGCCTGGGGGGACAGAAGGGTCTGAGATGGGACAGGAGGGATTTGGGATGGCCACAAGGATTTGGGATGGGACACCAAGGGTCTGGGATGGGACACCAAGGGTCTGGGATGGGACACAAGGGGTCTGGGATGGGACACAAGGGGTCTGGGATGGGACACAAGGGGTCTGGGATGGGACACAAGGGGTCTGGGATGGGACACAAGGGGTCTGGGATGGGACACAAGGGGTCTGGGATGGGACACCAAGGGTTTGGGATGGGACATGAAGGGTTTGGGATGGGACAGGAGGATTTGGGATGGGACAGGAGGATTTGGGATGGGACACCAGGGGTTTGGGATGGGACACCAGGGGTTTGGGATGGGACACCAGGGGTTTGGGATGGGACACCAGGGGTCTGGGATGGGACACCAAGGGTTTGGTATGGGATATGAAGGATTTGGGATGGGACACCAGGGGTCTGGGATGGGACAGGAGGATTTGGGATGGGACACCAGGGGTCTGGGACGGGACATGAAGGGTTTGGGATGGGACACCAGGGGTTTGGGACGGGACACAAGGATTTGGGGCAGGACACCAGGGGTCTGGGATGGGACACAAGGATCTGGGATGGGACACCAGGGGTCTGGGATGGGACACCAGGGGTCTGGGATGGGACACCAGGGGTCTGGGATGGGACGGGACATCAGGGGTTTGGGATGGGACACAAGGATTTGGGATGGGACATGAAGGGCTTGGGATGGGACACCAGGGGTCTGGGATGGGACACCAGGGGTCTGAGACAGGACATGAAGGGTTTGGGACGGGACACCAGGGGTCAGGGATGGGACACCAGGATTTGGGATGGGACACCAGGGGTTTGGGACAGGGCATGGGCAGCCAGCTGAGCACAGCTGCTCCAAGGGATATTCCAGGCCTGTGGCATCCTGCTCAGTATGGAAAGCTGGGGGAAGAAGGAAGCAGGGGATGTTCAGTGACCCCAATACTGTTCCCCAGTCACCATGAACTGTGTGGTTCTCTGGGATGGTCAAACCCTGCCCATCCATGGGGAAATGATTCCTTTGCTTGGCTTGCATGTGTGGCTTCTGTTTTCCCTATTAAATTGTCTTTATCCTAAGGCAGGAGTTCCCTCTGTTTCACTCTGCCCACTCTCTCCCATCCCAGGGGTGCCAGGGGTGCAGAAGGGGCTCCATGGAGCTCCATTACTTCTCCAGAGATGAGACTCAAGGCATTTCCACAACAGATTGCAATGAAAAATTCTCAGCAAAACCTTGATTTTCTTGTCTTTGCCATTTAATAACCTGGCGTGATCATATTTCAATGGAAACTTCTACACTAACAATGCCCAAGCTGAAGGTTGAAGCATCAAAACAAAAAAAGGTTTAAAAACCTTGAAAAGATGCTTTAAAGAGGGAGTTGAGACCAACAAAAACACTGCCAGTACCTACTCAGAGGAACTGTGTGACTTGAAATTCAATTGTTACATCTGGAATCAACCTGAGCTGTAATTAGAATTCCACACGGATTTTTAGCCTGGCACAAATCACAGGAGAAAATGTGCACCTTGCCATAACAAAATGAGTTCTCCTTCACTCAGGGTAACTCCAAACCAGCAGCTGCAGGTCCCTGGAAGGGAACAGGCTCCCTCAGACCCTGCTCACTTGACACAGTGCCCTGAGCTGGGACATTCTGCAGAAAACAGTACTTTGCACACCCTCCTGTTCCATGCTGCTGTCAGTCAGCACACACAATGCAGTCAGAAATAGCACAGCCCCACTCCACACAATTACCTATTGTAAGCTCCATTTTAAGAGTGACATTTATAGATTTATCCACATTTTAAGGCAGTGGAACAAGTGAAAGGTTCTATATACTTGACATCTATAAAAAAGCTTCTACGTGTAAAGAAATCAATCCAGGATGGCAGATGAGTGTCAGGAAAATAGAGAGAGCTGCTTTGCTTTTCAGCACTACTTCTTGACAAAAAAATAAAGCTTATTTTATATATATAAATGCAAAAATGTTATATTTATCTAATTATACACTGTTTCTTCAGCACAGCTTCCCACCACTAACAAAACTCAACACCAAGCTTTGCCTTAGACCAAGCATTACACTCCCAGCTTGGCAGGAGGGTGGGGATGAGTTGAAATTCCCTTTGCCAAAGTCAGTCTTTAGCTGAGCTTATCTCACACAGCCTCTCTCCTGGAGCTCATTAAAGTCTCCCTCCAGCCCAGGGCTGCTGGGAGGAAGTTGCAGAGGGCTGAGCACCATCCTGCTGGCACAGGGACAGCCCAGAGGAGCAGCCTGGGACAGCAGCTCCGCCAGGGCTGCGTTATCCCGGACAACCAGGCCCCAAATATTGGGAATAATCAGAAATATAAACACTCAGAGTGATGGAAGCTGGGTAAGAGCAGGCACAGAGCTCCAGAAAACCTCTGAACAAGCAGTTTGTTACAATTTATTGCCTCTTATCTTGTATTCCCTCCTCTCCACTCTCCTTACAACAAGCATCGCGTGCAGCTTATAATTTGCATTTTGTTTATACATAACCTCCATTTTTTTTCCATAAAGATTTAATTTTCCTAGACTTGCTGAGGATTAATTTAGCCCATATGTCTTGTCTGCCTGAGCTCATACTATCTGATCCCGTTGCACATCAAAGCAGCTCCAAATTGGCCTAGAAAAATCACAAAGCTCTGATTAGTTCCAAATGGAGCACTTTGTTAGGGAGCTGAATGGTGTTAGAACCACTGAATCCCACTGCTTAAAGCTTCCATTCCAAATTTTGAAATCATTTTTTCCACTGATTTAAACATCACGATACTGCAACGGTTTGGATTTGTTTAGGGGAAAGTGAAATAATGAAAAGTGGTTTGCAAATCAAAGTTCCAAAATAGTAACAGCATTTTTTTTTCTCCTTCTTTCTTTTTTTTTTTTTTTTTTTGTTTTTCTCCCAACTTGAGGCCAAGCCAAACAGAGGAACAATAACCCATCAGCTCAGAGCTGCAGGAGATATTGTCCTGGGAGGGTTGGGAGAAACACTGGGAAAAGCTGTACAGGAAGGACCTGTCCAAACTCAGCTGCAGAAATTCAACATCAAGTAAATTCAGGAAGGAGAATTCTCCATACCTGAACACTCCTGAAATCCCTGGTTTAGGCTCAGCACACACAGCTACTCAGGACAAACTGGATTTGGAATAAAAAACGAGGAATTCCAGGGAAATAAGGGTTTGGAGAAACAGGGAAAAAATTGCTTTGGATCTTTTAGGAGCTGGAACATCTCTAAAAAAGCCAAGATGCCATTTAGGAACAAACATCTGCAGCTCCAGAACTGATCAAGGCTTGTTTGCTGAGGCACCAACAGGCCACAGTGAAGATGGACAAGTTGGCATCACAGGAACCAGGAATGTTCAGGCCATACATCATAACAAACCACAGGAGTGACATTTTATAAATGTAGGAAAAAACCCCATGAATCATTCAAGGGCTAAGAAAAAACAGCATTAGACCTTTGACTGAAAGACTGGATTTTTCTACAGAAATTGCTTGAGGACATCAGCAAAAACAGTCCATAAAGAGCCATCAAAACCAGCAGCAAGCCCAGAGTTAAATATTCTGCCTGATTTTAGCCCAGCACAGCACTTCCAGGGAGAAGGAAAACCCTCAGATGCATCTCTCCATAGCTTCACTGCACTGTTCAGGAATTCTTCCACACCACAGGCCTGGAGGCTCCTCCAACACCTCTAAAAGTGCAGA
This sequence comes from Geothlypis trichas, assembly GCA_009764595.1. Taxonomy (NCBI): domain Eukaryota; kingdom Metazoa; phylum Chordata; class Aves; order Passeriformes; family Parulidae; genus Geothlypis; species Geothlypis trichas. Next base: position 19,562,402 of record CM019911.1, read on the forward strand.
AAAGATCCTTAAAACTGTTTTTACTCCACTCTAATGTTGCATTTTTGACTGGAGCTGGTCTAGGGGAAGGTGCTCCTGCTGGAAATGAGATGAGCTTTAAGGTCTCTCCTAACCTTGATCATCCTGGGACCCTTTGATCTGCTCCCTCCACAGCAAAGCATCTGGCTCACAGATGGATTCTGATTTTCCAGATGCAAACCCTGCTGTCTCCTGCATTTCAAGGTAAAGGCAGAATTGAAAATAACAAAGAAAATTGATCAGTGCTTAGTGACTGAGGCTCAGAGTGAATTCTTCTCTGCCTCACTCCCCAGTGCAATGATGACAGGATCAAAACTGGTAGCAGTTATTGGAAAGTGGATCCTTCCCAGCACAGATTATTCAGAAGGATCACTAAATGCTGCCCTGGAGTTCCCAGGAAGAGAAACAATTGCTCTGACCCAACAAAAGTGCCAAGGGAGCAGAATTCCTTGCTAGAATGTTGCCATTATCACATTTTTCCCATTTTCACCTGTCACCATCCAAACCCAACCTTTTTTCCCCCAGAGTGCAGGGATGGGTTGGCCTTGATGATCTCCAAGGTCTTGTCCAGCCTTGTTAATTCTGGGATTTCCTTCCCAGCACCAGAGAGGTCCTAACAGGTTCAGATCTTCCTGGGACAGCAAAAGCAGCTCTAGAAGCTTTCCTAAGCTCTCAATCCATCAAAATCACACAGGAAAATAAACCCAGGTGCTTCCCACAGGTGGTGCTGCTCTGCCTGAAATGGTTCTGTCCCAGGCAGTGGGAGTCACTATGGAAAATGGGAAATCTGGAAATCTGGGGAACTGTGAGCTTTGCTAACACTGAATACAGCAAAGTCTTTCATAAAAATAACAGGACTGATAGGAGTCAAACTTAATGTGGTCAGAGTTTTACCAAAACAGCAATTATCTGTTCCTTTGAAAAATAAACAGAGCACAGAAAATACATGGTTTAATAGCAAAGTATTTGCTGACTTAGTTTGAAGTGGAGCCAAAAATATTAAAAAAAAAAAATCAACAGAGCCACTACCCAAAGCACCATGGACACATGGAACAATGATCCAGGATCTGAGGGAACAAAATATGGATTTCTATACCTGGTTAGGTAAGAAATTTAGGTCATGTATTACACAGGAATAGCAAACAATATATAGGAGCCATGAGTGAGTTGAGTGAGGTCCTGGAGCTCCAAGCCACACAAACAAATTCTCCCATTGATCACACAGGAAAACTTCTCCATGTTCTCAACAATGGCCAGTGATAAACTGAGAAATGCTTGTATCCATCCTGGCTTTTGAATTCTCCTTTAAAAAGGGAGTTTTTAGCCAAAACCTGCCCTCCAGGAGCTGGTAACATGTATGAGTGAGTCCAGGAATTGGAACAGTGACTCCAGGGGTAAAAACCACTCAACTCCTGCCCTGCCAGGTTCATATTACTGAGTATTAACAGCAGCTTATTTGAGTTAACACCAAGGCCTTTAACATGGTGCAATCCTGTTGGCAGCAGTGCTCCAGGAGAAGTTTGATGGCCAGGACAGAGCCCTGCAAGCTCAGGCTGATCCCCACCAAAGGGAAAAACTCAGGGTTAGAATAATCTGAATAAAAATGCATTGCTGACACTCAGCTGTCAGGCTGACACCACACGATTGCTCATCAGGATAAATCCAGGTGGGAGATGAGGGCAATTAATGCAGGGATGTGGAATTCCAAATGCACTGAGACAAGCCCAGCAGGGGCAGGAATGAGCCAACACCTTCCTCTGGGTAGTAACAAGGCAGTCCTGTGAAACCACAGCCTCAGGCAGCACTCCTGCAATTCCTCACATCCAAACTCCTGAGTGCTCTCCCAGCAGAAGAAGAAAATTCCAACCTTGTCCTTTGGAAGATTCAGCCTCTTCCGTGAGGATGGTTAAGAAGAGCTCAGAAATATCCCCACTATCCACATACCCAGTGAAGTGCTCAGCACTTCAATTTACACATATTCAGCTGCTTTGTTGGACTGGGATGTGGATGCAGCTGGAAGTGTTTGGTTTGTGTTAAAATTCAAGTGGTTCCAACAGTCCAAATGAGCTGGAAGAGCCAGGTGCCTCCATGTTCCAGCAGCTACAAAATCCACCTTTTCTCCTAGAGGAGGAGCACAAAGGGTGAAGAGGCAATTCCCAGGGAAATGGGATAATGGATAATTGATCAGATGGTTTTGTCCTGGGAGACTCTCTGCAATGAAATGAGGCATGTGGTACTTAAACACCACAGGACAATCACACACCTGCTCCAAGGCTGCTCATGAATTCAGGAGAGCAGATGGACCAAAATAAGTCAGGGCTGGATTTTATAGACTCATTTCCACTAAAAGCCCTTTGCTTAAAGAATGGTGAACACTGTTAATGATAGGAACATCAATCTACCATAGAGGTGCTGGACTCATCAAATTTGAATTTTACAAAGCAATCATTCAAACCACCCCAAAATTCAAACAAATCCCTGCTTCTAAGCAGAGCTTGGGACAGACACTGCTGCTCTACAGCCCAGCACTGATGCACAAACCTGATCCTGTTTCTTCACCTGATGCCACCAAAAGCCAATCACCCCTGTCTCTCCTGCACCAACTGACAAAGAAATCATCTGACAGGTCACAAATCCAATGATTTCTAGTTCTCCCTCCTTCCCCTCCTCAATATTCACTAAAGTCATGGCTTGAGTGTGATAAAACACCACAGAATCATGGAAGCACAGAGTCATTCAGGCTGGAAAGGACCTCTGAGACACCAAGTCCCACCATGATCACCACCAAACCACATCCCCAGTGCCACACTCACACGTTTTCTGAGCACTTCCCTGGGCAGCCCATTCCAATGCCTGAACACCTTTCCCATGAAGCAATTTTTCCCAATATCCAGCCTAAACCTGCCCAGGAGCAGCTTGAGGCTGTTCCCTCTCCTCCTGTCCCTGTTCCCTGGGAGCAGAGCCTGTCCCCTCCTGGCAGGAGCTGTGCAGAGCCACAAGGTCCCCTCTGAGCCTCCTTTTCTCCAGGCTGAGCCCCTTCCCAGCTCCCTCAGCACCTCCTGGTGCTCCATTCCCTTCCCTGGACACCCTCCAGCCTCTCAAAGTCCTTCCTTCTTCCACTCATGGTGATACAAGAAGGCAGCATTGGAGAAGAATTCATAACACACATGCAAAGTGTTCACTTTCACTATTTATCATCAGGACTCTGTAATTAAAATTAAGACCTTGCTCTTAAGTAACTGATCTGATTATTTCTGGATCACTTCAGTTATTCACAAAACCCCTGCAACTCTTTATAGCCTGAACACCTGTTAAAAGGTTTATCCCTCCCAGTGCTGATTATTAGATCATTATCCCAATGGAATCAATGGAAAAATTCTGGTTCAGCACGAGGCAAGAGCAAGGAATTTAGAAGTTTGCTCAGACAAAGCAACACAGATCTGAACCATACCAACATCCCTTTGCTTGAGTTAATACCCAATTCAAACCTCAGGAAGAAACAGCTTCAATTCAACTGCCTCCAAGACTGAAGTCAAATTCAAGTGGAAGAATGACAATGGTTCTTGTTTCCACAGACAAATTAGATCCAGCATTTCTATAATAAAATTCTGTGGGCTCTGAGAAATCTTATCTATGTTCTTGGGACTATATTTGCTTTTCTTAGGGATAAAAAGCACTCCAGAGCAAATAAATGGAGAGTGGAGTATTTGAAAATGAAAGATGCCAGAAGCAGCTGAGCTCTGCCTGCCAGGAAGGGGCAGGGTTAGGGCTGTACCCACTGTCACTGAAGGTGACAGGAGCTCAGTTTTAGCAACTCAAACATTTACAAACCCACTAAACCAAATGGTTAAACACTTCCAAACAAGGCTGCTGTTCAGCACCTTTGAAGTCAGGCCCTGGAATGCCTGTGAGGTGTGGTTAACTTGTGCTGGCTCTGCTGCTCCAGCTCATGCACTGATTCCATTAAAACACTTTGGATCTGGTACAGTCCAAAACATCCAACATCTTTATCTTTATTCCATAAGAATGAGCCTCACTTCAGTGTTGCTTCACTGACAACTAACAGTTCTGAGGTAACTGGTAGAAAAAAGAGTAAATTTAAAAAGTGAAGTGGAATGTGCTTTTAAAACAAAAACTTCATTCAGCCTGTGCAAAAATAAATGGGAAAACAGTTCATGGAAAAAACATCATCATCATTAGCTCAACACACTTTTTTTGGCTGCTCTGTTCCTGATGTTTGGGTGCACAGTGCATCTCCCAGGCAAACTCCTTTAGTTCCTGAACTCAAGTTCATCATGTATCATATGATTAGGCAAAGTGAATTTGGTGCTAATTGACTTTGTTACTGCCCAAGGATTCCTTTATATATAAAGCTCATTTCTGAAAATATTGCAGGTTTAAGATTGAACCATTTCATCACATTTCAAATGAAACCATGAGTAAGAAAAGAGCCAGAAGGGGAAGCCTCACATTTCTAGAGTGGAATATCAAGAGGTGTGTGCAATCCATGTTGCCTGGAGTACCCAAAACTCTCAAAGGACATGCAAAAGACATGCAGGGCTTGGCAGTGTCACCAGCTGGAAGCTACAAGACCTGTCCCTACAGCTCCTGAGGTTGGATTGATGTGGTTTGGAAAGTGAGATCATTCTGAGATAGCAACTCCTGATACCAGGGAGTAAACACTCCAATCCCAGCCAGCAACTGCTCTCAGCATGGTCATCTGCATGAAATATCCTCAAACAGGCTAAAAATTAAGTTTGTCATTGTTTATTCCATCCCCACAAAGCTCAAACAGCAGCCATAAAGGCAGCTGACACAGATCACTTCATAGCTGCACTGCTGTCTCTGTGAGGGCTTGACAACTCAGTTCCAACCCAGCAAGTGATGGTTTTTTATAACTCATCACTCCATTGGTGAAATAAAAATATCAGAATATTTCTCAATGGAGTTATGTCCATTCATGCTCCTGAGGCAAACAGTGCAGACAGGTCAAAGTGTTTGAAATGGATCCCTCAGAGCAACTCCACAGCTCCCAATGCACAGCCTTGAGTTCTTTGCAAGTTTAGAGGAGCCTATGGAATTAGCATGAGTGAAAAATAGTCCCTTATGCTAGAAACTTGAAATAGCCATGGGTGCAGTATTTGGAAGCTGACTGGGCAAGAATCCTCCTTCCCATTCACAGGATACCAGCCCGAAACAACCACATAACCATGGGGTCACTGCCCCTTATTCCTCTTCAGCTGCAAACAAACTGCACTCAGGGTGACCATTTCTGAGCCTGGCTCTGCAGCTGAACCCACACCCAGACCAGAATCACCATCACAAAATCAGGGAATGATTTGGTGGGAAGGGACCTCAAAGCTCATCTCACTCCAGCCCCTGCCATGGTTGCTCCAAGCCCTGTCCAGTCTGGCCTTGGGCACTGCCAGGGATGCAGGGGCAGCCACAGCTGCTCTGGGCACCTGTGCCAGGGCCTGCCACCCTCAGAGCCAAGAATTCCCTCCTAACATCTGATCTAAACCTACAGCTCATCACCCTGGCTGCACTGAAGAGCTGTTGGCACAGCAGAGCAGGTGCTGAGCACCCAAAGCATTCTCTTATTTCCCTGGTTTTACAACACAACCTCAATGAGGAGATGAAACAACTCCAGGAAACAAAGTGACAGATTCATGAATAACCTCCCTAGCTCTGAAGTCCTGTCCTTAGAGTTACTAGAGAGGGAAAGTCCATGCAGAGATTCATATTAGGATGTCCAGCATCCCTGTAGATCACAGAATTCAAGTTCAGATTTGTGTTTCCATCTGCTATCCCCTCCAGCAGAGAATCACAGAATCACTGAGCTTGGAAAAGACCTCCAAGGTGATCAAGTCCAACCTGTGCCCCATCCCCACCCTGTCCCCAGCCCAGAGCACCTCAGGAATTGCTGGGACACCTCCAGGGATGGGCACTGCAACCCTCCCTGGGCACTTCCCATCCCTGACCCCCCTTTCCATGGGGAAATTCCTGCTGCTGTCCGACCTGAGCCTGCCCTGGCCCAGCCTGAGGCCATTCCCTCTGTCCCTGTCCCCTCCTGGCAGGAGCTGTGCAGAGCCAGGAGGGATTGCTGGGATGTCCTGGGCAGCACCAGGAGCTGGACTCAGGATATTCCATGATTCCATCCTCACAGAGTCCAAGGCAATGTAGAGAGGGCAGCATTTTCCCTCCTGTTCATAAAATGTTCATTTTATACCATCAGGTAGAAACCATCAATCTAATAATTACTGACCTACTTCAAGCCAGCCACAGCCACCTTTTCCTGCAAAGTTAAGGTTCAGATTAAGACAAGAAGCATCTGAAAAAGCACCAAAAATACATGGGCAGCTGTTTTAAGCCTCCTCATAGTCAGCAACTGCAGGCAATAAAAGGAAAGAGCAAAAAGCAGTTTGCAATAAAAGGAAACAGCAAAAAGCAGTTTGCATCACTGACCACCTTCAGCTGTGTTCACCTACCCCAAAGCAACTTGAAGAATCATGAAATATTTACAGTAAACTTGTATCAACTGTTAAACACAATTTGATTTTGAGATATTTCACTAAGAAAGAGGACATGGAAAAAGGAATGCAAGGTCCAATCCTCTGGAAAAAGTTATAGCTAATACCAGGTTGGGGCATATTTTAATAGGGCTGGCTAGGCAGAGCAGCACATTGCCATTGGTTTCTGCAAGGAGAACAAAGAGCACTGCTCAGATTTCTGTTGCATCTCCCCGACTAAACAAGTTAACCATAAATCAGAAATTGTAGCAGCAGGGCAGGTACAGTTACACAAGAGTTACACCCAATTCCCACTCAGCCCAGGGGGAAGCTGAGGATAACTCAGCCAGTTCACAAACACTCCCTGTTTGCAACCCACCTCACATCCACACCATCCCAGCTTCCTGAAGTTGTTCAGGACCTCAGATGGTGAGGTGTGGATCTCCAGCTCCTTAAGTATGAGCTCAGAGAGGAGCAGAGCTCCCCCATTTAACACCCAGCTTTCAGCACCAGCTCAGCATGGCTAACCCTGGAGTAAAGCAACAGGGCCAGGAGAAAGTGCTGGCACCAGGGAGGGAATTCTCCAGTTCCAAACAGGAGCAGCAGCAGCCCAGGGCACTCAGTTTCTCTCCACAGCCACACTGTTTTTATCTAGGGGATGTTACAGCACAAGGATTGTCACATCACTTGGTAACACCTCGGACTCGGGGCTGGAATTTATTTGTGTATAGTTAAACAGGGCTGAATGGAGACAGAGATTGTTTTTTCCACTTGCTTCATCCAACTCCTGGTTTAAGCCAACTGCTCACTCTAAAGTAACAGAATTACCCAGTTAAGAACAACAACAAAAAAATAATCTTAAGGAAATCTGCATCACTTCAAACAAAATGCACATTCAGAGACTGTGAAGGCAAGTCACCTTTGTGTTCCCTCTCACTACTCTGTACTTAGCAACCAAGATTCTTCAACACAGAATCTATAAAAATGTGCTTTTCAAAGAGACAACCCTTCAGTGAGCTCAGAAGAAAAGAAAAAAAAAAAAAATCAAACGATCCTGGCTGCCTTATTCCTGGCAGGAAAATGGCAGGATGGATTCTCCGTCCATCTTAGATTGACATAAATAGTGCTGGAGTTCCTCAGCTCCATAAATCCTGCAGCTCAGAAAGAAGACTCTCAAAAACCTTCCTGCCTGCCTGATGTTATCTTTATTTTTTGCTTGTCTTGTCTTGGATATGATTTACAGTGTTTCCTTTCCAAGCCAGGGTCGTTGCATCATTTGAATAAGGGAAGCTGCAAGTAGTGAAGTACCTGAAAAGAAGCTTTTCTCTGGTTTGAATTATATCCTGCTACATCCTGTGTGGAATATTCTTTCCAGCTATATTTTATCCACATGGAGGTCTCAGCTGAATGAAGAGGCTCTCCCATGCCTTGTTCCTTCCCCCTTACTACAGGAGATTAGGAACAAGATAGGAAGGGGAAAATAAGAAAAATATGAAGCTGAACACATCTCAATTTTACAAAGCAGAGGTGTTTAAAGAAACATGAAATGGGAAGGGAATTTGTATTCAGGGGAAGACTGTGCACAGATTTCTGTCTCAGTCTGGAATTCAACACTCAACTCAGTGAAATCCCTACTGAGCCATGAGAAACAGCTTTATTTAGGGTATTACTCCAATCCAGGGGTTTTCACAGCTTTTAGGTATTCCTCACCTTTCCAAGAGCAGGGTAACACATCATCCACTCCCCCTCAAAGGCTGCAGCTTCTCACAAGCACCTTCTAAGCTGGGGCTTAGGCTGAACTTTCAAGCGGGTTAAAATCAGGCACAGACACTTTGCCTCCCTCATTGTAGCGGGCTGAGGGCAATTAAGCAGTCGCATATCTAATGACTTACAGCACATCCTAAAACGTCCCTGTCTGGCCTCACTGAATGAAAGAACAGCAAGTTAATGACGGTGAACCCCGACACCAGGACCAATACCCGAGGGATGCAGAGTGACAGAAAACGACAACATTTCTTTGAGCTTAACACCAGCAACTCCAAACGTTTGCCATCACATTCTTCCAAACAAAACCCACTCTCACCAAGCTGCTTTGGACACTGGACAGCTACTCCTCCTTTCCAACTTTTTCCAGGGGGAACTTTCAAACAGATGTTTTTATCTAGAGATGCTTTTATCCCCCTTCCTAAATCACCGTTTTTCCACGCAGCTGGCAGGACTGTTCCCCCAGCAGATGCTCTGAGAAGCAATCACGGAGGGCTTATATTGCTGCTGGTGATCTGCTCGTCAACCCCTTCTCATTTAAATGTCACAAGCTCGTAAAAACTCCATCCATCCTCTCCCTGTGCCCTCAGCTGACCATCCCCATCATGAAGCAATGCCTCTGTAGCTGCCATTTAGCACCGTGCTAAAGCACGGTTTAAAATGAGAGCCGAAGGCACAGCCCGGTGCCATTCCAGCGCGCAAAAAGCAGGATACCCACCTTATGGCAGCCAGGATAGGTTGCCATGGTGTTGAGGGTAGAGGTGCTGGGATTCTTGCTGGTGCTGGCCATGAGACTCTGGATCTGGGTGAGCTCCTGCCTCAGCACCTGCTTCTGGTGGAAGCTGAACGCCGGGTGGTTGGATGCCATGGTGAAGAGCAACAGGAACTCATCCCCCGTGCGGCCCTCGTTGAGCTGCAGCCCGTAGTTGTTGATGACCGAGTCGATGTGGGTGAGGGTGCGGAACAGGACCCCGGCGGCCTCGCGGTGGGCAGAGCCCAGCAGGGCGAGGGACACCAGGAGTTTGCTGCGCACCACCTCGTCCGTCAGGTTGGTGAGGCTGCCCAGGTCGGCGGGGTTGTTGGCCTTGATCTCGGAGTCGCGCAGGGAGTGATAATCCTTGCGGGCCAGGTCCTCCAGGCAGGCGCCCAGGAAGCGCAGCTCCAGCGGGATGCACAGGTCCAGGAGGCCGCACAGGAACTCCACGCGCTGCGGGGAGGGCAGCTCGGAGAACCAGCGGTACACGCCGTCCCGCTGCAGCCGCGGGCACCGCTTCTCCACCATGGTGCCCCGCGCCGAGCACGCCCCGGCCGGGGCTCGCACACCCCGGCCTGGGGCAGCCCGGGCGGGCAGGGCCGGGCCGGGCCCCGCTGAGGGCGGCGCAGGCCCGAGCGCTGAGGCGCGGCCTGGCCGCGGGGTCCCCGCCCGCCGGCGGCCCCGAGGAGGCCGCTGCGCTCCCGTTCCTCCCCTCACGGGGCGGCTCCTCCGTCCCTCCGGCGGGCGCCCGGTGCCTCCATCCCCCGGCCCCGCCGGGGCCGCCCCGCCGCCGCGACCGCGGGAAATAATCCCTCCCGGGCGGAGGGGCACGGAGCGGCGCGCACACCCCGCCGGCCGCTGCGCGCAGGCGGAGGGGATCCCGCGGTGAGGAGGCTCGGCCGCGAGCGGAGAGCGGGAGGAACAGGGAGCGACGGGCGCCTTCGCTCCCGGCATGACCCCGCGGCGGGGACACGCCCCCGCGCCGCTGATTGGCGGAGCCGCCAGATTGCCCACGGCGATTGGCTGCGGCCGCTTCTCCCCGCCCCCTTCGCGCTCTTTGGAGCGGGGTCTCGGGGGCTTGTCAATCCTCCCAGTTTAGCCCCGCCCCGGCGCTGATTGGTGGAGGAGTCCTAAATAGGAGCGGGCGGGAAGAAGCACCTTTGTGTGTGGCCAGCTCGCGGTGCGGATGGGGCTGCGTCTGCGGCCGGCGCTTGCCCCGGGGGGCTCTGAGGGGCGCTGACCCCGCCTCCGGGCACAGCTGTGCCTCTCCCTGCTCCCGCTGACCCCGCAGAGCTAAAGGGTTTGGGCCTGGCCGTCCTGTCCTCCCCGCAGGCTGGAGAGGAGCCTCGGGGTGCAGCCCTGACAGCCCAAATCGTGTGTTTGCACCTTCCTTCCTTCATTGTGTCCTTCATGGCCGGCGCTTTTTGAGTCTGCCCCCCGGCCCCGAGTGCTGCCCGTGCTGTTTGCTGCTCACAGTGTGGGCAGATTTCCCTGCCTTTTCTGTCCAAGCGCCTCATTCCAACCACGAGGAGCCCGTGGAGTAGGAGCGGAATGGCCTGCGATGCTCTCCTTCCTCAGGCGTTATTTTCAGGCTGACAAAGAGCCCCGGGGATGCAGCCCCGAGCTGCTGCCGCTGCCTGGTGATGCCAAAACCCCGATAAAGCTTTGGCAGCGGCGCTTGCCTGAGCCGCCACCGGCCCCAACCCGCAGCCAGTTTGGCACCTGACTCCAGATTGCCTTTAACATACAGTGTGGAAACAAAAGAGACACCCAAAGACCTCTCAAATGAATCATTTTTTTCCCCCACCACATTCCCATTCTCCATTCTAAACCATTATTCTGGCTGACAGCAATGTAGCAATGCACATTTTCTAGCAGGGTTGTGGCTGTAGGTTTGCACGGACGGCATTGGGCAGACGCAATTTCTGTTTTTCGGTGTTTTTCCATGGGACTCGGCTGTTTGGCTGTGGTAGCCCAGTAGCCAGACTGTGCATCAGCTGGATAAATGACACGGGTGAAGATCTTTAACTGGGACCAGCCAGGAATAACATTTTTAAATGCAGCCCCAGGCAGGCAGTGAATGAATCCAGGCTCGGTTTTTATGTGATGGTAATCTTGGAAGATGGACCGTGGGTTTTGTTTTCACAAGTGGAACGTTGCTGCACTACAGATAAACAAAAGACCCAACATTGATGCTTTTAAAGGCAAAACTGCATTTGTCTGGAGCTGATCTTTATGGGATGTGCAGATGCCCAAATGTGGGCTCTCACATGAGTTGTGTGACCACTTGTGCCGATCACAGACGAGAAAAAGTCTGGTTCCTCTGGGTGATGGTTTATTGGAAATCTCATTATGCACCTTGCTAAGACGAACTGCTGCACCACAAACATTCCAAACGCTGGTAGTTTATCCTTTTTTATTTCCCTGTGGAATATCGGGGCCATCGACCGCGTTTATTGGAGCCCCAGTGAATGCAGGAGTCAGCAGGCAGGGAACGCTGGCTGGGGCTGCACAATGTCACATATTGTAAAGAGACACAGCCCTGCTTCTGTCAGGCTCCTGCTGTGAGAGGGTCCTTGACAGCCCCAGAGCCTCTCTGTGTCCTTTCCTTGCAGAGATCCCTCATGGAGTGCAAACCATATGTGCTTCCTTTTCCTGCCGTGCCCGGCATTGTCCGTGGGAGGAAGGGATGTGTGGAAAACAGAGGAAGTGCTCCACTCCCTTAGGAAAGGTCTGCCTTGAGTTCTACCCCGGGCCAGGCCGCTGGCATGGCCATGATGAGTTCTTTGGTGGCCTTTCTGCTTATGTTGATTTTTATCCATCCTTAAAGCAATCCTTTACCCACTAATCCATCCTGAAAGCGCCACGCTGTGCTCAAAGTCAGGTTTCTGTAGCAAGGTGAAGCAGGTTGAAACTTTCTGCTTGGAACCAGGTCTAAGACGAGTCTTAATGTTTGAATGAGAATTTTGTTGCAAAAGAGTGATTGTGTTATTTACAGACAGAATTTTTTGTCTTTAATGCCAGACAGCGAAACAAAGCCTCTGAAGTGTAATAGATGACTGGAGCCTTTTCTCTGATTGGAAGCGGCTTTGGGTGAAGCTTGAGGAAACCAAAAGGGGCGTGACATAATTCTGTCACCAAGAATTCCTGGCTATCCAGGGGCAGAGCCAGGAACTGCTTTCAGGGAGATAAATCAAGTGAGCAAGAGCTCGAGTTGCCACCTGTCCAGGCCGTGGGTTGGGAGTGAAGGTCGTTCTGGGCTGCCTGTGCTGCCCTGTCCCTCCGTGGCACAGGACCAAACTGGCTCCTCATTCCATCCCAGATCATCCCATTTCCTGCCCATTCTCCCCGAAAATTCTCTTTGTGCATGCTTGGCACAGCTGGGGAAGATTCCTCGCTGGAGCAATCAGTAAGCAATAATAATTTTCCTCTTTTTGTGTTTTCAGAGCATGCAGAGGCTGTTGTTGGATGTTGCAGTCAGCTGAGGACTCAGAGAGGGTCCAGCCCTTCAACACCTCAGTTTTCCCTGCTGTTTTAAGATCTGAATTCTCCTGTTTGGATTTCCTCAATCCTGTTAAACTTGGACTTGGCTTAAGTACTTCTTTCCCTCCAAGCAGCACCTCAGAGCCATTGTACCAATCCTTTATGACAGGATTGATGTATCATCCTCATTATCACAGATAATTCCTTCCTGTGAGTTTCACTCCATGCAATACAGAATGGCCAAAAGCCTATACAAAACTGAAATAATTCAATGTGAGGCAGGTGACTGAGTCCAGGGTGAAAGGAGATTATTCACTTCTGTGTCCATCCACAGAGACAATGGGAATGACAATCTGCCATGGAAAAGGAGGAGATTTATTTGGGAGCTGCTGGATAAAAGACCAGTTGAGTTACCCAGATCCATCAAGTGCCCAGTGCTCCCAACCCACAGAGCTCCTCCACAGGGACCTTTTCAGAGCTTTCCCCCATCACATTTCGGAGACTTTTGGAGGCTGTTCAACACTTGCAAAATCCTCTGCCCATTTAATGACAGGTTTGACATTTTAAACCTCCTAAATGTGGCTTAAATCTTAACACTTCTGCCAGAAATCCAGCCTGGAAATCCCAAACCTTCTACCCAGATGACTCTGAGAGGCAGAGATGGACCCACTGCTGGTGGGGTGTGAGTCAGCTGGGATGGGCAGCCTTTCCTCCGGTGCCAAAACAGCTTCCCCTGGTTTGGGACTGAACTTGCCTCCCAGGATGATCCAGTCTGAAAGCCCACTCTGTACATGGATGGACATAAAACCTGACAAAGGGTGTTCAAAGTGGGATCTCTGTGCCTTTCACCCCGGAGCTGCCGCTCCTTTGGAGACCCTCCTTGTCCTATCGCCCCTCTCCCAAATTTCCCAGTGCTGATCATCGGGAAAATCTGATCCCCTTGCCCTCATCCCATCCTGCCTGTTTTGTTCCAAACCTCGCTCCCCATGGCCGTCTGCCTGGCAGCTCTCCCAACCCATCCCAAAATGCTGCTGCGGGCCTCCCTGTCCTTCCAGGCGGGATGCGGCGAGAGGCAGGAGCGGGAGCCTTGCGTGTCTGCGCTCCGACCCACGGAAGGGGAAGATAAATATTGCCCTTGCATGTTCTCTCAACTACTTCTGAGCCCACGGGTTATTTCCTGTCGGCTTTCACGCAGATGCTGGAATTGGAGCTCTCGGGCTTGAAAAAACAAACAACCCCGGCTTTGAAGCGCGGAGAAAAATATCACGTGGGTTTGGGAAGAGGGGGGGAAAAAAACCCAAAAAAACCCAAACCAAAAAGCGGCCAGCTGTCGGGTCTGCAGCATCGCTTGGAGTTTGATTTTCAAGGAAGCTGGGTTTGGTTTGGGCGGGGTGGGGAAGGTGTCCTTGCTGTGACAGGGGATGGGTTGGAGGCTGCCAGGGCTGAGCTGTGCCTGCGAGTGTCACTGCCCTCTGCCGATGGCTCCGCACGCTCACAGCTGCCTGGAAATTCGGATTTTCCAGAGTTTTTTCCCAGCTGGAGGCATAAAAGAGAGGCTCGCCTCTCCCTCAGCGAAGATCCCCCCTCAATCACGCTCTGCTTTATCTGCCACCTTTCAAAATTCAAAACGTGAGCATCCCTTGCCCCGTGTGTCCCCTGTGTCCCTTCCAGCAGTGCTGGCAGTCCCTCCCTGGCCCCAGAAGCCAGGATGCCCTTCTGGCTTTGTGTGGTTCCCTGGGGGACTTCCTTCAGAGCAAAAATCCCTGTGGGATTTCCTTCAGAGCGAAAACCACAGAGCCTGGCTGCCAAAACCTCTGCCCAGCTCCCTTCCTTGCTCCTCATCTGTCTGGGGAGCTGCTGCCACAGAAGCACTCCTGGGGTTCCCTGTGCTCCCTGTCCCTCCTGCCTGCAAGGACAGGGATGCCTCAGCCCTGCCCCATCTCCCAGGCAGAAATTCCCTTTGCATTCCTGTTTGGAATATTCCCTCAATTAAATCTTACCCCACCAAGGTCACATTTTGGGTGACTTTCCCAAATTAGGGATGGGCACAGCCCAGCATGGAGTTGTCCTCTGTGATCCACAGGCTGATTCAAGCCCTCATCCATTACACAATGTTAATTTAGTCCTTGCTAAGGCCAAAACACTTCAGAGCTGGAAAGGAAAAATCTGGAAGTATTTACTTGATTATCCAGTGACATTCCTTGGGCTGTTTTCACATCCTATCCCTTCTCTCCCTGCCTTGGGTCAGTATTCCAATAACCAGCTAGATCCTTTTAAAGTGCTGGAGGAGAAAGGATGAGGAAGAAAAGGAAAGTGCCCAAGTGTGTGCTGAATGTGGGTGTGAAGTTCAGTGTTTCTTTGCAACATTTGAAATTATTGCTGTGTTGGTTACAGAAAATCCAGCTTGGGTAAAAATGAAACAATGGTTTGGGTTGGAAAGGACCTTAAATCCATCCCAGGGCAGGGACACCTTCCACTGTCCAGGCTGCTCCAGCCTGGCCTTGGGCACTGCCAGGGATGCAGGGGCAGCCACAGCTGCTCTGGGCACCTGTGCCAGGGCCTGCCCACCCTCCCAGGGAACAATTCCTTCCCAATATCCATCCATCCCTGCCCTCTGGCAGTGGGAAGCCATTCCCCATCCCATGTCCCTGTCCCAAGTCCCTCCTGGAGCCCCTTTAGGCCCTGGAAGGGGCTCTGAGCTCCCCCTGGATCCTCCTCTCCAGACTGAGCAGCCCCAGCTGTCCCAGCCCACCTTTGGAGAGCTGATACCACCTGTGCCACCTGCAGGCCCCACACTTGGACCCTTCTGTAAATTCCCAATATTTACATGTTGGGATGCACGCTGGAATCACACACTGGGGATGATTTCCTGAAGAAACCACAAATAGCTCCTGAATGACAACCAAAATGAGAAAATTGGGATTGGTTCACAGGCAAGTCATGAATAGAAAAAGAGATGAAATTAGCTGAATGAACTGTTCATTATGCATTATTCAGCCAGCTGTACTAATTAGTGCCTTAAGGACTGTTCCTGTTCCACTGCAGCCAACTCTGAAACTCCTTTTGATTGCAGAGGGAGCAGGACAGAGCCCTCAGAGGATGGGCCTGGTGCCTGCTCCCTCTGCAATGCCTCATGTTTTCTTTTCCTTTTACTATTTCTTACTGATTCCAATCTTTTGTGTCTTTAATAAAAAAGCTTCTGAGGTGTCCTGCGTGGTGATCAGTTAATCACAGGGACAGAAATGTTCCCTCAGTGCCACGGGTGTCCTGTGCCTGATGTGTTCTCTGAAGGGGAAGGTTTTTCATGTCTCCTCTTGCTTTGCTTTTATCCAGAGGAGGAGAGAAGCTTGAAAACCTTTTAGGAAACACAATCCATCCAGAAATGTCACCAGGGCAGGAGGTGCTGAATTAAATGTTTGCACTCTGAGCTCAGAAATTGCAGTTGGGCATTTAATTTTATTTTAATTTTTTTCCCCTGTATATGGATAATATTTGTCCCGGTTCTTTCCCACCAAAAATTCCTACAGCTCTGAGTGTGGCATTCAATTTATTAGAATAAACCACCAAATTGTCTCATTGTGTCTGTGTCACATCAACAGCAGATCTCCACCAGAACACTTGCTGGGGGCCAGAATAATGTGGTTTATATCTCACTTTTCTCTCCATGGACAAACCAACACCTCCAGGGGAAACAAACCCTGATTTTGGTGTGGCTCAGAACGTTGTTCTGCTCCCTGCTTTATCCTGGGTTGCAAACCAAATTCCTTTGGAGAGGCACCACAGCAGATCTCCATCCACAGAGATTTTCCAGCTGATGTTGAGGCCTGAGAGGATCCCAATGGATGCTCAGATCCCAGCTGGACTCCAAGGGATCACATTCCAATGAAATATTCTCCTTTTGCTGCAGAGTCCTCTGTCCCCCCAGCCCAAGGCAGAGGTGTCTCCACTCAGGGCTGTGTAGGAAATGTCTGACCAGAGAAGAACTTCCCATTTTCCATGTTTGGCTGGGTTTTGCCTGTCCATCCTGCACCAGACACCTTTCCCTCCCAGTTTTTGTGTTCCCTGGCAAGGAGCAGCAGCAGTGCCACGTTTTGTTGGGTTTTGCCTGTCCATCCTGTACCAGGCACCATTTCCCTCCCAGTTTTGTGTTCCCTGGGAAGGACCAGCAGCAGTGCCATGTTTGGCTGGGTTTTACCTGTCCACCTTGTACCAAGAACCTTTTCCTCCCAGTTTTTGTGTCTCCTGGGAAGGATCAGCAGCAGTGCCATGTTTTGCTGGGTTTTACCTCTCCACCTTGTACCAACCACCTTTTCCCTCCCAGTTTTTGTGTCTCCTGGCAAGGAGCAGCAGCAGTGCCATCTTTTGCTGGGTTTTGCCTGTCCACCTTGTACCAAGAACCTTTTCCTCCCAGTTTTTGTGTTCCCTGGCAAGGATCAGCAGCAGTGCAGCCCCAAGGTGCTGCTGGTGGGTCCTGCCCCAGCCTGTCCCAAGCTGGAGCTGCTCTGGGATTCCTTCCCAGCACTAAATTCACTAAAATTCCCTCCTGGAGAGAAAGAGCAGAGGATGTACCAGCAGCTCAGCCTGGAGGAATCTCCACAACCCCACTCTTTGGGCTCCTCTCCACAGACTGCCTAAAATGGGTATAAAGGAGCCTCGGCGTGGAATTTATTTTCTTCCTGAGACCATCCTTAAAATAACAAACACCAGCAAACTGGTGACACAGTGCATCTGTTTGAATAACATGGACCTTCTGTTTGTGAGAGAGGAAACTCCAAATAACTCTTTGATTTGTGTTTCCTTTCTTCTCCTTCCTCATCTCCTCCTCCTCACTACTGTATACAAATCTGTTCTGCCAGCTCCAAGCCACTGTTCCCCCCTCCCCTGATGAGCTGGTTTTTATGCCATGTGATGGTTATTAATTTCCTCTTTTGCTTCCAACACGGCCAATATTTATCTTCCCTCGTGGGATTGTGCCTTTGTTTACAGGCTGATGTCAGGGGGGAAGGCCAGCACTTCTCTGGGGCCAGCAGACTGAATTCCTGCCCTCGACTGCATCCCGAGGAATAGCAGCTTCCCTCCCGGATCAGAGCAGCAATTAGGATTAAAAGATGTGTTTAAAGTTAGCACATGGAGACATCCTTTCCCCAAAGAGGGATGGAGTGGCTGCTGTGGCAGCCAGGGCTCGGGCTGTGCTAAAACCCAGCTCAGTGTTGCCTTCTGATTGCCTCCCCACAACGAGCAGGGCTGGCAAAACAACACCTAATTTCCTTTTTTTTCCTTCTTTTTTTAAGACACAGCAGCGTTTCAACACAGGTAAAAGGGAGATTGTAAAGCACCACTCCCAAAAATCTGACTGAAATCAATCTGACTATCAGAAAAGGCAGGATCTTACTAGGAGCAGCTTTCCTTTGTTCAGAATGCTCTCTAAACCGAGTTAGGAACCATCTTTTCCTCATTAAATTTGTTTCCTTTCAGCGCTGAGCCTTTCCCTTCATTACCACATGCAATTTTTTTTTTTTAAAGCCCTCATAGCTAATATCACAACTATAGATCTTGGGGTTTTATAGCCCTAAACTCCGCAGAGAGCTGTGTGTCTTGTTGCTGTGGAAACTGGGATTCTAAAAGTAAAAAGGGTTTTGAAGGGATTCGAGAAGGGACCTGCTGAATTTCAGGACTGGCTTTCACTTCCAGGGCTCTGTGTTCCACCATGCCTTAAACTCACAGGTAAAATTCACTGAGGGGCTCAGGGGACCCTCAGGGGACACTGGGGAGTTCTGGCCCTGTGTTTTTTCTGGGCTGGCACATCCCAGCCTGGTTTTTGCTCTCTGTGGTGAGACAAAGGATGCACAGGTGGCCATGGGAGTGTGGAGCTCTCGGTGTCACCAATGGCACATTTGCCAGGCTCTGGGCAGGTTGCTTTCTTCTTTAGCTTTTGTTCATTTTTAGCAGCCTTTTCCCAAGGGAAATGCCACTGGAACCTCCTGCAGCCAACCATTGAATCATGGAGTGGTTTGGGTTGGAAAAGACCTTGAAATTCATCCCATTCCCATCCCTGCCATGGCAGGGACACCTTCCACTGTACCAGGGTGCTCCAGCCTGGCCTTGGGCACTGCCAGGGACCCAGGGGCAGCCACAGCTCCTCTGGGCACCTGTGCCAGGGTCTCAGCATCCTCACAATGAAGAATTCCTTCCAATATCCCATTTAACCCTGGTTTCTCCCATTTTGAAGCCATTCCCTGTGTCCTGATGGGGTCCCTCTCTGAGGACTCCGAGCTCCTCTCCACAGCTTTGAGACTGGCATGGAGCAGCGTTTGCTGGAAATTGGATTTTCCTGTATTAAAGAGTTATTTAAATGATGTTATTTGTCTCTGGTGTGGAGTGTAAAGGACAAGGGTGAATTGATGGGCTGGGCCCTGCTTCCTACCCCGCTCCTCCTCTGGCAGCTCTGCAAGGGTCAGACTCTCACTTGGCAGAAATTCCATGTTTTGCATGGGCAGGGATCTCACTGAGCCACCTATGGAAAATCCAAATCTTTCCCCTGATCCACCCAGGGATGCCCAGACTGGATCCCAGCTCCTGCCCCTTTTCCTGGCCATGGGATATTTGAGGCTGACAGGAACCCTGGGCTTGGCACCACCCCGGCTTTTTCTGTGCCTCTAAATGTCAGGTGTCCCCCCCAGCTGGGGACAATCCTTGGAGAGCTTCCCTGGCTATGGGTGTCACTTTCTAGCTTTAAAAACACTTATAATCCAACCAGGAATTCTGTTTACAAACAGCTCCAGAGCCGAGTCCAACCTGAGATTGGAGCAACTTCCAGGATGCCAAACTTGGAAAAAATATCCTGAAAATTCCACCCTATCAACACAGCCGAGGGAGAGCAGGGGAAAGGGAAAGACAGGCAACGTAACACGATTAACCCCCGAGCAGGTGCCTTAAATTCTCAAACAAAGCCCAAATGTCAGCGCTGCTGAGCTCTCCCTTGCATTTCCATAAGTAAAGCAGCAATCCCGGGGTGTGCCGGGTTCCGGGGCCAGCGCCAGGCAGCCTCTCCTTGCCCAGGAGCAGCCCTGACATTTGTTCTGCACATCCTCCGGGTCCTTCCTGGCACGCCGTGCATCGTGCCTGGCTCGCAGTTATTCCTGTGATATTGCATTAAAAATAGCAAGGCAGGAGCCAAGAGCCGCAGCCCCAGACGGTGATTCAGTGACGGAGCTTTTCCATTAGAGGGTGCCAGGAACCTACTGTTGCTACAGAGCCCAGGAATCGTGGAAAACACAACTTTGGGCCGTGTAGTCGGGGCTGGGCAAAGCCAAACTCGTTTTTGGACCATACTCATTTTTTCTGCCCTTTCTAGAGCAGAACCGTGGAATGACAGAATGCTCTGGAAAGGATGATCAAGTCCAACCCTTGGATTTGCACAGGGTATTTCCAAGAATCCCACCATGTGCCTGGAAGTATTGTCCAGTGTTCACTGGGGGTATTTTGCAGGCAGAGATGTGTTTTCAACAAGTGGATGTGGAGAGCTCAACATTCCCAAAGAATTCCGGGCACTGTTTGGATGTGAAGAGGAAATCCTCATTTAAAGAAAACAAGATTTGTCCACCAAAAAAAAAAATACAATTTGGGCTGTGTATTTCGGGGCTGGGCAAAGCCAAACTCGTTTTTGGACCATACTCATTTTTCTGCCCTTTCTAGAGCAGAACCATGGAATGACAGAATGCTCTGGAAAGGATGATCAAGTCCAACCCTTGGATTTGCACAGGGTATTTCCAAGAATCCCACCGTGTGCCTGGAAGCATTGTCCAGTCTTTACTGGGGGTATTTTGCAGGCAGAGATGTGTTTTCAACAAGTGGATGTGGAGAGCTCAACATTCCCAAGGAATTCCAGGCACTGTTTGGATGTGAAGAATTTCTCATTTAAAGAAAACAAGATTTGTCCACCAAAAAAAATGGTGGTTCTGGTGGAAAGCAATAGTTTGTATGGCTGTCACTGGTTGTGCTTGAGGTGTAGTGGTGAGGACACACAGGAAAGGATGGGCCCCATTCTTATTTCAAGTCTGCCAAAAATCACCCAACATCAGGAAACAGCCCAGATATTGAATGGATTTTCTTCTCCATCCCTGAGAAGCCCCTTTGGAGGAGCAGAATATCCTCAGGTCTGGGCTGCCTGCAGCAGGCACTGCAGATTTTAAAGTGTCCTGCTTGGTTTGGAAGCTTTGGAAAACAAAGTTCTATAATTTTGTGGCAGGGTTGGTGAAACTATTGGGATCAGCCACAGAATCACTGAAACCACAAATCACAAGTCAGTCATAGAATCACTGAAATCACAAATCATAGAAGTGGTTTGGGCTGGAGGGACTTCAAATCTCACCTCATTCACCCCCTGCCATGGCAGGGCCACCTTCCACTGTCCCAGGCTGCTCCCAGCCCCGTCCAGCCTGGCCTTGGGCTGGCACATCCCAGCCTGGTTTTTGCTCTCTGTGGTGAGACAAAGGATGCACAGGTGGCCATGGGAGTGTCAAACTCTCGGTGTCACCAATGGCACATTTGCCAGGCTCTGGGCAGGTTCCTTTCTTCTTTAGCTCTTGTTGGTTTTTGGCAGCCTTTTCCCAAGGGAAATGCCACTGGAACCTCCTGCAGCCAATCACTGAATCATGGAATGGGTTGGAAAGGACCTTGAAATTCATCCCATTCCCATCCCTGCCATCCAAGGACATCTTCCACTGTCCAGGGTGCTCCAGCCTGGCCTTGGGCACTGCCAGGGATGCAGGGGCAGCCAGCTGCTCTGGGCACCTGTGCCAGGGTCTCAGCATCCTCACAGTGAAGAATTCCTTCCCAATATCCCATCTATCCCTGCCCTCTGGCAGTGAGAACCATCCCCATGTCCAGTCCCTCCCAGCAGTGTGGACAGTGGTTCCCTTGTGCTGCTGCTGGCACAGGGGAAAATGAGCTGAATCCTTGGATGATGGGATATCTGAGTCCCTGCCCTGCCTCTGGGCACATCCATCCCTGTGGATCCCTTTCCTGCCTGTCCAGTGTGGGATCTTTAGGAGAACATGGATTTCTGCTCGATGAGGGGTCAGGAACCTCCCTGGGATGAGTGTCTGAAAGCTACAGGGGCCAGCAGTGAGGGAGGGGAAGGGAACGTGGCTGGATCCCAAAGGGCAGCTCTGCCTGACTCTGCAGCACATCCTGACAGCTTTCCCTGTGGCTTTCAGCCAAGGTGGCTCAGCTTTGGGGCTGGCTGCCCTGTCCCAGCTCCCAGGGGGACCCAGAGCAGAGGGACCAAGGGCTGACCCTGAGCCACAGCAGCAGGGCTGATCTCACTCTCCTGACTGGCAGCTCAGGGCAAGGCAGGAGCAGCAGTGTCCTGAGCAGGTGTGTGAGGGCTGTGTCCTGCACACAGCCACCTCTTTCCCTGCTTTTTTGGTGCTTCTGAACCCAAAAGTCAGCATCATGCACTGGCAATAATTTCTGGCTGACAGACAGAAAACCAGGGATGCTAAAGGAGCAAGAGGCTTGTGTGGGACAGCAGTTTTCCAATAAAACCACGCTTGGCCACGTGCTGCTGTTGGCTGTGGCCACCTTTTGGTCCTGGTGGCTCCCCTGGTGTCATGGGGAGGATTTAGCACATCCCATGTGGAGCTTGGACAGACCACAGGCTGCCCATCCCTGGCTGGTTCCTTGCTGCTGTGGCCAAGGGAAGGGAAGAAACCCTGTCTGTCCCCAGGTCTGTGGTCCCTGATTTCCCAGGATGGACCAGCAGGATCTGGGGCTGCAGCCACATCCTCATGGGAAGTGCCATCAATGGATGGTCTCATCTTCCACTGCTGGGGAGTCCCTTCCCAAAGTGATCCCAAAGCCCTCTGGGAGTAAATATAAATATAAATATAAATATAAATATAAATATAAATATAAATATAAATATAAATATAAATGTAAATATAAATATAAAGTGCAGTATATAAAAATATATATATATATATAAATATATATTTATATATATAAATATATATAATATATATAAATATAGAGGTATCTGGGGTGGGATTCAGGGCTCAGAGTGGCACAGCTGAGCAGTTTGGGATGGGAAGGGAAGCCAGGACGTGTGAGGACATGGGAGGGAGCACAGGCCAGCAGAGTGCACAGAGCAGCAACCTGGCAAAGCTGGGGCTGGGCCAAGAAAATAAACATAGGAAGTACTTGAGACTGATGAGAACCACGGGCAGCCTGCTCTTGTTTCAGGAGGTTTTTTTTGGGACACTGGAGCAGGCTCCTGTTGCAGGCAGAGCGAGACCTCAGCCCTGTTCAAACTTTCATTGACTTCAGCTGGGCCAGGGTTTCATTTCAGATGGTTCTCTGCTTTTCCCCAGGATGTGATTTCCTCATTTTGGGAGTATCCCTGTGCCCCACAGGAATTTTGGAGGCTTGTGCAGGATTTAGGGATGGATGGTGTCGGGGCTGGGTGCTGCCAGCACGTCAGGAGGAGCAGAGGCTGCTCTGCAGCACTCCAGAGCTGAGTGTGAGCACTCAGGGTCGATAAATCCAGAGCTGAAGGCCAAATCTGAGTGCTCAGCAGCTCTGCTAATCAGTTGGGTGCCTGCAGGCAGATTGAGAGCCAGTTCCTTCCAAATCGGCTCTTCCAACAAATAACCTGAGGCTTTTCACTCCAAAGTTTGACTTGGGCCCTTACTTTAGAATTTCAGTGTGGCTCCTGTCTCCTGATGAAGATGGGGCATTAAAAGTAAGGGGACAAATTTACAGGAGGTTTTCATCTGGCACCAGCTTGTACCCTGAGATCCTCCAGAATTAACCAAGCCACAATTCACAGGGTCTGAAAATCCTGTCAAGCATGAAGGAAGTTTGAAGGGAAGGTTCAAGTAATACTGGAAATATGAGCAGAGGGGTAAAAGAGGAGCTGGGGGGTTGTGAGAAGAGGCTCTCTAGGAGGTGGAAGCCCAGGAAAGATTGTGTTCCTGGCTGGAAGGGAAGCTGGGCATGAAGTGGGTGAGGGACAGGGAATGCATCCTCCAGCTCTGCTCCTTGGGGAGCTCTGTTCATCCCACCATGTCTGGGAGGGAGTTTCAATCCAAATCCCAGAGTTCCCCTCATTTCAGAAGTTTCCACCTGGATTTATCAGCACTGGGCTCCTCTGTTTCAGCAGGCCCAAGGTGTGCATCTCATCCCAGGGAAAATCCAAACATCCTCCTCTCCATCCCTGCTGCTCCTGCTTTGTGCCTGTGCTGGTGCCTGACAGTGACAGCTGAGTTAATCTGGTTTAGAATTCTCATGGCTTCATTTCTGCAGGTCTCACTGTTGTAGGGTGACGTTCCTTTATCCCTCACCCTTTCTTTTCCTCCTGGATTATCCATGTTAATAGTGCCATGTAATACAGGCTGTTATTAACTGCTCCTGAATCCTGCTTGCTGATTCCTTAAGCAGATCTCGAAACCCTGTGAATCTGAATCTGCCCTGGAGTTTTCTGAGGGTTTGTTTTGTGCTTTGCTTTTTTAATTTTTTTTTCCTCCTTTAAACCCAATGCATGAATGTGTAGGATAACTTCTGCTCTGGCTCTTGGGAAGCAAAGGAATTGCTCATGTTTGAATAGCCCAGACATGATACTCCAGATTGAAGTGTGCATCTGTTTAAATCCCTACAAAACAGGCTGCAGAAGGAACCTGGTTTGAAAACCTACATCAAATATGGAATAAATCCTTCCATAGGTAATTATCTGCCCAGAAAAAAGATCCTTGGACCACTCTTGTGTGACAGAATTTCATAAGAAAAGAATATGAGTAACATCAACTTTTTAACATCACTGTGTCTTCTTGATTCACTGAGAGACATTTCTTCTTTGTTATGAATTATAAATCCCTATTGCTACAGTCCAAACAATTCTGGGAACTTCTGCCACTGGCTCTCAGAGCCCAGGGAAAATCACAGTGTCCTTTGCATTTACAGTGTCAGAGCATTTCCAAACATTCATTATTCACACAGGAATTCGTCCATCAGCAGCTCCATTAAACTCAGAGAGGGAGCCCTGCTTTCTCATCAGGTGCCAAAATCTTGGTTGAGGTTTATTTCTTCCTCTGGGAGCAGATTCTAATCCCAAAGGGTTAGACCAGAGGAGTGAGCATGTCCTTGGTCCCTGCCTCAGTGTCCCCATCAGTGATGTCACATTTGAGCATTCAGCCCACTGGGGAACTTGAGGAAATAAATTTTTAAAAAACAAACCCAAAATCCATTGGCCAATACTTATAAATCCCAGCTCCCACAGCCCAGGAGTTCTTAGGGATCACAGAATCCTGGAATGGTTTGGATTGGAAAGGACCTTAAAGATCACATTTTACTCCTGCCATGGGCAGGGACACCTTCCACCATCCCAGGCTGCTCCAAGCCCTGTCCAACCTGGCCTTGGGCACTGCCAGGGATGAGGCAGCCACAACCTCAACTTCTCTGGATTATAAAAGCTCTCAGAATTTTAAAAAATCCAACTTCCTGTATCTGTTAAGCCAGAAAAAAACCCCCAAGCTCATGGCAGGAAATACCCCAAACACCCTCAAAGCAAAAAAAAAATACCCTCCAAGTTGCTTATTTTTTAACCTCATACAGCTTGAACCCTGTCTCAAGGCTGAGGAGGGGCAGTGGGGGCAGAAATGGCTTTTTCTCCAGATTTGGCAAAGGCTCTGGGACGTGTCCCTTCCTGGGAGGGCAGGCTGAGCCCCACAGCAGCTCCTGCAGCCCTTCCCAAACCCAGGCAGGAGCAGCCTTTGCCCGTGCAGGGCTGGAGCTGGAAGCCAGCATGCCAAGCCCTGCTCCAGAGCAGGTTTCTCCTCCTCACATGATGTCAGCATTTCCTGACAATCCCAGCAGGAGCACAGGGTGACAGATGTCCCTTAATCATCGGCAGCGTTCCCGCTCCTCGGGCTCAGACAGAGAATCCTGAGCCCTGAATGAGGGCCCCTCTCTGGTCTGGGTCAGCCTGGCCACCTCAGGTTTATCCACAGGCACCTTTCAGCTGTGGGGATTTGGTCACCTTGGGGTTTGTGCCCTGCCAAGGCTGTCCCAGAGCTCCAGGCAGGTGAGGAGGGGGGAGATCAGGGGGTGGGGGTGGCTGGGGAAGCCATGGCCCTGCAGATAAGGGGATTTTCCAGCTGGGGTGAGAAGGGCAAAGATGGGTCACTGCCTGTGTCACCCTTGAGATGGACCTGGGGTGTATTATGGACAAACAGCTCAACACTCATTTTTTGTAGGGTGATACAGTAAAAAGTGAAAGAGCAAATGAAGTGTGTTGGGAGAAATCCCATTGTTCTCCCCTTGGTTTAATTTTTCACTTTCCAAGATCACAAAAATCACCTCTGTCCCCTCAGCAAACATGAGAGAGGGATGGAGGGACAGAGGGAAGGAGGATGGGATCCCAGCACCTGCAGAGCCCTGTCCTGCTCCTCTTCTCCTTGGCTGATACCTCCTTCACAGCCCCTTACATGGGAGGGCAGCTTGATCCTATTAAACACAGCTGATGGGTGTGCTCCACAGCACACAGGAACTCAAATCCATTGTCTGTCCATCCATCCATCCATCCATCCATCCATCCATCCATCCATCCATCCATCCCCAATTCATCCATCCATCCATCCATCCATCCATCCCCCATTCATCCATCCATCATCCATCCATCCATCCATCCATCCATCCATCCATCCATCCATCCATCCTCCATCCATCCATCCATCCATCCATCCATCCATCCATCCATCCATCCATCCATCCCCCATTCATCCATCCATCATCCATCCATCCATCCATCCATCCATCCATCCATCCATCCATCCTCCATCCCCAATCAATCCATCCATCCATCCATCCATCCATCCATCCATCCATCCATCCATCCATCCATCCATCCATCATCCATCCATCCATCCATGGAGAGCAGGTTTAGATCAGATTTTAGGAAAGGATTCTGTGAGGGTGGTGAGGCCAGAGCAGCTGTGGCTGCCTCTGGATCCCTGCAAATGTCCAAGGCCAGGCTTGGAGTAACCTGGGACAGTGGAAGGTGTCCCTGCCATGGGATGGGATGGGATGGGATGGGATGGGATGGGGATGGGATGGGATGGGATGGGATGGGATGGGATGGGATGGGATGGGATGGGGTGGGATGGATGGGATGGGGTGGGATGAGTTTTAAGGTCCCTTCCAACCCAAACCATTCCAGGGTTGCATTCCATGCATCAGCCTCCCCTCGTGTGTCCCTTCCAGCTGATTCCAGCCCTGTTCCTTCCCTCCTGAAAGCACACCCATGCTCTGAGCAGCTCTCAGCCTGCCCGTGAGTGATTCCCACACTCCCTTCAGGCTGCCTGATGGATGCTGGGGAAAACCCAGCCCTGAGGGAAAAGATCCACCTGCCCACAAGGAAAAACCATCCCAAGCCATTTCCTGCTGCAAACCTTTCCCTCCCATGTGCTTGGCTGATCAGGATCAGCTTCTTTGCTGCTGTTTTTGTGCCTCTTGATTTCCACACGGAAACTGGCTCTATTTTTACCCGGCTGAAGCTGATTAGATTGGCAGTAATTGGCAGGATAAACAGCCACGTCCTGTGCAGCAGGTTAATGCTGCACAGGCAGTGACCAGGGAGTGCACTCAGCCCATGCCCAGCACGGGCAGCACAATTGAGGTAATTTATTGCCCACATGCCTGGAACATGCCCATTATCCAGCCCCATCCTTCCTCTCCCTGCAAACCCATTTCCCCTCTCAGGGCTGCTGCACAGTGCCAAACGTTTCATCCTTTTCTCCTCAGCTCTTCTTCTTCTTCTTGCACAGAAAAACCCAAGGACACACAGGAGTTTTCCTTTCTGGTTAACCCAGGTCTTGGCTTCTCCTGACCTGTGAGATTATTAGCATTGAAGCAGCCACATGTTAAAAAAGAAAAATGCTGCTTACAGCTCCAAGGCTGACCTCGTCCAAGTAATGTAATTTCCCACCATCTCAATCACTTCCATAGGCCCCAATCTTCCAGAAGATTAGCAGCAGTTCTGTTTGCTGCAACATCCTTCTGGGCTTTAATTGGTTTGGGGGTCATTTAGCCAGAGACCAAGTGAAGAAAAGAAAACTTAGGGCCAACATCAGGTGATGCTACACCCCTGGAATTCAATTCACTGGGGCAGGGATGGAGCAGGAAGGAAAAATGAAAATCATTCTGCTTTCCAAAGCTGCACATTTCAATCTAATGGTGGGAATATTGGGAATATTTTGCTCTTGTGCTTGGTGGTGGCTGCCCCACCTGTTTAATCCCAGGAGTGGAGTGGAAGGTGAGCAATCCCCAGAAGGGTTACAAGCCCTGATTATTCAACAACATCCATACCTGTATCAAGTTTGAGCCCACCTCAGAGGGCTCCTCATCCCCACTGCCACTGCAGGATTCCACAGCCACCACTGGCTCCTCCTGTGCTGCCAGAGAAGTGTTTTTGGGGAGTCCCCCTGTGCAGGGCTCTGAGCTGGAGGTAGGGAGTGAACCCCTCCTTCTCCTCCTGCCTGCTCTGAGCCCTTTGCCTCCGTGCAGGTGGCACAGGCAGGATATTCAGTCACAGAATCGTGGAATTGTTTGGGTTAGAAGGGATAATAAAACAATCCAGTCCCAGGGACACCTTCCACTGCCCCAGGCTGTTCCAACCTGGCCTTGGGCACTGCCAGGGGCAGCCACAGCTGCTCTGGGTACCTGTGCCAGGGCCTGCCCACCCTCACAGGGAGAATTTCCTCCTAATAACAGATCCAAATCCCTCCTCTTTAGGTTTAAAACCATTCCCCATTGTCCTCCATCCCAAATCTGACCTGCTCGGCACCTCACTCTGTTTACAGCTGAGCCTTGAGCCCTCTCATTTTTGCAGTTTAGGGTTATTATTATATTATTATATTATTTATATTTATATTGTTATATTATATTATATTATATTATTTAATATTAATCATTATTTTATTGTTATTAATCAATTTTAATTAATAATAATTAATTTAAATAATTATTAATATTATTGATTATTTAATATTAATTATTATTTAATATTAATTATTATTATTTAATATTATTATATTTTATATATTATATTATTTATTATTTATATTATTATTATTCTATTATTTAATGCAGGCCCTGTTGATTTGGTGTTTTCCCAATCCCTCCATAGCAGGGACCAAGCCCAGGGCTGTGTGGAAGGCTGAGGAATTCCATGGTGTGATCACCTCTGCCTCACACCCCCATCACCCCACAGGTGAGAGCCAGAGCTCTCCACTGCCTTTTCCCTCAGATCCTCTGTGCCACTCATTACACCACCCTCTCTAATTAACAATTATACTGTCCTCTTAATTACCCACTTCAACCTTCCTGGTTCCAGTAATTGTCCAAGAAACCTCCCAGCCTTAAACACTTCAATCCCACAGTGTCCTGTCCCCTTGGAGTGTGTGCTGGATTTTTCCCAGTCCTCTGAACCTTCCCAGTCCTCTGAACCTTCCCAGTCCTGAACCTTCCCAGTCCTGAACCTTCCCAGTCCTGAACTTTCCCAATCCTCTGAACCTTCCCAATCCTGAACTTTCCAATCCTCTGAACCTTCCCAGTCCTGAACCTTCCCAATCCTCTGGCACTTTCCCAGTCCTGAACTTTCCCAGTCCTGAACCTTCCCAGTCCTGAACTTTCCCAGTCCTGAACTTTCCCAGTCCTGAACCTTCCCAATCCTCTGAACTTTCCCAGTCCTGAACTTTCCCAGTCCTGAACCTTCCCAGTCCTGAACTTTCCCAGTCCTGAACTTTCCCAATCCTCTGAACTTTCCCAGTCCTCTGGCACTTTCAGTGGCTCTTCCAAGACCTCCTGGACACCACCATGGTTTGTCCCCACAGCTCCTTGGCCGCCTCCTTCACAACCACCTCAAGTTATCTGGATGTGCTGGTTTAAAACCCCTGAGCTCCATCAGCTGGATGCTCCTGGGCAGTATTTCCTTAGCTTGTGTTGTCTTTTTTCCCACCAAACACCAGGATAAATCCCTCACTGAGCATTCCTACCTTGTCTGTGTCATTGATAAACCTCCCATTTCCGTGTGGGATCACCCCACTGCTCAGAGCTCATGGAAAATATCATTCTGTCTTTAATTTCCCCAGCTTCTGAGGTTTACTAATTACAACCAGTTTCCCTTTTCTTCCTTTTGTGTGTTTATGTTTTGTGTGTCAGTCTTGGCAGCTCTGTCCCTTCCTTTCCAAGTGGTGTTGGTTATTTTAACAAAGATTCCTGCCTGTGTTGCTGCTTTTTGGATAAAATATTCTTAAAGGTTTTTCCCTTTTCAACACATTTTTCACTTAAAGTCCTTCTCTGATTGATCTGACTTGTAATTATTTTCTGATTTAGGAAACAGGGCCTTTTAAAGTGGCAAGTAAATATACAGATTTTTGTACATTACTGCTTTAAGCTTTACTTTATTTGCACAGAGCAGAATCAAGCCACAAAGGCCTGTGCCTGGCACAGTGAGAAATCCACCCTCACCTGCTGGAGTGAGGATAAATGTGGAATTCCCTATGCTGGAGACAATCTTTTTTTCCATTAGGATATTATCTTTCCCCCTCTCCCCAAAGTTCTGAGGATATTTTAATATTGGCAGCTCAGGACCTCCAGCATCCACAGCTCAGCCAGAATCCCCCAGGGATCCCCAGGTTTTTATTAGATATTATGGATGTGGCTGCTGAAAGAGGCAGAATGTGTCGAGTCCCTGCTGCAGACCCTTCCTGCCTCGTGCTTGATTTCCCAGGATATTGATCCAGAAACTCTGTGGATCATTTATTTCCTTGTTGTTAATGACCCAGAGCTGCTCCCAGCCAATCCCAGTGGGATTCCAGGCAGGACTGGCGGGTCAGGACCTCCAAGCACGAGTGGAAATCAGATGGAGAGGGTGGATATAGCACAGGGCAGCAGCAGGAAAATTCCCTGGCACCCTGAGGGAGCTGGGTTAAGGTGTGGATTTAATGGCTGGGCTCAGGGATCTCAGAGGTGATGGAGAAGGAGTTTATAAAGGAGCATGGACAGGGGAGGAGCAGCTTCAGACGGAAGGAGGGGAGGGCTGGGTGGGATTTTGGGAAGGAATTCCTGATTAGGATGGGATACTGAGAAGGTGAGCAGCCTTGGGAGTCCTCTCCAGCCCAGTTCACATTTCCTCAGCGCTGCTGATGTGCAGGAGGCTGAGGGAAATTCCAGATTGGGTTTCACAGCAGCCCTGAATGCCAGCGGGCTTTTCCCTCCTGCCATGCCAGGTCAGGAACGCTGGGCTGCAGGATTCCAGCAGGAGATGTGACCAATTGCAGGGACACAGATGGTGTTAGATAGGGCTGGCAGGTTTTTTCTTTAAATCCCTGGTGCATGTGTGGATGAGGAGGTGAGTGAGATGAAGTTTGGGATAAAAAAAAAATGATGAAAAAATACAATAAAAGTCAAATCAGCTTATAATAAATCACTGAGCATGGATGGGGGAAGAAAAAGGAGGATTGGGCAGTGGGAGCAATGGGTGTTTTCCATCCATGATGGAAATGCAGAGCTCCAAAGGGAGCAGATTGTTGGGAGTTTCTTTTTCACCAGGTGCCATTAAACTTGCAGTTATTTTAAGCACCTGCTTTATGAGGAGCAGCATCCCACGTTGGTCAGGGGGGTGTCACACCTTGGTGCCTGCCTCAGATCCCTCCATCCCACCAAATCCCCCCAAAAGAACAGCTGGACAATAATTAGTTGGCTTATTAACATGTAAAACGACTGCGACTGTCTAAAACTACTGAGAAAGCAACAGAAGGGGACTGGAATTTCTTTTGTTCCCTGCCAAAATTTTTATATGTGTTTAAGCAACTTCAGTTCTGATGTTTTTCTTGGAAACTTTGGGGGTTCCCACCCAAATTCTCCCTCTGTGGAAAAAAAAAAAGAAAAAAAAGGGGGAGTTTGCAGTTGCCAAAAAATGCAGCACCTGGAGTGTGGGATTTTTAGGGAAGGAAACAATAAAGCCCCCCAATGTATAACGAGCACAGTTCTTGCATTCACAAAGGATTCGGTGTAGTTTGAAAAGACATTTTCTACTGGAAAGAAATGCTTCAGTGGGAAAATTTCCACCCACTCCAGTTGCATCTCTTCCCTCCAGCTCCCTGAGAGAGAGAGGAAGGTTTTCTTCCAGAGGAGGGTGGTGATGTGTTTCCATGGATGGACAAGAAAATGCATCGAGAGAGAGAAAAAAAAAAAAACAACTGAGTGGGAAGACACAGCCTGAAAGTTGCGGGTGGGTGGCAGAGAGGCAGGTACCGACACAGGCAGCCTTTCCAGAGGGGATGCACAGCCTAAATCCCGCGGGTTTCCATCACCAGCAGTTACACTGTTTGTTTTGTTTGGGTTTTTTTTCCTTGGAGTCCTGGCCAGGCTGGATCTGGCAGCCCCACTCCAGTAACGCTGGTTGCAGGATGCAAATCCGAGATTTTGGGGAAGAGCTGAGTTTTTCCTCCATCTCCCAGGTTTTGCTTTATAAGCACTTGGGAGCATCTTTGAAATCATTCTCCAGCAGAGCTCCCCCTTTAATACCGGTGCGTGAATCCCCTGGTGTATTAACACAAACACATCGATATTTGCAGGCGCACGGACCCGCACACGCATCCCGGTGCCAAAAAGATTGGGCACGTTCCGATCCAGGGGGATGCACCAGCGGAGCCGGACCCCGCCTGCTCCGGGGGCACCACGCGAGGATTCCAGGAGAGAGAAAAAACCCAGGGAGAAAAAACCCAGGGAGAAAAAACCCAGGGAGAAAAAACCCCGGCATCCGCGGAGCGGAGCGCGGAGGGGCTCCCGATGGGCTGGGAGGACCCCGGTGGGATGCGCGGTACTGGAGGGAGGGGAGCGGCACCCAGCGGCTCCGGACCCAGCCCGGAGCGCTGTCCCCAGCTCGGGGCGAAGCTCAGCGCGGCCTCTCCATCAATAAACAACATCAGCCCGTGCTGCAGCCGCCGAGCGGGCTCTGCCCGGACACCGGCGGCGTTCGGCCCGTGCCCGGTGTCTCCCACCCGCCCGCCCACGGGGGGCTCCGGCGGGGGATGCCGGCCCCTCTCCGCCCCGCTGGGGAGAGCCGGAGCGAGAAATAAAAACGCGGGGAGCATCCCGGGAGGCTGCGGGGGGCTGCGGCCCTGCTGGGCTGCGAGGCGAAGGCGACGCAGTTCCTGTCTCTTTAAATCCACCCTGAGCCCGGCGCCGGCAGCCGAGGCAGAGCAGCGAGCCCAGGATCCTGCTCGTTAACGAGCGGGATTTATCCCCGCAGGGAGGGAGCCGCCGAGCGAGGGCTGGGGGAGGCGGCGGGCCGAGCCCGGGCCCCCCGAGCGCCCCGCAGCCCCCGGGCTCGCCGCCGGGCCGGGATGCGGGCAGGGCCGGGCGCGGCCAGCGCGGCCCCCCCGGCACTGAGCTTTGCGGCGCGGGGGAGGCGGCGGCAGGCAGGGAGGGAGGGAGGGAGGGAGGGGGCGCGGGGCGTGCGCGGTGCGGGAGCGGCCGGGAGCCGTGCGGGAGGCGGCGGAGGAGGCTCCGCATTGCTGCTGCTGCCGCTGCTGCTGCCGAGCCCCGCGATGCCGCCGCGCCCGCCGCTGCCCCCCGGCCCTGCGCCCCAGCCAGCCCGGCCGGCGGCGGGGGGCTCCGCGGGGCTCTGAGCATCCTCCTCCCCCCGGGGCTGCCCAGCGCTCGCTTTTTTCCCTTTTTTTTTTTTTTTTTTTTTTTTTTTTTCCCTCTTTCCCTTCTCTTGGCATTTGGCCTCTTTTTTTTTTTTTTTTCTTTTCTTTTTTTTTTTTTTTTTTCCTCCTTTTCCCCCCACCCCCGTTCCCTGCCTTGGA
The DNA here is from genome assembly GCA_009764595.1 of Geothlypis trichas. Lineage (NCBI taxonomy): Eukaryota > Metazoa > Chordata > Aves > Passeriformes > Parulidae > Geothlypis > Geothlypis trichas. The sequence continues at coordinate 19,595,803 of CM019911.1, forward strand.
TGGTTTTTAGGTGGAGTCGTTTGCACCAAAATCCAATAGCTGCTGCTGTTCTTGCTGCTATTTTTTTTTTTTTTTTTTTAATGATCCTGTTTCCACAGCAGGGGGAAGAGAGAACTGATCCTCAACATACTCCCAGAGAATGAATAATCACAAGAAACTGGCTTAAGCAGCTCGCTGGACCTGGTGCATGATTTCAATTGAGTTCGATTTGATTTAATTTTTAAATTTTTATTTATTTCTTTTTCCCCAAGTCATCGTTCGCATTTTATTTCCTGCATTTCTTCCTATTCTTTTTTTTTTTCCCCTTTTTTTTTTTTTTTTTTTTTTCACCTTTTGGGAGATTTGCAAACCGAATTACATGCATGTCCAGTGGGGGAAGGTTTAATTTTGACGATGGAGGGTCGTACTGTGGAGGCTGGGAGGACGGAAAGGCTCATGGCCATGGAATCTGTACCGGCCCGAAGGGTCAAGGTGAATATTCGGGCTCCTGGAGTCACGGCTTTGAGGTGCTGGGGGTCTACACTTGGCCCAGTGGCAACACTTACCAGGGCACCTGGGCGCAGGGCAAGCGCCATGGCATTGGCATGGAGAGCAAAGGGAAGTGGGTGTACAAAGGAGAGTGGACCCCATGGATTTAAGGGACGGTACGGGGTCCGGGAATGCACTGGAAACGGGGCCAAGTACGAAGGCACCTGGAGCAATGGATTACAGGATGGCTACGGGACAGAGACCTACTCGGATGGAGGTAGGTGATGCATTGATCCCTTCCTGGCTGGGGCAGCTGGGGTGGAGGGTGGTGGGGAGATCCTCCCAGAGGGGTTGGGGTTGGACTCTGGGAGTTTGCAACCTGCTGCCTTGGATCAAGGGATGCTCCCACCCTGCAGGAGAGAAGGAACCAGCCCAGCGTGGCACCAGCCCAGCTCTTTGCCACAGGTAGCCCCAAATGTTCCATGGGGTCTCTGGGCGCTGGGTCCTCCCTCCTTCCTCTCCTCAAGCAGGTTTTTGGGATATGGAAGGGGCTGTGCTGGTGGGGGGACGCCCAGCTCTGGCCCAGAGGGGTCGGAGCACGGGGTGGGCCAGGCCTTGGGGACACAACCCAAGTTGCACATGGGATTGGCACTTCTGACTGCACCATGGAACCTGTAGGATTTGCATGGGAACAACGCGGGGCAGGATGGAGGCAGTGTGTGTGTGTGGGGGGATCCGGGGTGGATGGGGCAGCTCCAGGGCTGCCAGAGCTCCCAGCCAGGGCTGGGGGGCTCTGCTCCTCCTCCAGCCCCTCCAAAGGCAGCCCCACGCTCAGTGATGCCAGGGAAAAGACTTTAATTCAGACAAGAGTCTTACATTCCTAGTTTACGGCTTAATGCTTAGCGTAGGGGCTCAGAGGGATCACCAGAGCTCTTCTCTGCCGTCAACACGGCTTAACGAGATGCTGAGGGGAAACTGGGATTAGAGGAAAAACAAGGAAAACCCAATTGGAGCGATCAAACCCAAAAAATTGCTGGGCTCACAAGCTTTAGGGCTGAACTGGGAGAAACAGCTGGCGCCGTTGCTCTAAGTGGCTGTTATCATCCTCTCTCTGGGCTGGGGCTACTTCCACAATGGAATTGGCACCCTAATCCCAGGCAGGCCTACCTGCCAGCAGCTGGGGGGCCCTGGGCTCCGCTGGCCCCTGCTTTTCCCAGGAATGGTGGCCTCCTAAAGCAGGCTCTCGGGTTATTTTTAGGATGTTATGGTTTTCCATACGGCTCCGGTGAGGAAATGCAGCGTCGGGAGCTCCATCGCAGCCCCTGCTGAAAGGTGCTGCAGACTTGCTCTGGAAAGCCCAGTTTGCTGCTTTGTGGTTGCACAGGGAGGGGAGGTTAAACTCACCTGCAGCTGCTTTTTTCTGTGCTCTCGCAGGGAGAGGCAGAAACCACCTCGGGATTTTTAATGATATTGGTGCCGGTTGTTTTCTCCCAGAGGAAAAAGAGAGCTGCACCTTTTTGTTTCAGCTGCCTGGAAGGATTGCTGGGGACTGAGCTGGGATGTGCCGGGCGTGGTGTTTTGGAAGCCATGGATAAATCCCAGCAGTCCTTCAGTCAAAAATAAAGCTTGGGCAGGGAATCGTCGCCGTCTCCCACATCCGAGGCGCTCAGGAGGGCTGTGGGGGGTATTCTGCTTGCTCCCAACGTGGGTGCTGTCTTCTCCTGGCACCCAGCCCCTGCCTGGGAGGTTGAGGGAGGACAGACACAAGTCTGGACCTAACTACAGGTCTCTGAGGGCTGGGTGTTGCAGGGCTGGCCCTGGCCTGGCCACGCACGTGCCCCCGCCCGGCACACTCCCCATCCTCTGCAGAGCAGCGTTTTTTTTTTAGGGAAACCTGTGCAGCATCCCCACCCTGGGGTGGCTTAGCAGCAGTTCAGCGTTTTCTGAGAAGCTACCAGAAGGAAGACAGCTTTTCCTTCCATCTTGTCAGGCCAGCCGGCTTCCTGGCGCTCGGGGACCCAAAAGCGACGGCGGGCGGCGTCGCGTGTTTGCGATTTCGGGAGGGAGGGAAGAGGAAGCAGTGCTGGAAAGGGCAGGGTCTGTGGCAAATGTTCCCCTGGGACTCTGCAAGCCTTCCAAGGAGGAAGGAATGCCGTGCTGGGGGAAATGCACAGTGCTGGTAACTGTGGATGCTCCTCCACACCAGCTTCCCCCACTCAGCTGGGCCACAACCACCTCCAAGGCCACTTTCACCAACTCAGCTCCCAGCACCCAGAGGCCACGGCCCTTTCTCAGTTGCCTCGCTCCATTCTGGGTGGAAACCACCAAAGCTGGGCATCTCCAGCCTGTTTGGACACCAAGCCTTGCTGAACTTTGTGTGTTTGGGTCCCAGAGGCCGCTGTGTGCGGGAGCGGTGGCACCGGGGAGGCAACTGTAGGGAAGGATGTTTCTCATTAATCTATTCCAGTTATTACCTCCAGCAAACTGAAGTACCCAAGAATCCTCGCCCCAGCATCTGTCACTTGCCACCCACAGATAAATATTCATCCCTTGCACATCATTTTTTTTTAGCTCCCCACCCTGGCTTTGAGGATGGGGCCCTCAATGCGCAGCGATGCTCGAGCCCCAAATGCACGGATTGCTCCAGTTTTCCCATTGCAGGGGGAAGGGCACCGTGTTCTGGGAGGGCTGTTGGGGTCCCTGCTGGATTCTGGGGTGTGCTGGGTGTCGGGGGTGGCACTCGGTGGCCCGGGGGCTCCCGCCAGCCCGCAGGCAGCGCTGCCCCCGCGCGCAGCTTGCCGAGCTCACACCTCCCACGCCGCGCGCACCCACGCCCGTCCCCCCACGCCCAGCAGCCCCCCGCACCTTCCCACACACTCCTGACCCCCGGGAGAGCAAATCCTGCTCCCCCAGCCCGGGGGTTGGTGTCCATCCATGCTGCTCTCCCCGGAGCCCACGCGGCCTGGCACGCTGGCACGCGGCCCCTGCGCCGTCCCGCTGTCCCCGTGGCCTCGCTCACTCAGACATCCCCAGCACTGCTGGCACAGCCTCATCGTGCTGCCAAAATCCTCCTGCCCCCCCTCAGAGCACCTGATGTTTAAATAGCAGGCTCCCAAGGATTGCCTGGCTCGGGTGCTGGAGTTGAGCACTTGTCTGATTCACCCCGCAGGAATGGCTCCCTTGCTCGGGGCAAAGGGCTGCATCCACCTGCACCAGCAGCTCTGTGGGGCTGGGGATGCTGGCACTGGAGCTGGGGACTGGGGCAGGGGCTGGAACCCTCTTCTGATCAGGTCTGGAGGTCAGGAGACATCACAGCTGCTTCCTGCTGGGATGCTGTGGGGATCTCAGTGATTTCACCCCGGGACAGCTGGAGTTGTAGCTGCAGCCTTCCCATGGGAATCCTGTGTTGGGTTTGGGTTAGCTGCTGAAACCATCATGGCTTTGGTGGGGGTGGACGATGGGGTGGCTGAAGGAAGCCTCCAAATCTGTTTTTGCCCTTTCCATCCCTAGCAATGCTGTTTTCCTCCTCCTCCTCCTCACCTCTTCCCAGCTGAACAACTGGGATCCTAAACCAGACAGGGCCTCTGGATGGGCCACCCCATCCTGGGCACCCACTGCCCAGCATCCCTGAGGGAATGGGACAGGCTGGGGGTGTCTGCTGTGAACCAGCCTCACCCTGTTGCCATCCTGTCCCCATCCTGAATGTCCCACCCTCCCTAAATCCTTGTTTCTCAGCCGGCTGCCCCGAAAGGGCCGGGCGTCGCACGGTGCTGCTCATCTTGTGTAATCTCCGTGCCCACTCACCTAAAATGAATCATCCTTTGATAGGTGAGGGAAATATAATTAGTGTTTGCATTGTTAGCACTGGCTGAGTAGGCAAGTGGGTTTCTTGCCCGGGCTGGGAAATCTTCCTGCCGTGGGGAGAGGGGAGCACAGGGAGCTGCCGGGTGGGGCCCTGCCAGCCTGTCCTGCTCCATGTCCCCTTTCCCACCCCGCAGTGCCACTGGTGACACCTCTCTTAGCAGGTGCACCAGGAGCTACCCACCAAATGGCTGGGGAGTGGCTGAGCAGGGAAAAGCATGGAATATTTCCCAAAAGCCAGCAAAAATTGCTGCTCCAGGGGGATGGAGCAGGAATGCTGGCTGGGACCTGCCTGCCTGGGAAGGGGATGCATCCCCTCACCTGAGAGCAGCTGTGCTTTGGCATGAGCACCACCAGCCAGGAGGGTTGGAATGGGACACCTTTAAGGTCTCTTCCATCTCAAACCATTCCCAGATTCCTCAGTGCCACGGCCTGGTGCCTCTCCCCAGCCCTGCCTTCCCTTGAGCATAGGGAACCCAGGAGAAGGGCAAATTTCCCTCAGGATCTATTCATAGCACGGATGTCAGAATTACCTTAAAAGTACCAGCTCTCCCTTGTTTTGCTGCCGGGAAGGAATTGTTGATGCACTTCAAACAGTGGGGAAACAAGCAAATACAAGAGCGCCCTGATCCTCCATCCTCCCGTTCCTGCAGCGCCCAGACACACACAGAGCTGCTCCCAACAGCCCCCCCAGAACCTGAAAATCAATTTAAAAAGTCAAGATTTTGGTGATGGAGCTTCTCACTGTCTGGGTTGGTCTGGAAGCCGCTTGCAGCGGTTCCAGGAGCAAAACCGGAGACGTCGGGAGCTGCCGAGCACAGAAAAATGAATCAAAATACTAAATGAAGGTTCTGACCAGCCTCATTAAAAATAAATGCTATGAACTCATGGTAATTACTTCTCTCACTGGAACATGCTGCTTAGTTTCAGGTACAGCTCAGGACAGAGGAAGAAGGATTTTGACCTCGGAGAAAAGAACATGAGACAGAAATTGCCAGACAGGCCTCAGCCCCTCAGTCCATCTTCCCGAGTCTTTTATCCAGGCTGAGATTCCCCAGGGAGCTGTGCAGGATCCCAGCCTTGGGGAGCCCATCCAACCCCTCTCCCTGACCCACAGCAGAGGCTGAAGCACCGTGCTCATGTCATTGCACCGGGGTGGGTTCTCATGGCTTTGAATGCAAATCTCAGGGTATTTGCATGTGATTTGATATCCCATGGGGCTCCTCGTGGTTGGGTGACATCTGCTCCTGGAGCTGAACGGGTTTTTTTCCCCTTTAGAAGCTCCAGCTTGTGGAATCATGTGATTTTGCAAGATTTTCAGCTTCGGTTTGGAAGCAAGGTTTCCACCCAGGCTATTGCAGAAAAGTCATTCTTCCAGGCTTGGGAAGCAGCAGACAAGAGCTAAAAATGCCTTCTGTTTAAAATGCCTCGATTTTAAAATGAACCTGATGAATTTGAATGCTTTGAGTCAGGTAACGCTGACGTAGATGAATGAGCTGTATTAAAGCAGGCATGGCTTGGAGATGGAGGAGCTGGGCAGGCTGAGCTTGGGGATGCTCTCTTAGGGGGAACTCTGGGTTTAGCATCTGCTCTGGGAGATTTTTTGTCTCTTTGGGTCTGGTTTTGGCATTGGTTGATCACCTGAGCAAGAAAGGATTTTTTTGCAGGAGTTTGCAGGAGTTACAGGAGAGTCCTGATGGTCATTTGCCCCTGGATTCAGCTTGTGAATTGTGTTTAACTCACAATTAAAGTATTTTTAACAAAACAAAAAATCATGAGCTTGCAGAAAACAAAACTTGAAAGGCAAATGTTTATATTTTAGGGCTTGATATTGGCTTTTCAAAGATAGATTCTGGCCTATGCATCAAAAATCCTTAAAAATTGCATTGGATGCATGAGCATTCCCTGAGAGCAGCCACTGCTTCCCCAACATTATTCCCTGAAGAGGTTGCACTCACCTCAGCACACAGCAGAGCATCATGAATTTTCATGAATGAGTGAACAGCCAGAGCAAGGCCCCTCATTTTGCTGATTTCCACAAGAAGATGATCACTACAAAGGTATTATTTCCTGCTCAGGGCATCACCTGGGGCCTGCAGGGTGTTTCCCTGGCAGGAATAAGGGTCTGCAAGTGTCCAGGGCCAGGCTGGAGGGGTTTGGAGCAATCTGGGACAGTGGAAGGTGTCCCTGCCCATGGCAGGGGTGGGATGAGATGAGATTTAAGGTCCCTTCCAACCCAAACCTCTCTGTGATTCCATGATTTATTTCACAGGGAATAAATGAACCCTGCTCTGGCCTCATCCCTCCTGGAATAGCCTCCCAGCCCTCTGAGCATCTCCCACACCTCAGGGGGATGCAGCCCCCAAACCCAGCAAAACCCTCAGCTGGGACAGGCTGGGACCTGCCCTTGCTCCTGGATCTCTGGTGGGAGCAGGAGAGGTCCCAGAGTTTGGGGCAGGATTAGAGCAGGGGGGATGAAGGGAATCAGCATTAGCCTGATTTCACTCTGCTCCTGAGAGAGGCACATTGGCCTTAATGAAGGTGCTGAGCAATCCTGAAGTGGTTTGAGTCCCTGGGGACAAAAACCTCATCCTGAATCTGCAGGGAAAACCCTGGCCCCATTTCACCAGGGCATGATGGGGTGATGCTTCCCTGACTTTCCCTCCTGACAAACCCAGCCCTTCCCACTGCCAGGACAGACAATGAAATGTCTTTCTTTGGTTGTTTCCTTTTAAAAGTTGTGTTTCCCCTGACTGCAGGACCTGGAGCTTTTAAGAGGAATCACAACTGGCCTGAGAGGCACCATGAGCCCCATCAGAATCAATGAGGCCAAGATTGATTGTCTTTATTGTGGGTTTTTGAAGCCTTTCCTTCAATTCTGGCTGGAAAAGGCACTTCCAACAGGTTTGGGGAAGCAGGAGGTGCAGCCAGTGAGAAGAGGGAGGGGATGCTCAGGACAGGCTTGGTTCTTCCTGAGGAACAGAGGAACAGAGTTTTCCCCTTGAAGCAAATAGCTGAAACCCCTTGGAAAACATTAATTTCCACACAAGATTTATTTTTTAATGTTTCCAGTGAGGGAGGAGCCTTCACCTGCTGCTTGGAGATAAACCTTGGGACAGGCAATGAGGACATAAATGTGTCCCCACGTTTGGGATGGGGCTCACATCCCCTGAGGACCATTCTTGCCACCTGTGATTTCCCAGTGATTTTCCCCAAGGAGAAGGGCTCAGCAATCCCTGTTCCATGGATTTCAGCCAGAAATACTTGTGTTGTTATTTGCATCCAGGGAGGAGGAGGAGCAGGAGGAGGAGGGGAGGAGGCGTGAGGCTGTAGAAATCCATCTCCTCCTGCAGCCCCCAGCTCCTGCAGAGCTTCTGGCTGTTCCAAACCCATCCCTGCTCCCATCCCTGCTCCTTCCAGACCCATCTCCTTCTCATCCAAACCTCAGCCAAACCCAGCCCTCCACTGCTGATTCCTTTAGATGGAGGCTCCCTTAAGCTGTACGAGCTGAGCATGCTGACACGAGCTGTAATTCTTATTTATTTATTTATTTACATCAGATTTCATTCTGCAGCCAGGCAGGAGCAGAGCAGCCCCTGGCAGCCCTCATCCTCCTCATCCTCTCCTCCCTGGCCTCCCTGGCTGCCCAGGCCTGGCTGTGCCCACCCTGTCTGGATGCACCCAGCGTTAGCACTATGACTAACACCCATCACGTGCTCCTGCCTGCAGATTAGATTTGCATACTCAAAATCCATACTTTATTCCTTCCCCCTGTGTAAGCAGTTACCGGAGCATATTTTTGGCAAATTAGCAGCCACAGCAGAAGCATCTGACTGTGTTTTCAGCGTGGCTTGGTGCTGGAAAGCCTTGGCAGGGCTGGAGTGGATCATTTGCAGTGGGTTCCCAGTCCCTGTGGTGCTGGACACTGGCAGTGTCCCTGATTCCCACATTGCCAGGTGGGCAGTGCAGGTGGCACCTCCAGCCGTGCCTGTGGGGGTTTGGGGCAGGTTTGGGGGGAGGGCAGCAGCTGGGCACAGGGCACAGGGCACAGGGCACAGGGCACAGGGCACAGGGCACAGGCACAGGGCAGGGCATGGCAGTCACCCAGCTGGGCACAGTGGACAGCCCAGGAGGGGGTTCCTGGCAGAAAATGTGTCCCCACGCCCATGCAGTGACCAGGGGGTTGAGGGAGGGAATTCTCCCCCCTGAAGCCCCACCTGAAGGGATTTTCCAGCTCTGGGGCTTCCCAGTGTGAGAAGGATGTGGGGCTGCTTAAGCAATTCCAGAGGGGAGCACGGAGCTGCTCCAGGGCTGGGACACCTGGGGGTGCTCACCTGGAGAGGAGAAGGATCCAGGGAGAGCTCAGAGCCCCTAAAGGGCTCCAGAGAGCTGGGGAGGGACTGGGGACAAGGGATGGAGGGACAGGACACGGAATGGCTCCCACTGCCAGAGGTGAGTTTAGATGGGTATTGGGAATTAGGAATTGTTCCCTGGAGGGTGCTGAGGCCCTGGCACAGGTGCCCAGAGCAGCTGGGGCTGCCCCTGGATCCCTGGCAGTGCCCAAGGCCAGGCTGGGGGGGTTTGGAACAATCTGGGACAGTGGAAGGTGTCCCTACCATGGCAGGGAGTGGGAACAACAGGAATTTTAAGTTCCCTTCCCACCCAAACCACTCTGGGATTCTCTGCTCCTGTGCTCACAGAGTCAGGCAGAACATTTGGGGACACATTTTCCCCATCAGTTCCCAGGGATGGCCAGCAAGGATGTCCCCACTGTCACCACCAGCTGAGGCTGGGTGAGCACCCTCCTGCCCTCTCTTTCCTCCCAGGCTTTGGGATGGGTTTCCTGGGATGATTTGTGTGTGAATCCTCCTGGGCTCTGTGATATTGAGCAGCTGAAGGGGATATCTGTAAAAAACTCCCTCCTCTGGTTGGAATTCAAGAGCCCAGCCTAATTATTGCCATCGGACATCTTTAATTAATATGCTGCAGAGGCCAGAGATAAGAGGGGGGCTGAGCACGCCAGGAAGGATCCTCTGTGAGATAAATCAGCAATTTGTAAAACCTAATTACTTTGGCTTGGGAAAGTGGAGGGCACTTTGGACCACTTTCCCCAACTCCCTGGGATTTTGGGGAGCTGGGGATGCTCCTGGTGCCCAGCACAGCCACTGCACAGGAGGACCTGGCTGTGCCTCAGGGATGGGACAGAGCTCCTGCCCTGTGCAGCCTCCTGCTCCCATTTCCCAGGCAAAGCTGGGAATCTGCATCCCTGTTGCTGATGATTTTATCTAACCTGGGAATTTTGACCCAGCATGCTTGGGTTTTCACTCAGTGTTAGGGATGGAGAAGGAATTTTTTCCAAACTTGTCCAAATCTTTCCAAATTTGTCTCATTCTGAGGTCAGGTTGTGATAATGACACAAGTGTGTCCACTGCCCTCAAAGTGCTTCACAGCATCCCAAATTCCTGCCTGGGTGTCTCCAGGTGAGGAGCTGGGAGAGGGCAGGGCTGTGCAAACCTCCCGTGGGCTTTATCCCTGTGTTTGCCAAAGGGCTCATCCTGCAGGACACAGACCCCCTGTGGGGTTGGGAAAAGCCTGGGAGCAGCTGTGGAGCTTGTCCTTAATGGTGTTCCTGGAGTGGGGCCAGAGGGCTCAGTGACTACAAAATGCCAAATCTTGGGTGTGGGCAGAGGGGAAAGAAAATGCAGTCATTCCAACCCAAAAAAATCCTTACTTTTATCTCCTCCCAGCATCGTGGAGCAGGTTTATGTCCAAGTGCATGATCCCATCTCAAGCCAGAGGAAGCCCCACGTACCTGAGCAGCCCCACATCCTCCCCTTGGGCTTCCTCCTGTGCTGTTCAAACTCCAGCTGTTCCTGGGGGAGCTCCTTGGCATGTTTATTTGTTATAAAGCTGGATTTCACTGGAATGAGTGCTGCACATCCCCTTTATCCGTGGGCTGGGCATAACTGTGAGGTTTCACCATCTCTCCACCAGCAGGAAAGGATCCCAGGTCCAGGAAATTCCTGTTTGGGACAGCAAACCATGGCTTGGTTGTTCCTTCCCAGTCTTGGAGAAGAAAGACCTGGTCAGTGAGAGGGAGAAATCCTGGATCCCCACAGTGCTGCTGGGCCATGACGCTGCCCAGATGTCTTGGTGGCTGTTGGGGACACGAGTGTGGCCTCTGAGGCAATCCCTGGGGACAATCCCTGCTGGAGAAGGAATGACACCCACAAAAACAGAGCTGGGACCTCGGGGGCAATCCCTGGGGATAATCCCTGCTGGAGAAAGAATGACACCCATAAAAACAGAGCTGGGACCTTGAGGGCAACCCCTGGGGATAATCCATGCTGCTGCCCCTGCAGGGAAGGTGACACCCACAAACAGAGCTGGGGTTGGGGTTTGCTCCACAGTGCTGGGACAGGACAGGCAGGATGGAGTCTGGAAAATCCTCCTTGCCAAGGAGATGCCAAGACTGCTCCTGGCAGCTGTGCCACTCCAGGAGCAGGTTGGGAGCCAGGATGGGATGGGATGGCATGGGATGGGATGGGATGGGATGGGATGGATGGGATGGGATGGATGGCAGCATCCTGGGCACCTCAGCCTGGCTGGGGACGGGCACAGCGCACTGGGACCTGCTGTGACCAATTTTCCACAAGTGCTCCAGCCCACAGAGCTTTGTTCTGCTTCCTGCCAGCCCCTCAGGCCTCAGCACAGGGCTGTGATCCTTCAGCTGCTGCAGCTGAATCCAGGGAGGGTTTTCAGCTGCACGTTTGCCAGGAGATGAGGAGGCTGAGGGACCTGTGTGGGGTCAGGGCTGGAGTGAAGGGATTCACCAAGGGAAAGGGAGATCAGGATTTGGGCAGGGAGGGATCTGGTGGATCTCATGCAGGATGTGCTCTCCCTGTGCCCCTGCCCACACTGGCATCTTTCCCTGAAACCCCCTGATCCATCTCCAGGAGCAGGAGCACGGTGTGAGGACATCCTGGGGCTCCTTGGCAGGGGAATTTGGGGCTCTGGGGGGAATCTTTCCATTGTCCTGCTGAGATAGTCTGGGATGGAGCCAGAAAGGGAAGAGAGGTGCTGCCAGGTGCCCAGGGAATGCAGGGACACCTTGGCAGGCCCTCCCCTGCCACAGCCACCACCCCAGGCCTGGGAGAGCTGTGGGTGCATGGCACTGGCTGTTCCCTGTTCTTGGGACAGCACAGGGGACAGGGCAGGCTCACTGCTCAAACCCCACACAGGACATGCCTGCTGTGTCCCCTGAGCTGCATCTCACAGGTTTCCCCCTCCTTCTCCCTGTCACCACCTCCTCTCCCTGCCCTGCCAGTGCCTGCCCTAATCCTGGTGCTAATCCTATAAACCCTCAGTAAACCTCTGCCCCTGCCCTGCCCCCACGTCCCCCTCCAGGGCAGGGTCTCTGGGGCCCCCAGCTTGGGCCTGGGGGTTTTTTGGGGTGCACAAAGCTGCCACCCCAATAATGCAATGCCATTGGAGCACAGGGAAGGATGCCCAAACCCTGGGGGATTTGTTCAAAGCACTGGCAGCTAAAAGACAGCTGAAGAACCCAAAATACACCCCAGAATGTGGCCAGGTGCTGGTTTTACACTCTGGGGAAGCAGTTCCTGTGCTCAGCATGAGCTGCTCCAGCCCAGATCCTTCTCCACTGCTGAGCCCCAGGACTGGGCAGGGAAATTCCTCAGGGATGCTGGGTAGGACTGGCCCCATCCACGCAGGGTTCACTATTTCAGCAGGTCTGTGTAAGGCTCCCTGGGCTGGCACAAAGGGACTCCCACTGCTGTGAGGTGCTGCCTGTCCCCATCCCAGCTCTTCCCATCCAGCAATGTGCAGGAATCACAGCACTCCAGCAGCTCCAGGGCCCAGCTCAGAGCCATCCTTGGGCTCCTCAGGCTGCCCCAGCAGGGCTCACCGTGCATCGCTGCACCTCGAGCTGCTCTGGAGAAGATTAAACCGACCTAAGAATAAAAACAAGCCCTGCAGTTCAACGGCTGGGATAAGGCCTGGAATTGTGCCAACCTCCAGGAGGGGATGGGATTAGGAGCCCTGAGCAGATTACCACCCACCCCGCATTTCAGGGAGGGTGCTGAGGTCCAGCTGTGCCCCCCGGCTGGTGGGCTCCTTGTCCCCCTGTTCCCAATGGTGGTGGAGCCCTGTGTGTGTTTCGTGTGCCACCAACAACCAGTTAAGAAACTCCAGGAAGTGCCCACGCAAATGTAGGAGCTCCACAGGGCACAATTCCAAGGGGAATATCCAAATGGATCTCTTCCCGTGAGGCTTTTTTCCATGGAGCTGCTGCCTTCCCCAGCACAGCAGATGAAGGCTCTGTGTGTAAATAAATGTATTTTTATACATTATCCACCCACTGTGAGATGCCAGCACATGGACAGGATCAGAGTGTGCTCCTGGATAACAATTCCCCCATTCCACAGCCTGCTCCCTTCCCTTCCCTTTAGGGACTGATCCAAGGGGCAGTTCCTGGATGCCTTGGCGGTTTCTAACACCCCATTGCAAGCCTGTGATCTGGAATGTCTCTCTGGGGAGGTGGTGGAGTCCCCATCCCTGGGTGTGTTTAACAAAGCCTGGATGTGGCACTGGGGGCCAGGGTTTAGTTGAGGTTCAGGCAGGGCTGGGTTGGACTCAATGATCTTTAAAGTCTCTTCCAATTCTGTGAATTCTGTGAATCCAGTCATTATCCCTCCACAACCTGACACCGCAATCCCCATCCTAGAGCTGACTGACATCCCAGAACTTCAAAGACTGGTTGGTGTTATCTCCCAGAGGAGTTTGATGCCATGACCTCCCCCCTTCCTTTTCCTTGTGTCTCCTCTCCGCAGGGACATACCAGGGCCAGTGGGTCGGGGGATGCGCCAGGGTTACGGCGTCCGGCAGAGCGTTCCCTACGGCATGGCTGCGGTCATCGGTCACCCCTGAGGACGTCCATCAACTCCCTGCGCAGCGAGCACACCAACGGCACGGCGCTGCACCCCGACGCCTCGCCCGCCGTGGCCGGCAGCCCCGCCGTGTCCCGCGGCGGCTTCGTCCTCATGGCCCACAGCGACGCCGAGATCCTCAAGAGCGAAGAAGGGAATCTCCGGCGCTCGCTGCTGAGCGGGCTCAAGCTCCGCAAGTCCGAGTCCAAGAGCTCCTTGGCCAGCCAGCGAGCAAGCAGAGCTCGTTCCGCAGCGAGGCCGGCATGAGCACGGTCAGCTCCACCGCCAGCGACATCAACTCCACCATCAGCCTGGGCGAGGGAGGCCGAGCTTCTCATCGAGGACGACATCGACGCCACACAACCACCGATATCTACGTGGGCGAGTGGAAAACGACAAGCGCTCGGGCTCGGGCGTGAGCCAGCGCTCGGACGGGCTCAGTACGAGGGCGAGTGGGCCAACAACAAGCGGCACGGCTACGGCTGCATGACCTTCCCCGACGGCACCAAGGAGGCAAGTACAAGCAGAACATCCTGGTCAGCGGCAAGAGGAAGAACCTGATCCCGCTGCGCGCCAGCAAGATCCGGGAGAAGGTGGATCGGGCCGTGGAGGCGGCCGAGAGGGCGGCCACCATCGCCAAGCAGAAAGCGGAGATCGCGGCGTCCAGGTAAGGGCGCTCCTGCCCATCCCAAGTCTGAGCTGGGATGCCACCCTGGGGACTGGGGATAAATGGGGGTGGGAGTTTTGTTGGAGTAGAGAGTTTTTTGCTCGTGGTGGGAATCTGCAGGTTGGTGTTATGTGGATCTCATGGCAGCTTTGGGTTGGCCAAGCCTTGGGTGCTGTTCAAAGCAGGGTGGATCCAAGCCCAGTTGTCCCTTTTGGTAATTCCAATGGGCTGGGGATGCACAATCTCCCCAGGCCACAGGGCAGTCTGAGCAGGGGGTGGTGGCACCTTGTGGCTGTTCACAGGCTGAGTGCTGTCACTTAAGGGTGCGGGTTATTTATCCCATTTTTCCCACTCCTCTTGGATAAGCAGAAGAGCTCCTGAGTTTGCCCAAATCCTCGCCTGACTCACAGGGCAGGAACCATCCCAGGGCTGGCCTGTGCTGGGAGGATTCCTGGCTATTTCCATTCTCAAAAGGTTTTCTTGAGTGGAAAACCAGTCAAATATGTGGCTTCAGCCCTGGGGAGGCTGTGCTGGAAAACAGCAGATCTGGGTCCCTACAATGCCCCTTCTCCCTGGGCAACCCTTGTGGAACTGCTCAGAGATCCAGAGCTGGGATCTGCTGAAAACCAGCAGGAGGGAAGGGGAAAATGAGCCACGTTTATTTAAATTGAAATAAGGTCCTAGCTCAAAGCAGGGCCAGCTCATGCACCTGTAGCTGGCCCCCAAAGGCCCTGGAGCTCTGTGCCTTGCAGGGAGCTCCGACCAGCGGTGAGGCGAGGAGGAAAGCTCTCTGGAGAATTCAAGGCTCTTTGTATCACATTTGGGGTGGTTTATTAGAGCCTCATTCCTTTCGTTTTCTGAGCAAGGGCTATATTTAGCAGCCAG